>OFHV01003238.1:0-267897 GCA_900245895.1 Lacerta bilineata
ATATGTCTGCAAGATGGTTAAGATATGCAGATATATTGCAGCGAGAAGGTGAGTCGTTTAAGCTGAAAAGTTATGACCAAGTGAAAAGCGAGGTCACCGACTGCCTGCAATATCACCAGATTCATGAGATATTTAAGGCAGACAAGAAGATTGGTTTTCAAATGGGAAAATCAAAACTGGAAACAGAACTGATCGAATCGAACTCTAAAAACCTTTCCAAGATGTATAATTTGCTGCTAGAGTGGCATACGAAAGATGAATTGGTAAATCGACAATGATAGACTGGGCGAAAGATGTGGGACATAATATTATGATGGATGACTGGGAGAGACTTGTGGCAGAAAGGTATCAAAATTTACTGCATGTAATACTTAAGAGAAAATATCATGAAAATGTATACAGATGGTACCTAACCAGTCAAGATAGCTAAGATGAATCCAAAATGTCAATGTATGTTGGAAATGTAAATCGAAAGGTACCTTTTTCATATGTGGTGGTCGTGTCCAGGGGTAAGTGCTTCTGGGATAAGATTTATAATGACCTTAAAGCAGGTAATGAAAATTACCTTCAGTAAGAAACCAGAGGCATTTCTTTGAGCATGACTGAAGAGATCCCAGTCATGGATAGAGTGTTCTTTATGTACGCCACGACAGCTGGCTAGAATATTATTGGCAAGAACCTGGAAAGGTGAAGAGATCCGACAGTGGAAGAATGGCAGATGAAACTAATGGAATTTATGGAATCAGCCGAACTGACCGCGAGAATCCGAGACCAGAGGGAGGAGAAGGTGTCGCAGGATTGGAAGAAGTTTAAGGATTATTTAGTTAAATGTGCAAAATTAAATATTTGAGCAGAATTAGCTAGTAGAATTGGCTTTAGCTTGTTAAGGTTAGATAAAATTGTGTAGAAGAAGTTAAATTCTGAATGTTATAAATGTTATAAAGGTTTAAGAGTATCCAAGGATATTGAGTTTAAGTGAGAAATTAGATTTGTTTAATTAATTTAAAGTTTATTGAGAGATAAGGTAAATGTTTATGGAAAAAGATACAAAGCTACCCAAAATATATTTCAAATTTGAATGCAGTGGGGGGAATGGGGGAAGTCTTAATGTATATAAGAAGATAGAAACAAGAAAGTGATAAAGATATGTGTTTAGGTATGTATATGTTTATTTTTATGTTGATTGTTATTATTATTGTTAATGTTGTTGTTTAATGTTTATTGTCTATTATGTTGTTTTGTATTTTCTTTTGTTTATATATGGAAATTAATAAAATCTTATATAAAAAAAAAGAGAAATTCATGTTATCTCAGTGGGGAGAAGAGAGGGTCAGAATCAGGCCAGCTGCCTTTTCTGGAAGGAGAGTGGAGTTTTGCAGAGATGAAAGGAGATGGGAGGAAAGAGATTTTACCCACCTGCGGCGAACCCTCCTTCCAGCTCATTGATGAAAGCCAAGGTGTTGGCTTCTCTTGCTGCAGCCTCCACCTCTTCCTGGCTGCAATCGTGCACCCCATAGGCGATATTGTCCCATATGGACCCAGAGAAGAGGACTGGCTCCTGTCCCACCAGCGCCACCTGCAGGCAGAATGAAGTGTGACGACTAGGGGAAAATTGGATTCAGTTTCCATGTAAGGCAGACTCTACCGTATTTGCACCTTCTCAAACAATATGAGAACAGTTACAGGTAGGTAGCCGTGTTGGTCTGTCATAGTCAAAACAAAACAAACAAACAAAAATTTTTCCTTCCGTAGCACCTTAGAGACCAACTAAGTTTGTTCTTGGTATGAGCTTTCAAAGTGTGCATGCACATGAAAGCTCATACCAAGAACAAACTTAGTTGGTCTCTAAGGTTCTACTTGAAGGAATTATTTAATTTTTAATTTTGTTTTGAATATGAGAACAGAAACACAGCCCGACTTTCAAAATTTGCAATTCTCTGAATTTTGCAACTCAAAGCGTTACAAAAATGTGTGTAAGAAGTGATGATGTTAGTGAAAGCAGCCTATGAAAATGCTATATATTAGGAGAAATTGCTTGCAAAAATGTGTGCGTTAGTCAAATCTGCAGACAGTAACAGGTTCATTAGGAGAGATTTTCACCCAAATAATGAAAAATTTTCATGCAGATTTTAAAAAACAAAACCCATAAATTGCTGCATTAATGTACAGAACTAAATTAAAGTTGGAAAGATGACAAACTGAGAGAACAGTAATGGGCAAGTCCTGCCATCCCCTAGGGACAGCTCTTCAAATATCCGAAGGCTCTCTTATCCCCTCTGAACCATCCCTTCTCAAAGCTCAACAGCCGCAACTACTCCTTGAAAGCATCTCCTTGTGTGAGCTCATCTCCAGTCACCCTCCCCAGGAAAAAGCCAGTTTACAGCTTAAGTACCAGGCTGGGATGTGTTTGTGTATCATGAAAACTTGGTGGGCATGGCCTTTTGCAACCCACATTTCCTCTCCTGTGCTCAGCCACACCCTGTCATTTCCTGTTTAGCAAAAGATGCTTCCTGTTTTGTGAAAAACAGAACCACCATCCCCTTGGCACTGACAACTCCCAAAAATCCTTTGGAACTCCCTACCAATTGACATCAGGCAGGAACTTTTTCTGTATTCTTTTCAGCGCCTCCTAAAACATGTATGTTCAGGCAACCCTATCCAAATGTGAGGAACACTAACAAGCGTTTCAATCTGGGTTTTGTTTGTTTTTTTAGCTTATTGTTGATTTTAATTATTTTTCAATGCTCTCAATAGTTGTTTTCAACTTTTTAAATTGTTTCTTTCTTCTTGTAAAATGCTTTAAGGTTTTATTACAATTAAGTGGTATATAAAATCTTGTGAAATAAATGAATAGTTTGGGATCCTATGCCCTTTTAAAATGTGGGTTTTTTTGGGGGGTGTTATTAGGCTGTTGTTGTTTTTATTTGGATTATGGATTTAAAAAAAAAATCATATATACGTTTTCAGATATATACATTTCACTGATTTTACAATCATTTTGACATTTTAAAACTTGACTTTCCCCCCTCTCTTTATGCAGTTCCTTAAATTTATTTTTAGTATCTTCTGCCTATCCAAATTAACTTAAGTTACTCATTTATTTATCTTCTTTAAATATATACCGTACTCTTATGTAGCTACAGGTTATTACAATAATCCTGCCAGTGTTTTTATCTGTTTACAATTTATTTGTAAATATTCAATAAACCATATCCATTCTTTTATATATATAAAAACTTGTTATATTGATTTCTTATTCTTCCAGTAGAGTTTTGCCATTTCTGCATATTCCATAAGGAAGAATGGATTATGGATTTTGTGCTTTTATATTATGATTTTATTCTGTAAACTGCCCTGAGACCTGAGGGTATACGGCAGTATATAAATTCAATAAATAATAAATAATGAAGAGGAAACAGGAGTTTGATCTCAGCCACACTCCGTCCCGTCCCCGTCCCCGGCTCACCTTGCTGTGCAGGTACTTGTGCTCATAATCCCGGATCGGGACCCCGTCCAGCAGGATCTCCCCAGACTGGGGTTCATAGAAGCGCTCCAGCAATGCCACACAGCTGCTCTTTCCACTTCCGTTCAGGCCCACTAGCGCCACCACCTCCCTGGGACGGAGCTCAAAGGAGACATTCTGTACAGAAGGAGCAAGGAAAGGAGAAAAACACAGGGCCGTGATTCCCCTGCTCCAGAGCCAGGAGGGAAACGCAAGTTACAGAGCCTCTTTGCAGACGGGTAAAAAGCAAAATATATTCTAGGAGCATTTGTAGAATTATTTATAAGGCTGGTTTCAATAAAGAATGACAGGGAAGGGAGAGAGAAATCTATATCCCCTTGTTCTCAGTTCAGAGTGAATGAAACTGCAGCTACTTTTAAACTTCATTCACCTGTGGAACTCACAGCCACCAGACAGCTATAAACCTTAGATGGGGTTTGAAAGACCATTGTGAAATTCCCAGTGTGGTTTGTCCACAAAAACTCTGGGAAATGTAGCTCCGTGAGGGGAATAAGGGGTCTCCCAACCACCCTCAGAACCCTTAGCAAACTACAGTTCCTGGGATGCTTTGGGATAAGCCAGGACTGTTTAAAGTGGTATGATGCTGCTTTGAACCTTTGGCACAAATGGGGTTTAAGGAGGGCTGGCCCCTTTGGAGGTCGGTCAAGGGGGTCCGCGTTCTCATTTAAAGAATTCCTTCCAGTAGCCCCTTAGAGACCAACTAAGTTTGTTCTTGGTATGAGCTTTCATGTGCATGCACACTTCTTCAGATACATTACCTATATATAGTGAGGGAGTGGGGAGTATTACTCAGGTGGTGGGAATGGGTGATCAGCTGATGGCGTGTAGATGTGGGTTTGCAATTTTTACAGGGTCTTACTGGGAAAGGCAAGGGGTGAGATGGCTAAAGATAGCTTTGTCATGTATAATGAGATAAGAATCCAATGTCTTTGTTCAGACCAGGTTTCTCCATGGTTTTAAGTTTGGTGATTAGTTTTAAGTTTGGTTCAGGTGACCACTGGAACTATGGAAGGCACCACATTGAGCTGCATGAAATGGAAGTCCATCAACCTCACCAATAAACTTGCACAGGTACAGACCGACATCTTATTTCTGACTTCGAAAGGGTCTGGTGCACACAAAAGCTCATACCAAGAACAAACTTAGTTGGTCTCTAAGGTGCTACTGGAAGGATTTTTTGTTGTTGTTGTTTAGACTCTTGGCCGTGTACCTTTAAGACCTGAACATCAGGGCGGGAAGGATAGCAGAAGGAGACATTTCTGAAGGAGACGTGACCTCGGAGGAAGTCCGGAGCCAGCGTCCCCTCAGTGCGAACCGACGGTTCCCGGTGCAGGTAGTCAAACACTTTTTCTGCAGCTCCCACATTGCTGAGCGCATCTCCGTATTCATACATCAGGGTCTGTGAGGGGTGAAAGAAGAGCAAGACAAGGAGGTTTGTCAATATGCTAAGCTTATTTCACATTCACACCCTTCAAACCCAAAATGGGAGTTGTCGGCAGCTCAAGACATTTTGCCGCCCGAAGCAGCAACCTCACAGAGTGGCTGCCAGTTAGTGTAAACAATGCTGACCCAAATAAACCAATGGTCTGACTCAATAGAAGGCAGCTCCCTGAAGGATGGAGAAGCGGCAAACGGACACGGTATGTGGAGTATGAAGGGATGGGCAGGAGCATCACAATCATTTAGGGAGGCAGTGGTAAAACCACTCCTTAAGAAACCTTCCCTGGATTCAGAAAACTTAACTAACTACTAGCCAGTTGCTAATCTCCCTTTCCTGGGCAAGGTTCTGGAGCAAGTGGTCACAGACCAAATCCAGGCGCTTTTGGAAGAAACTGAATTTCCAGATCCATTTCAATCAGGGTTTAGGCCTGGTTTTGGCACAGAAACTGCTTTGGTCGCCCTGTATGATGACCTCTGTCGAGCGAGAGACAAGGGAAATGTGTCCCTGTTAATTCTTCTTAACCTCTCAGCGGCTTTCAATACCATCGACCATGGTATCCTTCTGGGGCAACTCTCTGAATTGGGGGTGGGTGGCCCTGCTTTGCAGTGGTTCCAGTCCCACTTGGATGGTCGTTCCCAGAGGGTGTTGCTTGGGGGATGTGTTTCAGCCCCGTGGAAAGACAGGGAAGACGAGGACTTAGACCAGTGGCTCCCAACCTTTTTTTGGCCGTGCCCCACCTAAGCATCTCTAAAATCCTGGTGCCCCCCCTCCTGTGACGTATAATTCTTCTTATTCAAAAAGTAAACTCCTATTCACATGAAGGAAGCCTAAAAGGCCATTAACTGTTAATAACTCATTCTCAAATTCCCTCCCCCCCCCCATCAAATTGCCTCCCCTGTGGGGTGTGTGCCCCATGTTGGGAACCATGGGTGTAAACAATAATGACCCAAATGGACCAGTGGTCTGACTCAATATAAGGCAGTTCCCTGAAAGATGGAGAAGCAGCAGATGGACCTGCTTGAAGGGAAAGGCAGGAGCATCACACCCATTTAAAAAGCTGGAAGTGTGACTCCAATTGCGGAATAGTTGGAATGCCATTCAAGGCTGGAATGCCAGCACTGTTGCAGCCTGCGACGAACCTCCCTGCCCACTACCCCTCTGTTACTAAGTGTATTATTTCTGAGGTGTTCGGGGTCACTTTTTCTATCCACCCCCACCTCGATCCTTGAGGTCTGTCTGTGTGGATAATCCCCTTTTATTATAACTAGGGCTAACTTAGTAAGCGGGGTTCTCTTGTCCAGCTGTCGTGGCCTGTTATATATATTTTGCTCTGGGTCTCCTGGGTTTATAAGAACTCAGCTCTATCAGTTCTGGGAATTAAGCTCTCTCTCTCTTAGATCCCCCCACTGTGTCAGTTAGCTAAACCCTTTTAGTAACTGTGTAGCCTTACTGAGGTTTCTGCCCTTTTGCCCCTCCTGAGTGAAACTCCAAGACGTAAACTATCACCCTGCAGGTCAGTTTTGTCTTTTCCCTGAGTTCACCTCCTCATGAGCAACCATATATCACTGGACCAAATGCCTCTTTTCTCTTGGCTCAACAAAAACAAGTCTTTATTTATTTCAGAACATCATGTTTCACGTATTTCAATAGTTCATCAGCTTAGTTACATCTAAAATATAAGCTCTTTCAGTATAACTGACTAATCTTCATCCTATCCTGGCCTAACCACCACTATCCTGGCCCCACACCCCTCTTCTTCCCTGTCTCCACACACACCCTCCCTCTTCTCAACTGCCAAAAAGGCCGTTCCCTCCTTTTAAACAGGGGGTCGCCCCGCCCCCAAAGGATGAACTGTCTGTCAAAATGAAGGTGGCTTAACTCTTTCTGCGCTGGGATGTCATACCTCCTCCATCCTAGAGCCAATCCGTCACACAGCCTCCCCCCGCGGATTTTCACCCACCTGTACATCCGACCCGAAGTCCATCTGGTAGAGGATGAAGGAGAATAAGTTCCCTTGGGTCATGAGGCCGGCACGGATCTGCTGGTACCCAAAGTGAAGCATGATCAGCTTCAGACCCAGCTGCAGGAGCTAGAGAGAAAAATTCGGGAGAAAAGGTTGAGGACTGGCAGCCACCCTAGCAGGCGTTTCATGGCTTGGCTGTTCTGCTCACCCCTTTCCCCTCTGAGAATGAAATTCAATTCATTCAAAGGAGAATCTATCAAATCTGCACTTTCCCAAAACAAGACACAAACCTAAAGACAGGCAGACTTTGAAATTTCGACTTCTCCAAATTTGGCAATGCACTGCTCCAGCCAAGTAATGTGTATTAGGAGGAAATGCTTGCAGAAATGTGCCCATATGTTTATTAGGAGAAAGCCACTCTAAAATGCTGAAGAATTCTCATGTGTGTTTCTCAAAAGAAAACTGACAGATCGCTGCAGAAATGTGAAGAACAGAATTTAAGATTGCAAAAAATGAGAAACTGGGAGAACTGACATTGACAGATCCTTCCCTCCCTCCCAGGATCCCCAACAGTCAAGGATGCACCCAGTTTAAATTGGAATTAAGTAGGCCCTGTATCCTTTTGGAATGTTCTTCGTGATTTCCCCCATCCTCTTGTTTCTATTTTGGAGCTTCCAGTTTGCCCAAGCCACTGAAGGCCTTTTGACAAGCAATGCTCAGTTTTAAAAAATTTAAAGGAAAAACAGCATGGAACAGGGAGCACTTAAAGCAGGGTTTATCTTGCCTGGGCCGGATTGGTCCCACGGAGATCCCTCCATGGGCCGGGTCGCATGTATGTGTGAGGGTGAGCCCCTGCGATTTTTGACGTCTGCGTCTGTGCAGATGTGATTTCCAGCACCACGGAAGCAAGTCCCCGAGCCGCGCCGGTTTAGCGCAGTGCGCGAGTGAGTAGATCGGTGCGGGGGCGGCTCGTAGGCTGCAGGCCACTTCCGGCCCATGGGCCTTAAGTTGCTGACCCCTTACTCAAAGGTTTGAAAAAAAGGGGGCCATGTGCACCCCACCTAGAAGGGTGTTCCACATTTGTGGGGTCACCACCACAAAGGCCCTTTCACCTGCCAGCCTGATTTATCCCACTGGTAGGTATATGTGGCGCTGTGGGTTAAACCACATAGCCTAGGGCTTGCCGATCAGAAGGTCGGCGGTTCGAATCCCCGCGACTGGGGTGAGCTCCCGTTGCTCGGTCCCTGCTCCTGCCCACCTAGCAGTTCGAAAGCACGTCAAAGTGCAAGTAGGTAAATAGGTACCGCTCCAGGCAGGAAGGTAAACGGCATTTCTGTGTGCTGTTCTGGTTCGCCAGATGCGGCTTAGTCATGCCGACCACATGACCCGGAAGCTGTACACCGGTGCCCTTGGCTAGTAACGCGAGATGAGCGCCGCAACCCTAGAGTCGGACATGACTGGACCTAATGGTCAGGGGTCCCTTTACCTTTAGGTATATGAGAAGGGATCGTAGGATGCTGAATTCCCCATATGAGATTGGCCTTGCCTGCCTGTGGGCCTGCTTCTGCACCCTGCCATAACTCCTCACCCTGTACATCCATAAACAAACTGGCCAGTATGAAGACACTGCCAGCCACTGACGCTTGATATTCCAGTGGGAAAGAGTGACCTTGAAAAAGCTGCCCGGGATGTCAAGCTGATTGGAAAAATGGAAGAACCAAAGAAAGGGGCGCCGTTTCCAGAAAGCTGCTGCCACACCTCTACTTGGGAGGATACTTGTCCCCTTTTGGACCTGCCCAACGCAAGACCCCAAGGTCTCACCCGTGTGAGGAGCGAGTAGACAGCCCTCTCCCAATCTCTCTGGTCCTTGAGCCGGTGGGTCTCTGCCAAGGCCGCATCGTAGCGCTCAGACTCCTCCTCCTCGGTGGCAAAACTGTGCACCGTCTCAACGGAGGAGACTGTCTCCCGCACCACCTCCCCAGACCGTGCCAGGGAGTCCTGGATCGCCTGCAGAAGAGCCTGGAGGAAGTAAAAGAGAGGGCAAAGGGGAGAGTTTAGGAGCCTGCGCTAAACGCCAGAGGGGGGCAGACTACTGGGCTTGGCTGCAAGATACCATTGCTTCAGGCCACGTGCACACCATTCCTTTAAAGAATGTTCAAAGGCCACCCCCCCCTCAAAAACATTGGGAACTGTAGTTTATCCCTCACCTGTAACACACTACAGTTCCGAGGATTCCTTCATGACTGACTGACAACAGAGTTCAACAGACTACAACTCCCAGCATCCCTGACCATTGGTCCTGCTGGTTGGGGCTGGTGGGAGTTGTAGTCCAACAGTCTCCAGAAGGCACCAGGCTCCTTATCTCTGGTCCACAGCACTACCAAATCCAAAGAGACCAGCTTGCGTATAAAAGAGCAAATCGACCATAACTCCGTTCCATTCCGTTTATTGAAAAATAAAAAGCACCCAGGCAGCATAGAAAAATAAAAAATAAGCAGCAGTATAATTATGCAATATGCTGAAAACAGACCAATTTAACACATGTTTAAAAATCATAACAGTGGGCCTCACAAGCAGAGTCAAACACGCAGGGTCTCTGGGAAGATCACTTCTCTTTTTTTTAACAATAATTTTTATTACTTTTCAGTTACAATAATCCAGTGGTAGCCTCATTATAACATTGCCAAATTATAATACAATTACTAATCCCAATCATTCAGGTGCCAAATTATATAATTTAGGAGGCCTCCTGCATGCTACAATGGATGGGTTTGGTGATTTGCTTTTTTTCTGCATTCCAAAATCTTATCCATCTCAATTACACTCCAGTCAAAATAACAATCTCTTATTCAACAACTGCAATATTAACGACATCCACTCGTCTTGACACATTAAATTATTTATAAACCCATAGGTGAAGCATTCAAACTATACCTGTCTTCCTCCTGTGTGTGTCAATTATTCTGTCCAAAGAGCTCCTTCCTGCCCTTGTAAAATGTTATGTCTGTCTATTCCCACTTCTCACATCCACACCATATATTTATAAAGAACCCTTACAGAAGTCACGGCTTCCCCCAAAGAATTCTGGGAAACGTAGCTTGTTAAGGGTGCTGGCAGCTGTAGCTCTGTGAGAGGCCTCCTAATAACTCTCATTGCACTTAGCAAACTAGAGTTCCCAGGATTATTTGGGGGAAGCCTTGACTGTTAAAATGTGTGGCATTGATGTTACCCCTCTGACTGGACCCTGCCTCTCGTCCACAAGGAGGCGCTGTCTCTCAAAGGTTTGGAAAACAAGGAACAGCAATCCCCAGGAAGAAGCTGCCCTTTCGTTTCTTGCACTCGCAGTTCCCAGTCTTCCCCCGCCTGCTCTCAAGGGCCCCCTCACCTTGTGGCGGGCATCGTAGACCTTCTGGACGGCCAGCATGACTGGCACCTCAACGAGGGTCAGCAACGTCAGGCGCCACGACAGGCCAAGCATGAAGGCAAGGAGCCCAAAGACCTTGATCAGGCTGCGGAGGAAGATATTGGCGTTGAGAGGCACCCAGTTGCTCATCATGGTGGTGTCTCTGGAGAGGCGGGAGGTCAGGTCCCCTGTGGGTTGAAAGGAGAGGCTGGCCAGAGCCGGGAGACTGGAGGGATCAAAAGTGTATTCTAATAAAAAGCATTTAAAAAACAAACAAACAAAAACCTCCACCCAAGGCAAGATGGATAGCAGCAACAACGGGGAAAGAAAGACAGAACATCTTGCAAGGACAGGAAGAAACACCTCTTTCTCTCTGTTGTCGTGACTATTGCTTTCTGTGCATGAGAAAGTGAAAAGAAAAACACTTTTCTAAGGATGGAAAAGAGAAATAGTTGGTGGATAAGCAGATGGAGCGAGGAGACACCAACCGATGGACGCATAAAGTCCTTTGATGAACAGATGAAGGAAAGAAGACGCTGCTGACGAAATATATGTTAGGTTTCTGTTTATGCCACTGTGCAGTTATTGGAGAGTCACAAGACTCTGTTTACACATTCCAGCACTGGCTGTTGGAAGTCGCACGGGACTCGGGAGAAGGATGTTGATGTAACTGTTTTCCTGTTTCCTTTGCACTGTTGTTTTTTCTTCGGACTGTCTCTCATGGAGAGCAGACACGGATTCTTTTATGTCCTTTATACTTAGAAATAAAGTAGCAATGTAGCACATACAGGTGAAACTCGAAAAATTAGAATATCGTGGAAAAGTCCATTTATTTTTTTTTATTTTTTTTTAACAGAATTTATTAGCATTTTCATAATATAACACAAACCCAAACCCACACCTACAAACACAAAAACAAATACAAATACACATAATGTCAGGATACTTCTTCTTGGTTGTAGACCTTATACAAAAAAAAAAACAATTCTAGTTCTGAATCTTGACTTTTTTGACTTCCCCCGCCTTTTCACCTTCGAGTTTTAAAAACAGTCATATTACTTGCTTACATTCTTATCTCTATAAAAAAATATTACCTAGAATTCAAAGATACCCAAATCTTCTTAATCTTTCTACTTATAACAAAAATCTAACCAAATATTCTCATAAAAACTGAACTTATTTCTTCTGTCCTTTATCATGCTGCTTTTAACTTAAAATTCAATATCTCCCTACTTGTTTAAAATAAACTTATAATTAACAGACTTCACTCTCCGATTTCAGATACCATGACAGACCATTTGGAATCTACATTTAATACTTCAACCCACTCCCCCTCTGTCCATTGTCTTTCTCTGTCTTTCACCAGGACCGTATCTCCAATTCTCTTCTTCTGAATGTCCACAGATCGAGGCATTCACAACAGACCTTGCATCGAGCTTCAGGGTGTCTCTCACTTCTTTTTTGGGCTCCTCCGTATCTTTGTACCATACTTCTTCTTCTTGTAGAAATCTTTTTTTTTTTTTTTTATAAGAATTTATTGACATTTTCCTTATAACAACAAAATATAACAGACACATAACAAACATAACAAATACAAACAGTGTCAAGTTTCTTGTAGCATCTTTCTAAAAGGAAGAAATTCTATTTTCGTATCTTGACTCTAGCTCCCCTTCCTATGCAGCCCCGTTTTTTATATCTTTAATCCTTTTTAAAACCATTTTCACATAAAAAAAAAAAAAAAAAAAGTTGTTTCAATTATATAATTACATTACATCCCTATAATAATACCTCATCCTAGTTCTTCTTAATACAATCTTATCAATTTCTTAACTTAATCTAGATCTTGATCTTCTTTTCCCATAAACTTACAATCCAACTTCGCTAATCTTCACAAATCATCTACATCAAATCTAAATCTTCTGTCCTTTAACCTACTGCTAATAACATAAAAACTTGAAATATCTCCTTTCATATTCAAATTAATATATAACAAAATATTGTTGACAGTATTCGCCCTCCAATTTCGTTTTGCCGTATTAGACTACTTTAAATTTTATTCAAAGCTTCACCCCACACCCCCTCTGTCCATTGTTCTTCTCTTGGTGGCATCGGCTCTGAACATCCATATAACTTCTCTCTCCCAACGACCACAGATCCAGGCACAATCCATATCTCTTCTTGCCACGAGTTCAGAGGTGTCCATCTCATTATCTCTCAGCTTCTTCGGTTCTTTGTAACATTCCTTTTCTTCTTGTAAATACCTTAATTCTCTGTCCCTGGCCCCCGAGCTCACACCACGGGGGTTGGATATAACAAATCTTAACGTCGCCTTGGGGCTGCCACCCCCAAAAAGCGAATTTCTTCTCCGAAGTTGCTCACTCATTTCCGTCCATCCTCTTAGCTCATTAGCAAGACATTCTTCATAAGTGTCAAAAATTTTCAAAGCCTCCTCTGTGGGCAATTGGTTCCCTTTCAGACCCCCACACAAGACTTTAACTTTTCTGTAAAGCAGTTCCACCTGCAAAGCAGTGAGTCTCTGTTCGTCCGTTAGTCCAGAGTTCAATACCAGTTCAAGGACAAAACCCAGCATACTGGCAGAGGAGGAGGAAGTGGGTGTTATGTTTCTACTCTCCTCTTTGTTCGACGCCATTTTTCTGTGCTGGAGCGCAGATACCGCAACTTTAAATGGAGATATTTTCCTCTATTTAACTGTCCAAAAAAAAAATTTGCCAGTCTCATGTGTCAATTTTAAATACATAGTAACCAGTTCTGTAGCAGTAGTCCCTCAGATTGGTTACATTCTTCGGCTCGAAGGGAGGGAGGCAGGCTTCTTGTAGAAATCTTAATTCCATGTCCCTTGCCCCCGAGCTCTCACCTCGGGGTCTGGATATTGTAAACTTTCCCGTTCCAGGGCTGCCACCCCCAGAAATCGGTTCCTTTTCCCGGAATTGCCCAGCCACTTCAAACCATCCTTCAAGCACCCCTCCCAGCTCTGTGCCAAGGATCGATTCCATTACATCAATCTTTTGAAAAGCCTCCTCTGTGGAGATTGAATCCTTATTCTTTAAAACCCCACACAAGACTTGTAGTTTCCGATCAAGCAGTTCCAGCTTCAAAACAGTGAGCATTTCCTCATCTTTTAAACCAGAGTTTAGTACAAGTGCAAGCACAAAGTCCAACATTTTGAGAGGGAGGGTGGGTATCAAATTTCAACTCCTATCTCTTCCTTCCTTTGTTTCAATTTTTTCCCACGACAGTTCAAATCGTCGCCATTTTTCCGAAGCCGGAGTGTAAAGACCAAAACTTCAAATGGAGATATTTTTTCCCCAATTAATCCCCAAAGGGGAATCTCAACAGTCTCATTTTTCAAATTCCAGATACTTTCTATCGATTATTGTAGCAGCAGTCACTTAAACTGGTTAGTTTCTTTCATCTCCCGAAGGGAAGGGAGGCGGGCTGCCTTTCCTCTTTCCCCCAGATCGTTCCAGGATTCAAAAAGTCAGCCAAATACTCACAGCCGCTGGGTTCTTATCAGCTCATTAAGGACAGGTAGAACTTAGACGCTCATCAAAGGCTTTGTCGCCGCATTTACATCCCGGTTGGGGCATGTCCCCTATAGCCCGGCTCCGTCGTCCCTTCACCCCCACTCCCCCTTTACAGGGGGGGCGAGGGAAGGGTTCGGAGCCACAACGGGCACAGCCGGGGAGCCCAGGGTGCGGGACGCTCTTCCCGCACCCCAACCGGAGCCCCGCTTTGCGGTAGCGGGGCTCCTAACCCCCGGGATGGACTGGGCGCTTCGCAGCCGAAGCAGCCCACGACCACCCTCAATGGCGTCGCCGCGGAAGTCCGGAAAAGTCCATTTATGTAAGCAATTGTTTTCATTAGCTACTGGAGTTTAATATATGAGATAGACTCATGACATGCAAAGCGAGATATGTCAAGCCTTTATTTGTTATAATTGTGATGATTATGGCGTACAGCTGATGAAAACCCCAAAGTTGAGATTGTTAATTTGGGGTTCTCATCAGCTGTACGCCATAACCATCACAATCATAACAAATAAAGGCTTGACATATCCCGCTTTGCATGTCATGAGTCTTAGTTTCACCTTTTAAGTTGAATTACTGAAAGAAACGAACCTTTCCACGATATTCTAATTTTTCGAGTTTCACCTGTACTTCTGGCTCCTTTCACTGTGTGCTTACTTTGCATGTATGGAGAGTGTGCCTGAAGCCTCATGCAAAGGCTTGGGTCGTTAATCACCATCGGAGGCAAGCTGGATGTGTTCCGGAGACACGACTGGGTGAGTCGCCATTAGAGCTCGGTTGTACAGCTCTTCCGACATTTTGGGTTATGGACGCCAGAACAGAATGCAGCCTTATCTTCCCAGCATGTCCAGAAGATTTATTAGAGGTATGTGCTTTTTGCCTGGGAAGCCTGCCAGCCCTAATTAATCTGCAGTAAAGATGGACTTTGAACTTCCAGCCAAAAGCACTAACTGGCAAGCGGCAGGGAGAAGCAGCAGTCCTAATGCAGCTGCTTGTACACAGACTCAGTCTGCTTTAATGGCTCAGAAAGCAAATGCTAGAGTCATGGAATCCCTTCAAAGTGCGATGGGGGTGCCGAAATTAATGAAAGGCTCCCGTACGCGTAAAGAGGGCCTCTTTAATGTGATAATAGATGACACACCACCAGCTCGGGTTCCCCAGGAGTGGGATGCAAAGGATTCAAAGGCAAGGGGTACATTAACGCTTATCGTGTCCCCTGAAGAGTTATGTCTTTTGCGCGACGCAGGTTCGGCCAGAGAGATGTGGGAGAGTCTGAAAGCTTCTCATTTAAGAACAGAGGCGGGAGCTTCTTTGTTCTTTTACGCCAAGCTGCATGATATGGCACTTGCTCCAGGAGGGAATGTGCGTGCTCACCTAATGGAAATGCAAACTCTCAGGCATGAGTTGCAACAGTGTGGAATTATGCTTGGCAGGGGGTTGGACTGGATGGCCCTTGTGGTCTCTTCCAACTCTATGATTCTATGATTCTATGTTTCCAGAGGCCATGTATTCCTTCATGATCTTACATTCCTTGGGTTTGAGTTGGGAAGCAATTGCCAGCTAGCTTGCTATTTTGCCTACAGGCCAGTTGACGATAGCACATGTTACTGCTGTGGTTTTGAATGAAGCGGATCGGCGCAGTGCTAGCTGCATCAATAAGGGGGTGTCCTCGAAGACGTCATCCCAGAATGCAGTGGAACCACTAGATGGCGCCAGAGCTTTAAAGGCAGTGAAATGCTACTCGTGTGGACGTCTCGGCCACGTGAAAAGGGATTGTAAACACCCTAAGGCAGCAGAGCAGCACAGTGAAAGCTCAATGCATGGAAAAGGCAGAGGAAAAGGTCAGGAGTCCAAGACTACGCAGCACAAGGCCATGGTCTCATGCTACACCCCAGAGGTCCAGAAGAAGCCTAGATCTTTCTTCATCATCGACTCAGGTGCTACTCGGCACATCTGTAAAGATCGTGTGAGGTTTGAAGCTTAAAGAGTTAATAAGCTAAACAGTCCGCCCCGCCCACAGGGAAGATGTTGTCATACATCCGGGTATTTCTGCTGTACACAGAAGCCTATGTGATATGTGACGCACTGTTGTTTTTCTGTTCAGTCCGGTTTCACTTTTGACCGGGCGAGATGTGTCCCATCAGTCCGGGAGTGTCTATGATTTATGCTTGTAAATAAAGCTTGCTTGCTTAAAACAAGCTGGACTCTGTGGAATTTATTTGCTGGCAAGAAAGGCAGACACACCGTTGCGCAGAAGAAGTTTTTAAAAACTCTGCAAAAGCACTGGAGAAGCAAAGGAGTGCAGCAAGAAGCGTTGCTGGACGCCATTGGTGTTTTCCAAGTGCTAAACTGTTTTGAGGCTTTTCTAGTTAAAACAAAAGCCCCAACAGATCAGCATCTGTTTGTGTCTTTTACTCCACAGGAAAGCGCGATTCATCAAGCGGGAGGGTTGTGCAGACTGGAACGGTTAGGGTTTCCCTTTTTCCCTAAACCCAGAGCTGGCAGCTGGATATTAAAAGGGTGGTGGCAGCTTTACTGAGGTCTTGTGGGGGTCTTGTAAGCAAACCCCTTACCCTGCTTTGGGGAGCGTGGCTGGTGAGTCGCGCGCCCCATTGCTACAGCACTAATTTGCTAAGCAGACATGTCAACAATCCTCCTGTTAAGGATTGGAATGCTCTGAAATGTATAGCACGCTATTTGAAAGGCACTATGCACTACAGACTGAGATTTAACAATCAGAAGTCTGGAGGTCTTGAAATATTTGCTGATGCAAGTTTTGGAAGCGACACCACGGACAGGAAAAGCACGCCTGGAGTTTGCTACATGTACAACCAGCAGGGGCGTCGCTGGGGAGGGGCGGTAGGGGCGGTACGCCCCCAGTGACAGGGTGAGCAGCGGCGGGTGGGGGTGACAAGCGGCGGCCCCCCCCCACTCCCACGCGCTGTCGCTCCCTCCATCACCCCGGGAGCAGCAGCGCTGCACGGACGGGGAGCTCGCTCGGCCAAGCGAGCACCCCGTCCGTGCAGCGCTGCTCCTCCCCGGGTGACCGGTGGTGCGTGGGGAGTGGTGGGAGGGGCCGCCGCATGTCACCCCCACGCACCGCCGCTTGCTCCGATCTCGAATCGGGAGTCTTTTGGGGGGCGCAAAGACTCCCGAATCGCCCCGCCCGCCGCCCCTTCGTTGCCGCGGCCGCTCACGCAGGCACGAGCAGCCGCGGCAAGAAGGGGTGCTGCTGCCGGGCGGAGGCTTCTTCGGGAGTCTTTGCGGGCTGCAAAGACTCCTGAATCCGCTGCCCGGCACCCCCGGGGGCGGGGCCCACGTCGCACGTGCGTCATGATGTCATGACGCACGCACCGCGGTGCCCCGCCCCCAGGGGTGCCTCTGGCTTCCCGCCCCCGGCAGCCACAGGGCTAAGAACGCCCCTGACAACCAGGGTCTATTAGATTGGTTGTGCAAGAAGCAAACAACAGTGAGCTTAAGTTATTGTGAAGCTGAACTGAATGCACTGTCTTATTCACTTGTGGATTGTGAATGGTTGTTACAATTATGTAAAGACATGAGAATTCCTGTAAAGTGTCCATTTCAGGTTTATCAGGACAACAAAGCATGTTTGGCTTTGCTAACATCTGAGGGCTGTAAGCAAAACATGAAGCACTTGCAACTGAAGTTACAAAATGCTAGAGAATGCGTCCAGAAAGGACTCATAACAGTGTCCTACATGCCAGGTAATGAAATTCCTGCTGATTTATTGTCTAAGGTTGTTCCGAGGGATCAACACTGTACTTATGTACAGAAACTGGGTTTGTACTGAGATTGTACTGACACACCGCCCAGTGGTGTTCACAGAAAGGGGGAGGATGTTAGGTTTCTGTTTATGCCACTGTGCAGTTATTGGAGAGTCACAAGTCTCTGTTTACACATTCCAGCAATAGCTGTTGGAAGTCACACAGGACTCGGATGTTGATGTAACTGTTTTCCTGTTATCTTTGCACTGTTTTTCCCCCCTTCGGACTGTCTCTCATGGAGAGCAGACACAGATTCTTTTCTGTCATTTATAGTTAGAAATAAAGTAGCAATGAAGCACACACTTCTGGCTCCTTTCGCTATGTGCTTACTTTGCGTGTATGGAGAGCGTGCCTGAAGCCTTACACAAAAGCTTAGGTTGTTAATCACTGTCAGAGGCAAGCTGGATGTGTTCCGGAGACACAACCAGGGGAGTCGTCAATACAGCACGGTCATATGGCTCTTCCGACACTATAACTCCCATCACCCCTGCCCACTGGGCATGCTGGCTGGGTCTGATGGGAGTTGGGGTCCCATAATATCCGGAGGGCACCAGGATATTCCTTACCTCTGAACTTGGCAACAAAAACAAACATGAACGCTTGAGTGGCCGGAGCAGGATCTTGGAAGACCCAAGTTCAAATCCTGGAAAGCCTCATAGCTTGACGTTCCTCATGGAGCCTCAGTTATGCTACCCATAAAATGGGGATATTTAAAGACCAATCATAACAGGGTTGTTGCAAGGATGAACCACTACAAGCGCTCTGTACGTGCACCAGAGAACACTCAGGGAGCTGGACTGAAAGGCAGGCCTGGGTTTGGAGCCAGGGGGCTCTCACCTGTTTTTACCTCCTGGAAGAACGCCAGGTCTTGTCGGATGAGAGAAGAGAAGAGGCGACTTTGGATCCGGATGATGGCCCGGGAGATGGACATCGTGAAGAGTCCCCCGCGGGTGCCGGCAGAAAGAGAGCTGGAACAGAAATGGGGAATGCTCTACAAATGGAAACTGTGAATGTGTGAGTCCTACTCTGGAGGGTAGGAATTGAAATGGCATCCTTGGAACTGCTCGCCCCCCCCCCAAAAAAAAAGATGTGATCACCTTTTTGAGTCACCTTCTGGAAATGTGGGGGCTTTCCTTTGCAGTATAAAGCAGTTCTCCAAGCACCCCCTTCCCCCCGCTGAACTGCTTTCTGAATTTAATTTAATTGCAAATAAATAATTTAACTCCCCAGTTTATGAGAAAACTGAACACACCCCAGTCGAGCCTAACTAGAGCTCCTTTGTTTTTTGGGCAGGGGGTGTTGCCAGGAAGAAACCCACCTTCCGAGCGACGCCAGGCACATGAGGAAGATGGCAGAGGAGAAGGCATCCGAATCGTACTTCTTGCCCAAGATGTCAATCAAGCGTCCCGTGTAGTAAGGGATGAATGTTTCACCTGCAGAGAATTTGTGCTTTGAAGATAGGGAGAGGGGACTCTTCGGAACACATGAAGGGTCCCTTCACCCAGTTAGACCTGCCTGCACAGACAAACAGAGCTTCTCCACGATTTGAGAGCCACCCAGAACTATAAAAGACCATAGTTTAATGTTAGAAGGTTCCAAGCTCAATTTCAGATGGAGGCATATTCCCCATCTGAAATAATAAATGCATAAGTAATAAATGAATGAACTGAATAATAAATAATAAAATAATCGAGCAGAACGAGTGAAGGTGTTAATTAGCTAACCTGTATATATTTACCTGAATGTATTGTTAGTCCAGAAGTATAAAATAACTCTTTAAGCTTTTCTTTATGAAACCTCTCTGTAAAGCTGTGAACTTTGATCTGCATTGCACTTCTTTCTGGCAAGCTATGACTAAGAGTCTGGAGATAACAGTAGAAGGTCGACCTTGCACAGAGAGGAATTGTCTAGGTCAGAGATAGGATGGCCTTGCTGAAGTGTGCATGAACCAACTCAGGGCTAAATGTCCTTTTGCCTTATATGTACAACAGGAAATGTTCCTTATATGGACAAGAGGAAGATTCCTGGGGTGGGAAGAGAGCCAGAGAATTGTCTATAAGAACTGTCTGAAAATTGACTTTTTTGTACATGCTTGGATGTCTGAACACCGCAAGTGCCTCTGCATGCAGAAACAAATCTTTCTCTCTCTGAAGCCAGCAGCCTCAGGTGTCTTTTCTGCTTCCATGTTTTCTCACCGGGCGCAATCGTGGGAACCCGTAGGGGCAAATAAGGCTCCAATATAATATGTAATATTTCAGGTGGGGGACATGGCTCTATCTGAAATTGAGTTTGGAACCTTCTAACATTAAACTATGGTCTTTTATTTCCTTTTTACCAATTAATTTTTATTCGTCTTCAAATTTATAACACATCAAAACCAAAGTAAACTTAATTTAATACACACACACCCCAAAATGGATTCCCCACACTCTCAGATATATTCTATTCCTTCGCCTTTTACATGCAGCTTATTTTACAGAATTATCTCTAATTTAAGGGACATGGGGGGCGCTGTGGTCTAAACCACTAAGCCTAGGGCTTGCCAATCAGAAGGTCGGCCGTTCGAATCCCTGCAACGGGGTGAGCTCCCGTTGTTCGGTCCCAGCTCCTGCCCACCTAGCAGTTCAAAAGCACATCAGTCAAAGTGGAAGTAGATAAATAGGTACTGCTCTGGCGGGAAGGTAAACGGCGTTTCCATGCGCTGCTCTGGTTTTGCCAGAAGCGGCTTAGTCATGCTGGCCACATGACCCGGAAGCCGTCTGCGGACAAACGTAAGCTCCCTCGGCCAGTAAAGCAAGATGAGCACTGCAACCCCAGAGTCGTCTGCGACTGGACCTAACGGATAGGGGTCCTTTTACTTTTACCTATCTCTAATCTAGAGTTCCCATATTGCAGAAAGTTGTTCGGTTTTTTTTTAGTGTTACATGAAAAACTATTTATAAGAACGTTGCCAAAATCTACACTTCTTGCATGGGTTGCCATACATCCACATTTTCCCGGGCATTCCAACGATTTCTGCCCCGGCCAAATCCTGGCTGTGTCTGGGAAATTCCTAATTAACATCCATTTTTCGGCAAACTCCTCATCCCTCAGTTGTTCCTTTACCAACTCCTGCACATAGGTAAAACAAAATTACAGTGGAACATCAGTTTATGAATGCGCCTCGGAAGTCGAACGGCTTCTGCTTAGTGTTTCTCAGTTTTTTCAACTGAATTTTCCAACCGCCCATTGCGCTTTGGTTGTCGAACATTTCGGAAGTCAAACGGTTTTCCGGAACGGATTACATTCGACAACCAAGGTTCCACTGTATATCAAATAACGAGGAGTGGTAAAGGTAAAAGGACCCTGACCATTAGGTCCAGTCGCAGACGACTGGGGTTGTGGCGCTCATCTCGCGTTACTGGCCAAGGGAGCCAGCGTACAGCTTCCGGGTCATGTGGCCAGCATGACTAAGCCACTTCTGGCGAACCAGAGCAGCGCACGGAAACGCCGTTTACCTTCCCGCCGGAGCGGTCCCTATTTATCTACTTGCACTTTGACGTGCTTTCGAACTGCTAGGTTGGCAGGAGCAGGGACAGAGCAACGGGGATTCGAACCGCCGACCTTCTGATTGGCAAGCCCAAGAGGTTCAGTGGTTTAACCCACAGCACCATCCACATCCCAACGAGGAGTGAGGTTATAGTAATTTAAATCTTCCATTCTTCTTTCCAACCTGCATTATCCTTGATAGTTTCCGGCCTCTGCCTGTTTGTGTGAACCTTTTGAGCGGAGATTCTTCCTTTCCAAATGCAAACCAGATTATTTCCTTTCCCTGTTCAGTCTTTGTTATTGAATTACAACCTCTCAAGGCCATTATTTACATTTTATTGGCGATAAAGCTTTTACAGCCTGTGTGGAAATGTGGTTTACCATATACGGTCTTTTATTTCCAAATACCATGTATGTACCTCCCCTTCCCCCCTGTGTATAAGATTCCCCCGTGTATATTTTGGGGGACTCAAAATTTAAAAATCCACAATGCACTATCCGTGTATAAGACGACCCATTATTTTAAACTTCAAAAATTTAGGAAAAAGTCTTATACATGGAAAAATACGGTATCTCTCTCACTCCCCACTTCTCTCTCACACACAGACGCAAACCAAACCTACTCACAAAGCACAGCCATAGTAAGGAAGGAAAATGCCCCTGCGAGGTAGGGCACATCTGGGCGGAAGAGCTTCACCAGCTTCCAGAGGGTGGCCTTGTCTTCTCCTCCCTTGTCCTCCTTCTCCTCCTCCCTTTGCCCCAGGACGTCCCAGATGATGTAGGCCAGAGCCACTGCCCCATAGCCCAGCAGGAGCCAGGACCAAGGGGCTGACGACAGCAGGAAAGGAGGGTCTCCAAACCAGTGCCCCATGGCAAGATAGAGGGGCTGCAACAGGCTCACAGTTGCCAGGGCTGCGAGGGGCATCTGGGAGGGCCAGGCCAGGGAGAGGAGCCCCCGTGCCCCACAGAGAACCAGCAGGCGCAGAGCTGCTTCCAGCCAGGCCGCAGGGACCCCCAGGGAGGCCAAGGTGTATCGCTGGAGATCTAGCAAGGGGAGAAGGACCATGTCGCACAGGATGAGGGGGATAGCCAGCTTCAAGGGGGCAGGCAGCATCATGGCGGCCGAGTCTGTGGGGAGAAGGAATTGCCAGGTGTAATTAACAGTCTGAAATGTGAGAGAGAGTTTGTGGAGGGAGAATCTCAGCAGCCTAAACCACACTTTGCTGCTGCCGCCAGTGCTAGAAGGGAGACCTTCTCCCTGCTGCAAAGCCCATTTCCACCTGGCCTAGGGGGCGGAGCCCAGACTCACCTTGAACAGCCAAAAGAGGCTCCTGGGAGGGCACTGGGACATGGCCGGGACAACTCTTGGGTTGGGGCAACTGGCTAAAATGTTTTAAAAGATTCCAATTTTGGTTCCTCTGTTTTGTCGGGTTGGTGTTGGTTAAATGTTTACTTGCGGTTGGCGGTTATTTTGAGTATAACTGTAAACTGTTTATTATTGTTATTATTGTTGCTGTTGTTATTGGTTTTTATTGATTTATTGGTTTGTTTGTTGCTTATATAGGATATTTAGGTTTTTTTTTGAATGTTTGAGGTTTTGTTTTGTTTTTATATATGTTGTAAGCTGCCCAGAGAGGCTTGGGAAACCCAGCCAGATGGGCGGGATAAAAATTTAACACCACAACCTCCAATAACAACAACAGCAACAACAGTACAGTTGTGCAACAACAACACCAATAATAATAATAATACAGTTGTACCTAGGATCACAAATGCCTTGGCAGTCGAACGTTTTGCCTCCTGAACGCCGTAAACCCAGAAGTGAGAATTTTGGTTGCGAATGTTCTTTGGAACCCGAACGTCCATCACGGCTTCTGATTGGAGGCACTGTTATACAGTGGTTCCGCTCCTTCCTCCTGGGCCGTGTGCAGAAAGTGGTGGTGGGGGATGAGTGCTCAGACCCCTGGGCTCTCACTTGTGGGGTGCCTCAGGGCTCCATCCTCTCCCCCATGCTTTTTAATATCTATATGAAGCCGCTGGGAGAGATCATCAGGAGGTTTGGGCTGGGTGTTCATCAGTATGCGGATGATACCCAGCTCTACCTCTCTTTCAAATCAGAACCAGTGAAGGCGGTGAAGGTCCTGTGTGAGTGCCTGGAGGCGGTTGGAGGATGGATGGCGGCTAACAGATTGAGGTTGAATCCTGACAAGACAGAAGTACTGTTTTTGGGGGACAGGAGGAGGGCAGGTGTGGAGGATTCCCTGGTCCTGAATGGGGTAACTGTGCCCCTGAAGGACCAGGTGCGCAGCCTGGGAGTCATTTTGGACTCACAGCTGTCCATGGAGGCGCAGGTTAATTCTGTGTCCAGGGCAGCTGTCTACCAGCTCCATCTGGTACGCAGGCTGAGACCCTACCTGCCCGCGGACTGTCTCACCAGAGTGGTGCATGCTCTGGTTATCTCCCGCTTGGACTACTGCAATGCGCTCTATGTGGGGCTACCTTTGAAGGTGACCCGGAAACTGCAATTAATCCAGAATGCGGCAGCTAGACTGGTGACTGGGAGTGGCCGCCGGGACCACATAACACCGGTCCTGAGAGATCTGCATTGGCTCCCAGTACGTTTCCGAGCACAATTCAAAGTGTTGGTGCTGACCTTTAAAGCCCTAAACGGCCTCGGTCCTGTATACCTGAAGGAGCGTCTCCACCCCCATCATTCAGCCCGGACACTGAGATCCAGCGCCGAGGGCCTTCTGGCGGTTCCCTCACTGCGAGAAGCAAAGCTACAGGGAACCAGGCAGAGGGCCTTCTCGGTAGTGGCGCCCGCCCTGTGGAACGCCCTCCCATCACAGGTCAAGGAGATAAATAACTACCTGACATTCAGAAAATACCTGAAGGCAGCCCTTTTCAGGGAAGTTTTTAATGTGTAATATTTTTGTATCTGATTTTTGTTGGAAGCCGCCCAGAGTGGCTGGGGAAATCCAGCCAGATGGGCGGGGTACAAATAATAATATATTATTAATATTATTGGCTGCAGGAAGCTCCTGCAGCCAATCGGAAGTTGCGCCTTGGTTGTCAAACGGTTTTGGAAGTCGAACAGACTTCCGGAACGGATACCGTTTGAGTTCTGAGGTACGACTATGTCCTCCCATCAGATGTCAAGGAAATAAACAACTATGTGACTTTTAAAAGACATCTGAAGGCAGCCCTGTTTAGGAAGTTTTTAATTTTTGATGTTTTATCGTGTTTTTAATATTCTGTTGGGAGCCGCCCAGAGTGGCTGGGGAGGCCCAGCCAGATGGACGGGGTATAAATAATAAATTATCATCATTATCATCATCATGATAAAAGCTGAGTTCCACCTCCCCATGCGACACCTCCCCCCCCCAAAGGTGGCAGGACCGCAACACCCATCAGCGCCAGCCAACATGGACAATGGCTGAGGATGATGGGAGTTGTGTTTCAGGGTACCAGGCTAAGGTTCCTCATCCCTGGCCTAAAGGGATGCCAGGCACAAACCCCACCCTCCATATGCTTTCTGTCAGTCTCAGTTCCCCACCTGTAAAATGGGCATGGCAGTGACCTCACCAGCAAGTAGCACAATCCTATCTATGTTCACCCAGAATCAATTCCCAGTGTGTTCAATGGAGCCTACTGGGGCCTTGGTGGGTTCTTGTGAGAGCAGCTACCGGATAGCTCAGTCGGTAGAGAACGAGACTCTTAATCTCAGGGTTGTGGGTTCGAGTCCCACGTTGGGCAAAAGATTCCTGCATTGCAGGGGGTGGGACTAGATGACCCTCATGGTTCCTTCCAGCCCTATGATTCTATGACTGTTGAGCACTTTGCAAAATAAAAATTGCGCTGTGCTTAAGAAGGAGCCAGGTGCAAGCTATCCTATGGCACTTACAGAGCAGTTCCCTGGGAAAAGGGATTGATTGTTAAACTCCTCTGGGAACCAAAGTCTCCTAACAACTCTTTGCAGCCTGAAACTACAGTTCCCAGGAGGCTTTGGGAGAGGACACGACTGTTTAAAGCAATATACTGTAATACACTACTGCTTAAATGAATAGTGCACATGAGGCCCGTTACTCAGAAGTAAGTCCCTACTGAAACCAAGGGGGCTTACTCTCCAATGGAGACTTACCTCTGAGTTAGGTTGCCCAAGACTGCGCAGAAAGTGATAAAAACCTTTCAAGACCCAGAAGAACCCACTTTTCTAACTTTGGGGGGGAGGGCTTTTCTAGTTTGGGCCATTTTGCTCCGAAGAGACTGACAGGGCTGCCCTTTCTAGAACTGGATTCTTTCTTGTCACGGTTACTTATTTATTTTCCATCTCCGATCAGAAAAAAAAACTGAAACGGGATGGTTTTAAAAGGTGGGGAAATATTAATTGTGGGGCGAATTTTTATTGTGCGTTTTGTGTGTCCTAGCCCTGCTAAAATGGAGATGCACGGATCCGATCCGATCTCAGGGACTACCAATTATTTTACATTAAGTAACCCGCCGCCCTTCCCCCCCCCCGCAAAGAGGAAATCAAACATTGCGCGAGAGCCTCTTTTGCAACATCTCCCCGATTTGCATTGAACCCCCCACCAGCCCCCCCCCCCCTTGATGCCCTCATCCTGGGTCTTCCACCCCACAACCCCTGGCTTTCCTCTCCCCTGCCCGCCTTACCTGCCCTCCGATCTCCCAGGGAGGAAATTAGCTCTTCTGCGCTCGCGGGGGATCGAACCGGCGCCCACTTTCGCTTTCGAAAGGGGAAACCCAGCCGCTTCCCTTCCCCCGCCCACGCGGCCGCATTCCCCGCTTCGGCCACCAGAGGGAGCCCGCCTTCTGCGCTTTATAAAATCACAAGCGGCTCTGAAACTCCCCTCCTCCCCCTTGGCTCACATTTTCAGAAAAAAAACGTTTGCAAGCGCCGCTCCCATTTTTTCATTGATATGAAATACGTTGGAGAACAACTGGCAACAATGCTTGATTTATAGCACAGGACGCAAATACTTTGTAATATGACTGTGGGGCATCCAGAAAGTCTAAAACAATGCAAAATAAAACAATGCAAAATAAAAAAATAAAAAAATCCTTCCAGTAGCACCTTAGAGACCAACTAAGTTTGTTCTTGGCATGAGCTTTCGTGTGCATGCACACTTCTCACCCATTCCCACCACCCTTCTGAGTAATACCCCTCCTCACTCTCTCATTACCAGTATATTTAAGGGTCTGTTTCAGTGTATCTGAAGAAGTGTGCATGCACACGAAAGCTCATACCAGGAACAAACTTAGTTGGTCTCTAAGGTGCTACTGGAAGGAATTTTTAATTTTTTTTTGACTACGACAGACCAACACGGGAGGGAGGGAGTGGGAGATTCCCAGCGAGGAGCTGCAATCTCCTTCTCTTTCCCTCTCCAGCCTCGCTCCCCACTTGCGCCTCGAGTTCTGCCCGGCAACCGCTGCCGCCATCTGCGCACAGATTTCCGATTGGCGGAATATTTTTCCCTCGCCCAATCCTGGCTCACGCTTCTGATGGTTCCGCAGGCGGGGCAGAGAGCGGGTGGGAGGGAGTGAAGGGAGAAGGACGTCGCTGGAGGGGGGGAGGGAAAGGGGGCGCTGTTTGGGGGGAGATGGGGGTCCTCCTCCGCTGGGCCCCCCTGATCCTGTGGGCGGCTGCCCACCTGCTGCTCCTGGACTCCGCTGGTAAGGAGCGATCGGGGAGTTTCTTGTCCGAAGTGGAGCCGGATCCCTTGCCAAATATCTGTTTCAATTCCTAGGACTTGTTGCTTGTTTTGTATGCCGTCCGGGGCAGGGGCCAAAACACGTCAACATTTATGTATCTGGATAGGTTTGCCCAAAGAAAAATGTTTTAAACAGACACTCTTGTGAGACCACCTTATTCTTCATGGGGAGGGAGAAAGATCTGCAGATACCAGGGAATATGATGTTGAGATTATGTGGGAATTCTCCTTGACCTCTGCTGTTTATGAGATGAGGGAGATAATATTTATTTTGCACTCTGACCCTCTTTATTGAAGAAAATGATTATCTAGTTTGGGTTGGTTGGTTATTTTCTTATGTTTATGGCCCCCCCAAAAAATATTGTTTTCTTTTATTGTAAATAGTTCTTGGGGTTCTCTAATGGAATATAGTGTGAATATAATACTATAATTATTTTGAGAGTTGCTTGTGGCATAAGAATTCTCACAGTAACTTACATAGCTTTAAGAACTAAAGAGTAAGACCTGCTATTTCTCTGTTTCACCCTCTCCGTATGGGGGGCTGCCCCCTCACTGTTTGCTACAGGGCTGGGCAGGGGGGCTTTGGGAGGGCAAAGGGTGGTGGAGACCACTGGTTCCTTCAAGTTCCTCCTCACTTTGGGGTCTCACGTGTGACTCATTTTGTGGCTCTTTTTCTCCCGACCACTGAGCAGAACTGCCTGTGTTTATTTAGATGCCACAACCAGAGGCAGCCTTGCTCTGAGCTCTTGTGGTTTGAACTGGGGGAAGCCCTCGTCCTAGGAGGGGGGGGGGTCTGGGAAGTGGGTCCCATTTGATCTTGCCTGAAAGGAAACCGAGCTGGAGGGAGGTAGCAAAATCAACACACCATCAAGGCGTATGTAATTCAAGTAAACTGATCTTGCAGGTTTACGATTCCTTGCACTCTGTTTCCCACAATGGAACTCCCTCAGAAGGTGGTAGATTCTCCTTCCTTGGAGGTTTTTTAGCAGATGTTGTATGGCCTTCTGCCATGGATGCTGCAGTTGAGATGCCACCATTGCAGGGGGTGGGGCCCTCAGGGTCCCGTCTATGATTTTTATTTTATTTTCCCAGTTGTTTTGAGATGAGTCACTGGCCGAACTCAAGCGGGTGTCTTCCACTTTGAGGGTGAAGTTGTCCAAATGCCTCCACCTTGAGAGGTTCGGAGGGTGACAACATGAGAACAGGGCCTTCACAGGGGTATGATGGGTCCTCAAGGACCGCCTCTTTCCATATGAACCTACCCATATGAGGCCCTTCTTCACATGCCTCCAGCTTGAGAGGTTTGGAGGGTGGCAACATGAGAACAGGGCCTTCTCTGCAGTGGCTCCCCATCAGTGAAATACTCTCCCAAGGAAAGTTCACCTGGCACCTTAAGGCGCCAGGCAAAAACTTTCTTTTGTAACAAGACCCTTGGTTGATTTGATTGACATCCTATGCCCATGTCGTTTTGTTTGGGGGGGTTGTTATTGGGTTGTTGTTTTTATTTTGATTATATATTTTGATTTTGTTCTGTGAACTGCCCTGAGAGCTCTGGGTATAGAGCGGTATATTAATTAAATTAATAATAATAATATGTCCCATTTTGCTATCTGAGGCAAAGCAGGAATTGCTTCCTCTTCCCCCCTTAGCACTGTGCCCCCCCACCTTCCGCCAGAGAAATGCCCCATCTCTCACCGAACTCGACGGCTTCTCTGTCCAAGGGTGGAAAAGATGAGCGGCAACACCAGGCGCCAGAACGCCTGCCTCTTGCCAGTTTTGGGGGGTGGGGGAATGTTCTGGTGGCAGCAGAAGCAGTGGGGTTGCCTCCTGGCCGGGCCAGCTCTGGGTATGATGCTGAAAGCCTAAGCTCAGCTCCCTCCCCTCCAATCTCTCCCCAAGTCTTTGTTAACTGTTACTGTTACAGGTAGGTAGCCGTGTTGGTCTGCCATAGTCAAAACAAAATAAAAAATAAAAAATTCCTTCCAGTAGCACCTTCTTCAGATATCCACACGAAAGCTCATACCAAGAACAAACTTCCTCTGTGTTTAAGAGCAGGTCTGCAAACTCCCCCAAACCCTGCTGAACTTTGGATCTCCTAATTTAGGGCTGCTGCCTGTAATACAGCAGGATTAGGGTGCTTCCTTCATCTGCAGGACCCCTAACTCTCTGCCCCCTCTCTCTTCCTTTCCAGGCTCCACTTCTCACTCCCTGCTCTACTTCTACACAGCCGTGTCTGAGCCTGGCCAGGGGCTGCCCCAGTTCATCATTGTTGGGTACGTGGATGACCAGCAATTCATTCAGTATGACAGTGACACCAAGAAGGCTCTGCCTCGTGTCCCCTGGATAAGGAAGGTGGAAAAGGAGGATCCTCAGTACTGGCACAGGAACACTCAGAACTTTAAGGGCGCTGAGCTGACCTTCAGGGTGGATCTGCAGACTCTGCGGAATCGCTACAACAAGAGCGGAGGTAAGTGGAAGGCAGGAGAGGCACAGAGTCCCCTCCCCATATCCTTCCCTCCAGGGGGCAGAATTGCAGGGAGGGGGCTGCTGGGAGGAAAGGAAATGGAGGGTGGGGGTCTCCACTCAGGACACAAGCTCCTTCCCCTTCCCTTCTGGTCAGTTCATAACTGAAGGAGTGGAGGAGGGCAGAGGGAAGATCCCATTCAAGTTCATTTTCCTCTGGGAGGGGAAGAGAAGGGTGGGAATCCTGAGGCTGAGACAAGCAAGCCTTGAGTTCTGGTCCTGCTGAAGGAGAAGCCAGCTGCCCAGACAGAGGTGCTGATTGGCTGACCCTTCTGAGCATCACCAAGCCCCTCCCACTCCCTGGCACAGTGTGGAAAGAGAAACTTTTTTAAGGAACACCAATGGACTGGGTTTTGGGGATCAGAGCGGCAACTACATGGTTAAAAGAATAGGCATGGGGGGCAGCCGAAGTGGAGGGGGAGACAAGAGCCCCCAAGGTCTTCCTGCAGCCTGAGGAAGGGAGTCCCCAGAAGATCTACTCTGGCAATTATTAGCCTGGGGCTGCCATGTTTTACTGTCCTGTGTCCAAAAGGAGCATTAGGCCAGAACTGGATCAGGGCCCATTAATATCAGAAATAATCTGTTGCCTTTGGGTTGTGTTATTTCGGAAGTTTCACTCTATCGGATTTTAGTTGGAAACTTATTGCCAGTTACCTGGGAGGGAAGGAGCCCCCCCGAACTCCATGGGACTTGCTTCTGAGTAAACCTGCATAAGATCCCACATCTCCAGCATTTATTATACACCTGTACTTACTTTATTGTCTAGCAGTCTTAGGGATGTGTAACAGGACCCTTGAGAAAGGTCTTTCACCCCCTTTGTCCAGTTCTGGCAATTTCTGCCCCACTCCTCCCCCTCTCCTGCCCCATCCAGCCTTGGAATCATTTAAACTCAGGAGAAGCTGGTGGACCTCTGGCCAAAGCCTCTTGGCACACATTGTTGTTTTTTAAACTTCCTTCTGAAATGAGTCAAAAGATGTTAGGGTCATTCCACGTCAGTTCAATGCGGTCATGTCACCCACCATCTCGGATTTTGCTGAAAATTGGTGTATGGTTGAAAGAAACCCCCTTAATTCCCCCCCCCCATCTCAAACAGTTTTAATTTTATAGCACTTCAAAGTTTCGTGAAATCTGCGTTTCTGTCCCTCTTGAGATCCTCGGCCTTGTGTACATTTTATTTATTTTTTCTCCACAACCAATGATCAGATCTCTTTGAAATTTCACACAGAGAAGGAAGGAAGTCAGAAAACTCGGCGGAGTTTATGTAACATTGCAAAACTGTATACGATGAATATGTTTGTATTTTGTTAGTTGATGAAAATAAAAATATATTCGCAAAAAAAAAGAAATTTTACACAGAACTCAATAATGAGATGAGGATTTCAGGAAAAAATACACCATCACTTAACAGATTTTATAAATTCCTATTTTTTTTAAATAAATGTAAGTTTTTTGGTGGAAAAACTAGGTTTAGAAAACCTAAATTTTCAGCTTGTGGGCGTGATGGAATCAAAAGTTTTTGATGGTGAAAATTATTACAAAGACATGCTCTTTCACAACAAAGAATGAAATTTATGGGTTTTGTATGCCTTGTAACAAAATTTTACGTTTTTTGAACATCGTAGGGGGAAACGGCTACTGGGTACAACTTTCCTACAATCCATAGCTGTGATAGAAAAAATTAATGAAACAAAGTTGTTCATCTGAAAATTTAAATTAATATTGGTTATTATAGGTTTGTTTCCCCCCGAAAGTGCAGACTTGTTTTTAGTTTTCGGGGTATTTAAAATTATGAAAATTGAAGACTGGAGTAAATTTATGGAATATTTAAAGGATCATTGCAATCAATTACCGTATTTTTCGCTCCATAGGACGCTCCGGACCATAGGGCGCACCTCGTTTTCAGAGGAGGAAACCAGGGAAAAAATATTTTTCTGGTTTTCCTCCTCTAAAACCCATGGTTGTTTTTTTTTGAGAATCAGCTCAAAGTTTTGCAGCTTTTTTTGCAAAGGGAAAAGCCCTGCTTTTTGAGGATCAGTTCAGATTTGTGCAGCTTTTGTAAAGGGGGAAAAGCATTGCTTACAAACCAGTACAAACCAGTACAGACCAGTAAGCACCAGCAGGTAATAGGAAGCAAGAGGAAAGCAAACCAGTACAAACCAGTAAGCACCAGTACAAACCAGTACAGACCAGTAAGCACCAGTACAAACCAGTACGCACCAGCAAGTAATAGGAAGCAAGAGGAAAGCGAACCAGTACAAACCAGTAAGCACCAGTACAAACCAGTAGCACCAGTACGCACCAGCAAGTAATAGGAAGCAAGAGGAAAGCAAACCAGTACAAACCAGTAAGCACCAGTACAAACCAGTATGCACCAGTACAGACCAGTAAGCACCAGCAGGTAATAGGAAGCAAGAGGAAAGCAAACCAGTACAAACCAGTAAGCACCAGTACAAACCAGTACAGACCAGTAAGCACCAGTACAAACCAGTACGCACCAGCAAGTAATAGGAAGCAAGAGGAAAGCGAACCAGTACAAACCAGTAAGCACCAGTACAAACCAGTAAGCACCAGTACGCACCAGCAAGTAATAGGAAGCAAGAGGAAAGCAAACCAGTACAAACCAGTAAGCACCAGTACAAACCAGTACGCACCAGTACAGACCAGTAAGCACCAGCAGGTAATAGGAAGCAAGAGGAAAGCAAACCAGTACAAACCAGTAAGCACCAGTACAAACCAGTACAGACCAGTAAGCACCAGTACAAACCAGTACGCACCAGCAAGTAATAGGAAGCAAGAGGAAAGTGAACCAGTACAAACCAGTAAGCACCAGTACAAACCAGTACGCACCAGTACAGACCAGTAAGCACCAGCAGGTAATAGGAAGCAAGAGGAAAGCAAACCAGTACAAACCAGTAAGCACCAGTACAAACCAGTACAGACCAGTAAGCACCAGTACAAACCAGTACGCACCAGCAAGTAATAGGAAGCAAGAGGAAAGCAAACCAGTACAAACCAGTAAGCACCAGTACAAACCAGTATGCACCAGTACAGACCAGTAAGCACCAGCAGGTAATAGGAAGCAAGAGGAAAGCAAACCAGTACAAACCAGTAAGCACCAGTACAAACCAGTACAGACCAGTAAGCACCAGTACAAACCAGTACGCACCAGCAAGTAATAGGAAGCAAGAGGAAAGCGAACCAGTACAAACCAGTAAGCACCAGTACAAACCAGTACGCACCAGTACAGACCAGTAAGCACCAGCAGGTAATAGGAAGCAAGAGGAAAGCAAACCAGTACAAACCAGTAAGCACCAGTACAAACCAGTACAGACCAGTAAGCACCAGTACAAACCAGTACGTACCAGCAAGTAATAGGAAAGCGAACCAGTACAAACCAGTAAGCACCAGTACAAACCAGTAAGCACCAGTACGCACCAGTACAAACCAGTACGCACCAGCAAGTAATAGGAAGCAAGAGGAAAGCGAACCAGTACAAACCAGTAAGCACCAGTACAAACCAGTACGCACCAGCAAGTAATAGGAAGCAAGAGGAAAGCGAACCAGTACAAACCAGTAAGCACCAGTACAAACCAGTACAGACCAGTAAGCACCAGTACAGACCAGTAAGCACCAGTACAAACCAGTACACACCAGCAAGTAATAGGAAGCAAGAGGAAAGCGAACCAGTACAAACCAGTAAGCACCAGTACAAACCAGTACAGTAATAGAAAGCAAAAGGAAAGCAAACCAGTACAAACCAGTAAGCACCAGTAGGTAATAGGAAGCAAGAAGAAAGCAAACCAGTAAGCACCAGCAAGTAATAGAAAGCAAGAGGAAAAGTAACAGCCCCAAATGGCTGAAAAACTCAATTTCCCAGGATCCTCAATTTCCCAGGATCCTACTGTGCAAGGGGCCTGGGCGGGGCAGGAAGGGAGCTAGCTCTCTTATCTCCCTCCCCGATCTCCTGCAATCAGCTGTTGAGCGGGTTCCTTTCAACACTCTCTTTCCCTCTTGTTAGCCTTTAGCTCTTTCTAAAACAGAAAAAGCAGGATCTGCCTTTCTCCCCCTGGTCAATTTGGCTCCAGGGACCATGCATTCGCTCCATAAGACGCACAGACATTTCCCCTTACTTTTTAGGAGGAAAAAAGTGCGTCTTATGGAGCGAAAAATACGGTAGCAACCCTAGCAGGATTATAAAAAGTCTTGTAATGTTTACAATTGGTACCTTTTTACTTTTACTGTATTTAAAGATGAGATAACTATAAAAACAAAATGTAGATTCAAAAAATGTATAAATGCGAGGATATATGAGGAATTTTGAAAGCCTTGGGCGGGATGGAGGGAAGTCGCTAAGCTCAAATGAGCAAAAAATTAATGGAGGAAGGAATAATTTGATAGTATTTGAATATATAAAATGGAAATGCAATAAAGTATTTTTTTAAAAAAATATGAAAATTGGCTATATTGTGAAATCAATTTTTAAAAATCGGTCAGAAACTTTAAATGCTGACAAGTAGGGTAATAAGACCTAGCAAGAAAAAGATGGAAAGAATTTAAAATTATGCATTATATTCAATTATGGAACATTACATGATCCCCAATTTGTTTTTCAGAATATTATTGCATACAAAGACATGTCTATATTTGGGTGGGGGGAGAATGATGTTTGCGTGCAATCTTGAAATAATGGATGCATGAAGAATATATGTTAAATATATTGAGGCGTACAGTAATTCAATATGAGGGGAAAGACGGACAGACTGTGAAATTGCAAGGGATGCTCCTCTTGGACAGGAAGGGAAACCCCCCACCCCTCCCCCGCCTCCAGGGAGTTGGGAGAATCCACTAGGGATGGGGGCGGGGAGAGAAAGTGCGGGGGGGGGGAGAGGAGGACAATTAAAGGGGGACTTTAGAGGCTCAGGATTGTAGTGTTTGCCTCAGTGTTATGCGGATGAGCCTTCAAAAAGATAAAATGCTGGTTGATTTTTCTAACCTCTGACTGCTGCTTCTTCCCTGAGTCTGAGGCAAATAAATCCTTTTTCCTGGACTCTTTTGCTGATGGGGGGAAGGGGCTGCTCTGACCCCCCTTGACCTCCTGGGCCTCTTTTGCTCCTTCCAGGGATCCACACCTATCAGGAGGTGTATGGCTGTGAGCTGGGGTCAGACGGGCACAAAGGAGGATATGATCAATTCAGCTATGATGGGAGGGACTTCATCGCCTTCGACAAGGACACCCTCACCTGGACGGCAGCCGATATGGGGGCCCAAGTGACCAAGAGGAAGTGGGATCCTGACTTGGCCTACAACCAGTACGTGAAAGAATACCTGGAGGTGATTTGCATTGAGTGGCTGCAGAGACACCTGGAGTATGGGAAGGAGACTCTGCAAAGGACGGGTGAGGAAGGGCAGTGGGGTGGGAAGGGGGGCTCAGGGGGGCAGTTTCTCTACAAATCCCCCCCTTAACAATCTTCCTTTTTGGATCGAACAGCAAACAACTATGATGGGGGAGGGGGGATGCTTAAAAACAGCCCCCCCTTGTCCCTTTTGCTAGAATAAGGGATGGCAAAAGACAAGTGGGGGTGAGGGGGCACAAATAAACAGTAGGGAAGTGGCCAGGAAAGCAAAATGCAATTTAAATTAAGTAAAAAAGAAAATTGAAATGCCAAGATTTGAGGCAGGATACAGAAAAATCTTTTGCCTTTACACTTTGGTATGGACCTATGAATCCAAGGCAGACCTTTTAACATCACAGTAATCCAAGTTTATGCACCAACTACCAGTGCTGAAGAAACTGAAATTGATCCAATTCTATGAAGACTTACAACACCTTATAGAAATGACACCAAAGAAGGATGTTCTTCTCATTATAGGGGATTGGAATGCTAAAGTAGGGAGTCAAGAGATAAAAGGAATAACTGGCAAGTTTGGCCTTGGAGTTCAAAATGAAGCAGGGCAAAGGCTAATAGAGTTCTGTCAAGAGAACAAGCTGGTCATCACAAACACTCTTTTCCAACAACACAAGAGACGACTCTACACATGGACATCACCAGATGGGCAACATCGAAATCAGATTGATTATATTCTCTGCAGCCAAAGATGGAGAAGCTCTATACACTCAGCAAAAACAAGACCTGGAGCTGACTGTGGCTCAGATCATCAGCTTCTTATAGCAAAATTCCAGCTTAAACTGAAGAAAGTAGGAAAAACCACTGGGCCAGTAAGATACAATCTAAATCAAATTCCTTATGAATACACAGTTGAAGTGAAGAACAGGTTTAAGGATTTAGATTTGGTGGATAGAGTGCCTGAAGAACTGTGGATGGAGGCTCGTAACATTATACAGGAGACAGCAACGAAAACCATCCCAATGAAAAAGAAATGCAAGAAAGCAAAGTGGCTGTCCAATGAGGCCTTACAAATAGCGGGGGAGAGAAGGCAAGCAAAATGCGAGGGAGATCGTGAAAGATACAGGAAATTGAATGCAGATTTCCAAAGAATAGCAAGGAGAGACAAGAGGGCCTTTCTAAACGAGCAATGCAAAGAAATAGAGGAAAATAACAGAATGGGAAAAACCAGAGATCTGTTCAAGAAAATTGGAGATATGAAAGGAACATTTCGTACAAAGATTACCACAATTAAGGACAAAAGTGGAAAGGACCTAACAGAAGCAGAAGACATCAAGAAGAGGTGGCAAGAATACACAGAGGAATTATACCAGAAAGATATGGAGGTCTCATACACCCCAGGTAATGTGGTTGCTGACCTTGAGCCAGACATCCTGGAGAGTGAAGTCAAATGGGCCTTAGAAAGCCTTGCTAACAACAAGGCCAGTGGAAGTGATGATAATCCAACTGAAACATTTAAAATTTTAAAAGATGATGCTGTTAAGGTGCTACACTCAATATGCCAGCAAGTTTGGAAAACTCAGCAGTGGCCAGAGGATTGGAGAAGATCAGTCTACATCCCAATCCCAAAGAAGGGCAGTGCCAAAGAATGCTCCAACTACCGCACAATTGCACTCATTTCACACGCCAGCAAGGTTATGCTTAAAATTCTACAAGGCAGGCTTAAGCAGTATGTGGACCGAGAACTCCCAGAAGTGCAAGCTGGATTTCGAAGGGGCAGAGGAACCAGAGACCAAATTGCTGGATTATGGAGAAAGCTAGAGAGTTCCAGAAAAACATCTACTTCTGCTTCATTGACTATGCAAAAGCATTTGACTGTGTCGACCACAGCAAACTATGGCAAGTTCTTAAAGAAATGGGAGTGCCGGATCACCTCATTTGTCTCCTGAGAAATCTCTATGTGGGACAAGAATAGGAATAGGAATAGGAATAGGAATAATTTATTATTGGCCAAGTACATTTTCCAACATACTTGGAATTTGTTTCGGCTACATTGCAATGTAAACATACAGACACTGTTCCTCTCACAATACAAAGAAGCAAAGAAACCCCACCCATATTTTACCTCCCCTTAAGCTATACAACTATGAATTTAACAATTTAATGGCACAAGGGAAAAAACTATTCTTGTGCCTGGCCGATTTTGTATATGAAGTCCTGTAGCGACGTCCAGATGGAAGTAAATCAAGCAGATGATGACCGGGATGTAAAGGATCTGCTACAATTCTCTCTGCTCTCTTCCTAACTCGGGTAGCATAAATTGTCTCTATTGAAGGCAAGCTAACACCAATTACCCTTTCTGCAATTCTTACAGCTCGTTGGAGCCTTTTCTTGTCTCTCTTGGAGGCTGTACCGTACCAAGCTGTTATAGAATTACAGAGAACAGTTTCAATGATGCCTCTGTAGAATTGGATCAACACTTCCTGGGACAATTTAAATTTCCTTAGTTGACGCAGGAAATACAGCCTCTGGTGGACCTTTTTAATAATACTATTGATGTTGCTTGACCAATTTAAGTTATAAGAAATTATAGAGCCCAGGAACTTAAAGGACTCTACTACTACAACCATGTTACCAAGAATGGAAAGTGGTGGCAGAACGGAAGAGTGCCTTCTGAAATCAATTACCATTTCTACTGTCTTTTGGGTATTTAGTACCAAATTATTTTCGGTGCACCACGAAACAAGATGGTCTACTTCCCTCCTATACACAGATTCATCGTCCTCCTGGATAAGCCCAATAACTGTTGTGTCATCAGCAAATTTCAAGATCTTAACCGATGGATCAGTTGAGGTACATTCATTTGTGTAGAGAGAGAAAAGCAGTGGGGAAAGCACACACCCCTGGGGAGCACCGGTATTGATGGTATTGTTGCTCGATATAATTTTCCCCAACCTCACCTGCTGCCTCCTGTCCGTTAAAAAGCTGTATATCCATCGGCAAACAGGGGCAGGTAAATTGAGATTAATTAATTTAGAAAACAATTTAGATGGTACAATAGTATTAAAAGTTGAGCTAAAGTCCACAAATAGAACTCGTACATAGGTCCGCAAGGAATCCAGGTGTTGCAGGATGTAGGCAATGCCATGTTGATTGTATCATCTACTGACCTATTAGCTCAATAAGCAAATTGCAGAGGATCCAGCAAGGGATCAATAACAAGTAGTAAAAAAGCTACAGTTAGAACTGGATATGGAACAACTGATTGGTTCAAAATTGGGAAAGGAGTACGACAAGGCTGTATATTGTCTCCCTGCTTATTTAACCTTATATGCAGAATTCATCATGCGAAAGGCTGGACTGGATGAATCCCAAACCGGAATTAAGATTGCCGGAAAAAATATCAACAACCTCAGATATGCTGATGATACTACCTTGATGGCAGAAAGTGAGGAGGAATTAAAGAACCTTTTAATGAGGGTGAAAGAGGAGAGCGCAAAATATGGTCTGAAGCTCAACATCAAAAAAACTAAGATCATGGCCACTGGTCCCATCACCTCCTGGCAAATAGAAGGGGAAGAAATGGAGGCAGTGAGAGATTTCACTTTCTTGGGTTCCATGATCACTGCAGATGGTGACAGCAGTCACGAAATTAGAAGACGCCTGCTTCTTGGGAGAAAAGCAATGACAAACCTAGACAGCATCTTAAAAAGCAAAGACATCACCTTGCCGACAAAGGTCCGTATAGTTAAAGCTATGGTTTTCCCAGTAGTAATGTACGGAAGTGAGAGCTGGACCATAAAGAAGGCTGATCGCCGAAGAATTGATGCTTTTGAATTATGGTGTTGGAGGACACTCTTGAGAGTCCCATGGACTGCAAGAAGATCAAACCTATCCATTCTCAAAGAAATCAGCCCTGAGTGCTCACTAGAAGGACAGATCCTGAAGTTGAGGCTCTAGTACTTTGGCCACCTCATGAGACTCCCTAGAAAAGACCCTGATGTTGGGAAAGATGGAGGGCACAAGGAGAAGGGGACGACAGAGGATGAGATGGTTGGACAGTGTTCTCGAAGCGACTGGCATGAGTTTGGCCAAACTGCGAGAGGCAGTGAAGGATAGGCGTGCTCTGGTCCATGGGGTCACGAAGAGTCGGACACGACTGAACGACTGAAGAGCAACAACAATGGACCTATGGGGGAAATCTTTGAAACTAAATTAATTAACCTTTTTTAAAAATAGAAAATGTGTGGGGAGCCCATGAAATATGGATGCAGCCCCCTCACTAAGACTGTAGGTTAGCCACTCGTGGCCTAGAAGCAGAAAACCTGCACATAGTGAGAGTATGAGAATTCCCTCTTCTACCTTGTAGTGTCGGATCAAGGTCCTTGGTTCGGAAGCAAGGATTTCTGGGTAAACAGAATCATGGGTGTCGTGCTGTGCCATGGGAAAGTGACCTAAAGGTGCCCTGTTGGGGAATGTAAAAGGGTCGCCTTTAAAGAATTTTACAACCAGGAGACTGCTGGGGGTGTGGAGGTTCCAGTTCCAGGGAGACATCCTGGCTCCTGATAAGAACTAGGATGGGGCCAGCTGGTGTTTATCAAGCGGATGAGAAATTAGGGAGGCAACGGCTCAGAGACTTGCAGCTGCCCCTCATCCGTGACAGGTGAGAATAATGACCCAGGAGCAGTGATTGGCTAACGGGATTAAGAACTGGGTCCTCTATAGGATAATGAATGGGGGATCCCACGTGGGAGAATGCCTTATCAGCTCTGGGTTTTGAAATGCAAAGGGCTGCTGCTGAGGGCGGAGGAGTTAGAGGGCTCTGTGACACCTGACTCAGCCAGCCATGGCTTGGAAGAACATCTGAGGATGGGAGCCTAACGAGAACTTGGAGGCGGCTTTTGTTCAGCCGGCCTGAGGACTTTGCCAACTCGCTCAAATGCAAATTCAGTTAAGTATCAGTCCTTGCCTTAGTGGAAAGGGAATCAGATGAAAGTGTTGTAGACTAGCCTAGTCAGTATGTTTTTATTTTATGCATGTACCTCGCCTTTTGGGAAATTGTGCCTTTCGTATTTTGTTAACTTTTGAATAAAATGTTTAAAAGGACTTTTGTTCTTGTTTTCTGTTCACCCCGGGGTTTGCTTGGCTAATTCCAGGTCTACCGCTTGGTCATACTACTGTTAAGAGTTATTTGTCCGAAGCTCTGTTTGAGCTGGGAAGGCTGTCCGCCGGAACGCGGGGAAAGCGGCCCTCGCGCTTTGTCCTGTGGCGTCAGCCAGGTTCCGAATTCCAGGGGGTGGTGGCAGCGAAAGATCTATCTTGTCTCAACCGGAGGGTTGAGAGGAGGCAAAAGAAAAGAGGAATTTTCCTCACCCTGGACGCCGGTGGCTGGAATAGCCTGGAGGTGGGGGTGGGGAAATCCTACATACCTCTTTATATTTTTTATTTCTAAGGAATACTACTTTTTCCCATGGGGAACATTCAGAAGTGTCATCTTCCTCAACCCCGTGCCTTGAAATGGTACAGTCCATTCTTCCGCCTTCAGGAATCTGGCACAGGGGCCAATCACATGATCCAGTGTTTTGACGGGCTTTCTTCCTGTCTCTCTTTATTAGCTTTGCTAAAATGAAAAGTAATTAAAAATGAAATAATTCTAGCACCCTCCCTTTTTGAGGAACGACACATATGTATTAGCCGTGCTTTGAGAGATCTGAGCAAATTCATCCACGGGGACCTGGTGATAATTCACCCCAGAGACGCTGAGCATATTTATTGAGGGTGAGGATTTCACCTCAAAAGCCACACTGAAGCGTTTTCAAGGGTGACAAAGTGCAAAGGAGGGTGGGAATACTCCTCTTTGGGATGGAGGTTCTGCTGAGGACAGGTGAGGGGGTGGGGTGTTTTGGGTTTCTGTGGGGAAAGGAACTTGCTTCCTTCCTGCTCCCCCCAGCAGAGTCACATCCCCTCCTAGACCAGAACAGCCCCTTCCGACAACAGCTACCCAGGGAGCCAGTTTTTAAACAAGGATTACCGTATTTTTCGCTCCATAGGGCGCACCTCGTTTTTAGGAGGAGGAAACAAGGAAAAAAAATATTTTTCAGGTTTTCCTCCTCTAAAAGCCCTGGTTTTTTTGAGGATAAACTAAAATTTTGCAGCTTTTTTTTGCAAAGGGAAAAACCCTTTTTTTGAGGATCAGCTAAAAGTTTTGCAGCTTTTTTTGCAAAGGGGGAAAAGCAAAGCTTTTGCAAAGGGGGAAAAGCAAAGAGGAAAAGCCCCATTTTTATGGGGTTCAACTCACATTTCTGCAGCTTCTAAAGGAAAGGGAGCCTTTTCTACAGTTTCCAGACAGATAATCTAATCAGCCAGTCACATGTTGCTGGGGAAACAAACAACCTCCCTCTGCAGCACATTCAACAATGGAGGGCGGGGCTGAAAGGGAGCCGGGACTCTTATCTCTCTCCCGATCTCTTGCTGATCAGCTGCTGAGCGGGGTCCTTTCCACACACCCTTTTCTCTTTGTAAAATAAAAAGCATGATAGCTCCAGGGACCACCATTCGCTCCATAAGAAGCACAGATATTTCCCCTGACTTTTCAGGAGGAAAAAAGTGTGTCTTATGGAGCGAAAAATATGGTATATTCTGCAAATCGTGCCCAAGCCAAATTTGTGTATAGTCAAAACACATTGGATTCTAGGGTGATTGGGTTTGCCAAAGTCCTTCCCCGGACGCCCGCCCTCTTCCCTCCCACTTTTTGGTTATTACAATATTTTTTGCCAATATCTTTTGTAAAGCTGGATGTGCATAAGTTAAATGTGCATAAGTTGCTGGGTTACTGGGCCTCCTCTTCTGCCATTCCCACTCCAGGGGAGGCTGCCGTGGAGAAGGGAGACGGGCCCTTTCAAACCTCAGGAGACCCTTTCAGAGCAGGTGGGATAACTATAAAGGAGCTCTGTCTTTTCCAGGGCTGTTGGCTTTGTTCACTACCTATTGAGCTGAAAAGTCCCGGAGAACAGAGAGCAGCGAGTCCAGCATTTCTTCCCCCTCAAGAGAGGAACCGGGATCAGCTCACTGGGACCATCTTGGAACCACAAGATGATAAATGAATTTAATTTGTACCCAGTCCTCCCTCCCAAAGGAGTCTGCTTTGGCAAACAAAGGATAAAACATCTGAAAACAGTTCCACCATAGACACTGACTGGGGACGATGCCAGGGGAGGTTGAGGAATTCCATTTATTTGCAGTTCTTTTTAATTTCTGCAGATGTGAGGAGATTCTGACACTCTGGGAGGCAGGACGAGGTTGTCCCTTGGGTTTCTGCTCTTAAAGAATACAGGATTCCTTCAGGCTCCCGTTGTTGATGTCTATTTGTAAACCCCAATGTGGCCCTTTTTGCAGAGGCTCCGGAGGTGAAGGTGACCAGGAAGGCAGGCTATGACAACCTGGAGACCCTCGTTTGCCAGGTCCACGGCTTCTACCCCAAGGAGATTGATGCCAACTGGGTGAAGGACGGGGAGGTTTGGCAGGAGGGCACCTCCCGAGGATTGGTCGCCCCCAACTCGGACGGGACCTACTATGTCCTGCTCAGTGTCAAGATTGACCCCGAGGAGAGGGACCGCTTCCGGTGCCGCGTGGAGCATGACAGCCTGGAGAAGCCTCTAGACATGGCCTGGGAGAAGGAGCCAGGTGAGAGGCAGGCAGCAGGGAGGGGAAGTGGTGGGCTCTGGGAGGGGGATTTCCACCCAACTCCTCCCTTCAGCAGCAGCACAGCTCAGATGGGGAACCCCAGTTGGATCCTGTCTATGTCTCTTAAGGCAAGCAGCTGAATCGGAATCTGGAGTTTCCGACAGAGATGCAGCCTTTTCTGGCAAGTGTCTCATAGGCCGTGAACTCAAATTGGATGTCGTAGGTAAAAACTGGCCGTCACTTTTTGACTTTAAGCTCAAGTAGTTGTGATGTCACAGATTGTTGGCAGATATTTTACTTCTTCAAAATCAAACTTACACTCACTGCGACTTAAAAAGGGGCAACAAGCTTAAAAAAGGGAGCCCCAGACTGACTGTACTTTACAGTGGAAAAGATTCTCACTCGCTCCTCCTCACAATTGCGCCCAGCTAGAAAAATGATATTCATCCCCACTCAGTCCACACACCCGCACACCGCTGGGAAGAGCAAGAAGGATTTTTGAATAACGCTTGACTCACACACACCAGCGGGAAAGCTGCATCTGCAGGAAGCCAAGCAGAATATCTAGCAGCCAAACTCCCTCTTCCCCAGCAAGAGCGCATGCAGGAACGCACATCCACACCAACACCACAGAGACTCCTTCTCACAGGCAGGAAAGTGAGGATTATGAGCCAAAGAAAGACACAGGAAGGAGAGAGGGGACCAGGGCTCTTGTCTTGTGCTCACTCACCAGTGCTACCGACTTCAACTCCAGAGATTCCACCAAAGAAAAAGACCTGGACATTTCGCCTCATTTAAAAAAAAATTCTTGACAGAAATTTTAAGTCTGAAAATAGAAGGTGTGTCTAGGAAAAACCAGACGTATGGCAACCTTGTACAAGATGCTTTTTCCTAAGGGTCTGCGCCTTCCCTGAAGGCCTGTAATGCTGGGCTCTGGGGGGTGGTCTCAGAGGGGAGGGAATCCCTTCCTATCAGGGTCATGACAGATGAAGCGCCCGAGTATGAGGAGACCTGCTTTTAAAGTCTTGTGATGTGTCTGTCAACTGTCTTCCTTAAATACCGTATTTTTCGCTCCATAGGGCGCACCTCGTTTTTAGAGGAGGAAACCAGGAAAAAATATTTTTTCTGGTTTTCCTTCTTCTAAAAGCCGTTTTTTTGAGTGTCAGCTCAAAGTTTTGCAGCAGCTTTTTTGCAAAGGGAAAAGCCCTGTTTTTTTGAGGATCAGCTCAGATTTGTGCAGCTTTTTTGCAAAGGGGAAAAGCAAAGAGGAAAAGCCCCATTTTTATGGGGTTCAACTCACATTTCTGCAGCTTCTTAAGGAAAGGGAGCCGTTTCTACAGTTTCCAGACAGATAATCTAATCAGCCAGTCACATGTCGCTGGGGAAACAAACAACCTCCCTCTGCAGCACATTCAACAAAGGAGGCCTGGGCAAGGGGGGGGGCTGAAAGGGAGCCTGGGACTCTTATCTCTCTCCCGATCTCTTGCTGATCAGCTGCTGAGCGGGGTCCTTTCAACACCCCCTTTTTTCTTTGTTAAAAAAAAAAGCACAATCTGCTTTTGGCTCCTGGGCAATTTGGTTCCAGGGACCACCATTTGCTCCATAAGACGCACAGATATTTCCCCTTACTTTTTAGGAGGAAAAAAGTGTGTCTTATGGAGCAAAAAATACGGTAAATTGGTTATTTTGAAGACCTCTAATGCTGGAATCTGCTGGAAAAAATTCCTGTGTATCAGGCCACTACAGAGAGGACCTTGGCATGTTAGGAGAGAGAAAGAGTGTCTGCTAGAGGCCTTGGGGAGCTGCTGCCGCCAGTCTGAGTAAAATGTCTCTTGTCCCCTTTTAGTCAACCTGGGGCTCATTGTGGGAGCCATTCTGGGTGTCGTGGCTGCCATCTTGCTGGTCTCTGGGATCGTCTTCTTCATCCTCAGTAAGTAAAGCCTGAATGCGTTTGCTGCCTCTCCTGTGTCCTTCTGTTTTAGTCTCCGACTGGGAATGTGCCGGTGGAGCCTTCCTGGCAACTGCCCCTTGTATCCCTACAGACACCCTTCTCCAGAAAAGCACCCTTTGAGCATGGACCAAAAGTCAGGGTGGTCATTGCTTTGCACTCACTGTGTGCTCAGGAAATTCACTTCCCACCTGATGTTTTTATCAATCTTAAGCCTTCAATCCTGTAGACACTTCCCAGGGAGCCTTCCTTACATATCTTTAGGCACGGGGCAAAAATGTTTCTCTCTGACCAGGCCTTTGGCCTCTTAAATGTGAGTTAACTGGTTTGTTTTTGTTTTATTATGTATTTTGTGCTCTCATTTTGTATTTTTATTTGGGGAATCACCAAAATAATAATCTGAAAAGGAATGAGTGAAGGGACTGGATAATGTTTCCTTCCGTCCTCTTGGAATTTGTCCATGGCCTGGTTTCCCCGTGTTGATATTCTAATTTAATTTTCTCATTTTTTTTCTACTTCTTTGTAACTTGAGTTCCATGAAAAGCTCCCCTTCTGGGCTCACCTTCCTTGGAGGTGTTTGGAAGAGACAAGAGGAGCATCTGCAGGGAAGGTTTCAGCATCTGAGAGCCAGATTGTTGAAATGGGACTAGGTGGCCTCTGGAGGTCCCTTCCAGCTCTGACCTTCTGCTTTTGTCTCTACAGGGAAACGGAGGGAGGATTTAGCCTACAACGCAGCCTCAAGTGAGTGACATCTCCCCTCTCTCTGTCTGACATATTCCCCCCACTATGGAGCAGGAACAGGTTACAAACAGGCAAAAATTAACATGGTGGTAGCCTAGTCCGATAAGCACAAGACCCTGATGGAAAACTTAAGCCTGGCTGCTCAGCCTGTCTGTGGGCAACAAAGGGCCCCTCAGGGCTGGGAAAAGGCTGCAGAGAGACTGTCGGCTGAGGGAGGGGCTTCAACCAGCAGCAGGAGGAAGAGCGGAGGGTGTGGGGAGAGAGGGATCTCTGGTTGTTTAATTTACTAGAAGCTAAAGATTTGGTTGGTTGGCTCAAGTCTGTGGATGTCAAGAATCTTTCCCTCCAGATTCGGCACTACTCTCCCCCCACCTTCTGCCTTTCTGCCCCCTTTCTGCCCAGATCTCACCCACCCCCGCTCTAGTCCCCCCTGCTTCCATGCCAGACTGTGCCCATCTCTCTTTGCCCTCCAGTGTCTGCTTCTCATGTGCTGTCCTTGAGCCCCCATGCTTCTGGGCTGCCTGTCCCTGAACTCTTCTTAGGCCTCTCCCCAGATTGAGACTGATTTGGGATGGGGTTGGAAAGAGGGAGAAGGGCTGGAGGTGGGGTTGGATGTCCCTCCTTGAGATCCTGACTCCTGTGCTTTCTCCCTTTTGCAGCAAGCGACCAGGGGCCCGACAGCTCCGTCAAGGGTAAGTGGGGGTGCAGGTGGGGGCCAAGTGGGGCTCTTGCAGAAGACTCTGTGGGGAACATCCCCAAATAGGGAAAAGCTGCTTTCCTGTACCTTGGGGTTTCCAAGAGTGACATAATCTGGAGTGTCCATTGAGCTGAAAATAGCTCTTGTAACTCATTCTGTGTGTCCATCTGAGCTCCACGGAGGATCCCCTCCATCTGACAAATGGGTTCTGCCCACTATCTGAATGAGAGTCAGATTTTGGGTTCTGGAAGGGATTTCTCCTTCCAGTTGGACTTTGTGTCCTTCTTGTATTCCACCAAAGTGTGCAGTTTGGATCACTTGCTCGAGCAACCCTCTGCAGGCATTTGCTCTGCAATCCCATTTTGATGGTCTTCTTAGCATATCTCATGTCTGATTTGAAATGATGAGGGATGGTGAGGCTGGACTAGACGGCCTTTGGGTTCCCACTAGCTCTGTAATGCTGATACCCCTCACCATGATGGTGGCTTAACTTTGAAACACTCCTGTTCTTTATTTCTGCAGTTTCATACCAGCCTGGTGTGTGAGATGAGACCAGAAGGAGCCTGCCCAAGTTTGGCTGTGAAATGCAGAGGCTCAGAGCTCCTGCTGTCCTTTAAAGATGTTTCTGGTGTTCCTTAATCCTGGCTCTCACCCATCCATTCTGACTCCAGCTGTAACTTGAATTTGAGGATAATCATGTTTTTCGGATGGATTTTGGCCAGTTTTGCTTTGCAGCTGATTTTCAGGAATGTGTTTGTATTAATCAGAAATGTGCCGGATATACACAACTAAAAGCTTTAAAAAGGGATGGGGAGATTGAGCAGCCATTTTGACGGTTTCTCTTTGTTGCTGTGGTTCCCTCCACAAGCTTTTCCCCAATCTTGTGTCACTCACTTTCCATCCAAATTGAAGGAAAGGCAACATTTGAGAACTGCTTTAGGTGTTTTATGCATCAAATAGGCTAAGTTGTTACTTCTGACCTGCCTCTTGGGCCGCCCAGCCTTTGGCTAAACGGATGTAATGTCATGGAATGTATAAAAGCAGTCTAACTGCTCTGGCTGAGTGTTTTCAACCCACCTTCTGTGTGAGGAAGGGAAGAAACTGGCAGGGAGGGATGGTTGATAGGGAGGAAGGATGCTTAGATGCTCAGGAGTTGAATCTGAAAGAGAAGGAACAGAGTGGCTGAAGAGGGAGGCGACTTTCCTACAGGAGATGAGAGGGACTCATCCTGCAGACAGCCAAGGAGGAAGCCAGCAAGGAGAAGAGGCAGATCAGGAGCTTCATGATCACAATTGGATCTGAAATTAGCCACCCCTTCTTTTTGGCTGCAGGCCTTCAGTTCATGAGACTTGTTGCCTGGTCCCCACAGCCTTCTAGGAGCGGTGACCCACTGAGAGTCGGACCGCATGAACTCTTCCAAATGAACTAGTTTTGTTGCCTTCAATTTGCCTAATTTTTTTTAATTGTTTGACAAAAATGGAAACATTTTAATCCAACTATTATATAATGTTACTAAATAAAATTTAACATCCCACATTATCTTGTCTATGTCTTATTATTTATATCTTAAAAAAGAAAAAGAAAAAATAGCTGAGTAAATAAATAGGTGAACCATAAATAAATAGGACCCCTGACAGTTAAGTCCAGTCGCAAACGACTCTGGGGTTGTGGCGCTCATCTCGCTTTACTGGCCGAGGGAGCCGACTTTGGCCGCAGGCAGTTTTTTTTCCGAGTCATCTGGCCAGCATGACTAAGCCGCTTCTGGCAAAACAAGAGCAGCACACAGAAATGCCGTTTACCTTACCCGCCGGAGCGGTACCTATTTATCTAACTGCACTTTGACGTGCTTTCAAACTGCTAGGTGGGCAGGAGCTGGGACTGAGCAACAGGAGCTCACCCCATCACGGGGATTTGAACCGCCAACCTTCCGATCAGCAAGCCCAAGAGGCTCAGTGGTTTAGACCACAGCGCCACCCGCGTCCCTAAAGTGATGTACCTGTAGTTAATTGGTAACCAGATTTCTTAATTCCTTGAGATTTCTCAGTCTTGGTTCCTGTCTAAAATTTCACTGTAAGTTAACAACTGCTCCTCCATATGTGTTCTTTTCCTGGCCGTAGCTTCCACTGGGGATATCCACAGTGGTGTTTTTCTTTCTAATAAGTTTTTATACTTTTCCCATACTCTAGGTTTTTTTCTAATTACCAGTACGTTATCTGTAAAAGTTTTATATTTTTTCGCTTTTCCATACTATAGGCACATATTTACACCAATTCCAAATATGTGACATATGGGAGAACCTTGACCATTTTTTTGCAACCCGTGACTTGCTTCAACTGGTCCCTTGAAGGATTTCCCAGAAATCACCTGATTTCCATTTCAGCTGGGGAAGAAAGCAGCCTGTAGGGGGCAGCAGAGGATTGCAAAAAGGGGAAAGTCAGAAAAGAAAACTAGGGACTGTGGAGAAATGGGTGAGTGTGTCTTGTGGCAGAGAGAGAGAGAGAGAGAGCGTGAGGGCAGCAATCCAGCCTGGAAACACACACAAACCCCAGTGTTAATGAAGGATGAGTACTTCCTTAGCAAAACCTGCCTCTGTTTTTCAATTCCTGTGAGAAATGTCAGTCAAGCAACCTGAGATGCAGTCACTTGAAATCCCTTTGCTAGCTTGGCATGCAAACGAAATTTAGATTATTGTAACTCGCCAAAGACTGTTTACTGCACCCTCAGCTATTCATCTTATAAGAAAAATTGAAAACCAATATTAAAAATAAAAAGGCCTTGTTCTGGGAGCTGCCCTGGGACTTTCCAACCTGACTCAGACGTTGCTGAGGGAGGCAGAAGGGGGCAGAGGCCCCTGGGAAACAATCCAGTTTGGAACGGAGAACCACACCAAGGACGTTTTTTACGCCATAATCTATTTGTTAGCCTTTAAGGGGCAAGAAGACTCGTTGCTGGTTCCACACGATACCAAGAACGGGACAAAAATAACGTCAGGAGAGATGTCCCTGCAGGGCCTGGTCTTGAGAGGTGGAAAAAGCCTAAAAGGATCCAGTGTGGGGCTGTGGTTTGACTGGGATATTGGAGTGTGGGAGAACCGGGTTCAAATCCTCACACAGCCACAAATATCTCTCAGGGACCTTGGGCCTGTCAGGGCCATTATGAGGAGAATATGAATGCCATTTTTTGAAGGCAGAGTCAACTAGAGAGGAAGATGTCTTTGCCTGCCAGGAAGAGGACCCAGGAGTCCTGGCTCCTGCCAAATCTCATCCCAAAGGGGACCCAGGAGTCCTGGCCACTTGGCCTTGAGGAAGAGAGCTGTGTAGGTTCAGGGTTTTGTCCTGCATGCTGAGGGAGACGGGTCTTTCCAAGGCTGGAGATGGGGCAGAGGACAGGCCAAGAGGGACAAATGCCAAAGGTCTCCCCATCTGGGCACTGAGGGGCATCGTGTGGAGAAAGGAAACGTCTTCCCCTGAGCGACATTTCTGCCTGCCGATCTCCCCGTCAGGCAACCTGATCTGTGGGCTGCTGTGGCTTTCGGTTTCTGCCTTGTTTGGTGGCTCTCCCTTGCACCCAAGGTCTCCTCTCCAGGGAGGGAAGCGGGGAGGCTGAGGCAGCCCCACCCGGCCTGCTTGTCGGGACGGAAGCCATTTTGTAGAGGGCTGGCAGTGAAGCAGATAAGGAGGTGAAATGGCTGCCTCCTCTTTTCCGAAAGGGCTGCCTCAAGCAGCTGCTTTCGTTATTTGTTCATTTTCATGCCACCATTCCTCTAAATTGATTCAAGGGTGGTTTAAAATCACATATCAAAGCTACCCAGCAGGAAAACAGAGCTACTGGCAATGTCTAAAGCAGTGTTTTTCAACCTTTTTTGGGCAAAGGCACACTTGTTTCATGAAAAAAATCACGAGGCACACCACCATTAGAAAATGTTAAAAAATTTAACTCTGTGCCTATATTGACTATATATAAAGTAATTTTTCAATTTTTCCCACGGCACACCAGGCAACATCTCACGGCACACTAGTGTGCCGCGGAACAGTGGTTGAAAAACACTGGTCTAAAGTCCTGAAAAATTGTTAAAAGTCTGTGAAGAACACAACCCCCCCCCCGGCAGTTTACTCTGAGCACTTCACCTCCACGAAGAAGGGAAAGGAGAGGGAGAAAAGTCTCCACAGAGGAGACCAGGGGCAGAGAAGGCACCTCAAGCCACTGAGGACTTTGTAAAACAACCAGACAAACAGGCAGAGGGCTCTTTCGGCCCTGGCAATATGGTTTAAATGAGCTGCAGCAGTGAAAATCCTGTCAGGTTTATCTTGTACCAGCTGAAGCATCCCTACTGTATTTGGGGAAAACAACACATGTTACAATAATCCTGTCAGAAGGTTAGCAGAACATGGATCCTTGTGGGCAGATTATCCTGTCCAGGAAAAACTAGATGGAGCAGGTAAAAAGTGAAGCCCAAGATGTCCCTGAGGTGACTGAGCCCATTTAGTCCCAAAAGTGGGTCCAGGAGAGCCCCCCTCAAAACAGTCAGCCTCCTTCTTATCTTGAAACCCTGAATTGTTGCTGTGAATAATGACCAAGAAGAGATGGGCTCTGAGAGAGTCGCTTTAACAGGGCAAACAAGAAGAGCCTGGCTGGATCCTGCCAAAGGCCCCTCAAGTGCAGCATCCCGTCCTCACAATGGCCGACTGAATGATGCCTCCTCTTCTGGGAAGCCCCCAAACAGGCCCTGAGCGCCAGAGACACATTCTCCCCTCCTCCTGGGGCTTCCAGAAACGGAGACCTGGAAGCATGGCTGCCTCTAAATGGGGAGCAATAGCGGAGCCATCATGGCTGGGGGCCATCCATAGCCCTCTCCTTCTCCTCCATGAATTAGTCTCAACCTCTTTTAAAGCCATCCAAGAGATATCCTGCAGCAACTGAACAAAATGTGAACTATTGGATACGTTTGTCAATGTTTGGTGTTGTGTATTAAGCAATAACACAGTCTAGATGTTAGCATAATGTATTGTGTTGTATTACAGTCTTCATTTGAATGTACTAGTTACAGCGGGAACAGCAACCATTTGCTGAGACAGGGAGCAGAATTTGGATCCTCTGTTGGATTGGTTCCCACAGGAGGGAAGCCGTGCCATTGGCTCCCGCCAAAATGTATCTCTCTCCACTAGATAACCGTTTCTATATAAACCCCAGTCTTCCCCATTCCCTTGAGTTCTTCCAGCACCAGAAATAAAGAAATGTTGTACCTACTTCTTGCCTCCAGTCATTGACGACACTACATTCTGGCGACGAGGATGGGATCCGGCTTGCCGTAAATGGAGGACAGTGATCGGCATCCGGAGTCAGCAGAAGAGGAGGAAGAAGTCGTAAACGCTCCTGATCACGCCATGGCAGGAAGTAAGATAATTGAGCCGTTCAAACCGGGAGCCGCAGAGGCTTGGGATTCCTATCTCCAACGTTTTGGTTTTGCTGCTGCCGCGCAAGGAATCACCAACAGCGACAGGAAGAAGGCTGTTTTTCTGAGTTGCTGCGGTGCCGAAGTTTTCGAGTTGGCCCGAGGGTTGGTGGCTCCTCTCACGCTAGAAACAGCGACGCTGGCGCAGATAACAGACCAACTTACGAGGCACCTGGCCCCAGCAGCAACTAAGACAACACGCCGCATAGAGTTCCATAATAGGAGGCAGAAGGATGGCGAATCGGTCTCCATGTTCCTTGCTGAGCTGAAGGTCCTGGCGAGGCAATGTCAGTTCGTGGCTCTTGAGGAGGCGCTGCTTGACCAGTTCATTGGCGGCCTGAGCAGCAGTAAGGCCCGCCGTCGAATCGCTGCAAAGGAAGAGGTGGATCTAGCAACGGCAGTGCGCGAGGCCTTAGCCACGGAGACCGCAGAGGGGGAAAAGCAGAAAACCCCACAACGAAGCACCAGGCCGGCAGCAGAAACAGCCCACGCTATGTGCAGCCAGGAGTCCAGCCCATCCCAGAGTCCATCCCGCGCCGTTGGATCCCTGGGGGCTGGTTCATCGGGAACAAAGGGAAGAAAACTAGAATGCCCCGGTTGTGGGGGTGCGCACGAACGTCGGAAGTGCCGGTTCCGGAATGCTACGTGCCGCATTTGCGGAAAAATGGGCCATATTGCTCGGGTATGCAGGTCGGCTACCGGGGGAACATCAGGATCCCCGCGATCGTCCCGGCGACAGGAAAACTCATCGGCACACGTTGTGGACGACTGCAACTACCTCACCGAGATTGAGGGCAAGACTGTTCAGTTTCCTGCTCAGGGGAAGGCATCAATCCAGGTCAGCATTGAGGGCCACCCTTGCCAGATGGAGGTAGATTCTGGGTCAGGATTCACGATTGTCTCTGACAAAACAGCGAGGTCGTTTTTTTTAGGGGGTAAGCTTCCTCCATTGGAGCCTTTCCCCGCCACATTACAATCGTACTCGGCCTGCCAGATACACATCCTTGGAATGTGTTCCGTCAATGTAAGTTTTAAAAACAAAAGGGCTGTGCTTAAGCTGGTGATTGCCAAGGGAAAGCGCACTAGCCTATTGGGAACAGACTGGTTTCCTGCTTTAGGGCTGGGCATATCTGGGTTGAACGCCATAACGATATCCCCAAACACATTCGAGAAGCTTTATGAGGAGTTTACACCATTATTTGATGGCAGTCTGGGGTGCTATAAAGGGCCTCCCATTAATTTTGAGTTGGACCAAGGGGTGACTCCAGTCCGCCTTAAACCAAGACGAGTACCATTTGCCTTGCAGCCCAAGATAGAGGCAGAACTCGACAAACTAGTCCAGCAAAAAGTATTGGAACCAGTTGACTCAGCGAGGTGGGAAACCCCAATAGTGACCCCGCTAAAGGCAAACGGGGAAGTGCGTATCTGCGCAGACTATAAATGCACAATAAATAAGGCAATTCGGGGAAATTCTTACCCCATTCCAGTGGTGTCGCAACTGCTAGCAAAGTTGGCGGGAGGCAAAGTATTTGCAAAAATTGATCTTGCCCAGGCGTACCAGCAGTTACCTGTAACACCACAGACCGCAGAGGCTCAGACTATTGTAACCCACAAAGGAACATTTAAGGTAAACCGATTGCAATTTGGAGTAAGTGTAGCTCCGGGAATATTCCAGGGCATTATGGAAAGGTTATTAAGGGAAGTACCGGGCACCCTCGTGTATTTTGATGATGTCCTAATATCGGGGAGGAACCCTCACGAGTTGGAAAGCCGCATCAGACAGGTGCTTTACAAGTTCCAGGAAGCTGGACTCCATCTAAAAAAGGAGAAATGTATTTTTGGAGTTCCTACGGTGGATTTCCTCGGTTACACCATTGATGCTGAGGGAGTGCACCCCATGGAAAGCAAGGTTAGGGCCATCGCTAATGCACCCAAACCCAGCAACAAAACGGAACTCCAATCATTTTTGGGTCTGGTAAACTTTTACCATGCGTTTTTACCGCACAAAGCAGCGGTGGCAGAGCCCTTGCACAGGCTTCTGCAGAAGAAGTGCGTCTGGCATTGGGGAAAGCCGCAACAAAAGGCTTTCGAAACCATAAGGGGAATGTTGTCTGCTGAGAGTGTTTTGGCACATTATGACGAAACGAAGCCCCTCGTACTTGCTTGTGATGCATCGCAATATGGGTTGGGAGCTGTGCTCAGCCACAGAGAGGCGGATGGGTCAGACAGACCCATCTCATTCTATTCAAGGACTCTTACATCCACCGAGAGGAACTACGCGCAGATTGACAGAGAGGCATTGGCTGTGGTAGCGGGGGTTAAGAAATTCTATGACTATGTGTATGGGCGATCGTTCCTAATCGAAACGGACCACAAGCCATTACTAGGCCTGTTTAACCCCAGCAAACAAACTCCTCAAATCCTGTCTCCTAGAATGCTCAGGTGGTCGATCTTTTTAAATGGGTTCCAATATAAAATATGTCATGTGAAAGGAAAATTGCTCTGTCACGCAGACGCCCTCAGCCGGCTGCCACTCCAGGGAACTGGTGATTGTGATCCAGCACCAGCCGAACAGGTCACGATGTTGGAAACACTGCCAGGCGCTCCTGTGACCGCGGAAGAAGTGGCGGCCAGGACGCGTAAGGACCCCACACTCTCCCGAGTCCTCGCCTGGGTAGGGAGGGGGTGGCCCAGTGGGGGCCAAGAAGAAAAATTCCGCCCATTCGTAATGCGGCAGCATGAGTTGTCACTTCATAAGGGGTGCATACTGTGGGGGGACAGGGTGGTCATCCCTAACCCCCTGAGGAATCGCATTCTAGAGACCTTGCACATGGGGCACCCGGGAATGGTCAGAATGAAATCCCTGGCACGTTGTTATGTGTGGTGGCCAGGGATGGATAAGGAAATAGAAATGTGGGTACACACGTGCAAAACATGCCAAGAGGTTCGACCTGAGGTTCCCGGGGCACCTATTCATTGGTGGGAACAGTCGAAGGCGCCATGGAACCGTATTCATATAGACTTCGCGGGCCCCTTTCAAGGGAAAACATTTTTGGTTGTGGTCGACGCATACTCGAAATGGTTGGAGGTAGCCTTAGTTTCCAGTCCCACATCAGCAGCCGTTATCAAGGTTTTAAGGCGTTTGTTTGCCACGCATGGTCTGCCAGGAACAGTGGTGTCAGACAATGGGGCAGCATTCGTGTCAAATGAGTTCAGAGGGTTCCTTGCTGACAATTTCATACGAGGAGTGACCTCTGCCCCTTTTCACCCCTCCTCTAATGGTCAAGCAGAACGAATGGTGCGAACCGCAAAAGGGGCTATTTCACGTCTACTGGAGGGCGACTGGGCAGCCCGGATAGCTCGTATGCTATTCTTGCAGCACGCCACACCCTGCACAGCCACAGGAAAATCACCAGCTGAGCTGCTGTTAGGCCGAAGGTTGGTGACAGTCCTGGACTTTGTGCATCCAGATAGGATGCCCTCGCGTCCTGCACGGGAGCCACCCCCACCTGAAGGGGATAGAACGAGACACTTTAATCCGGAGGATCTCGTGTGGGTGAGAAATTATGCCAGAGGTCCGATTTGGGTTCCGGGAGTCATTTCACGGGCCACCGGTCCCGTGTCATATCATGTCACGTTATCACAGGGTCAGGTCTGGCGCAGGCATGTGGATCAGCTGAGACGCAGGATACCCAGCCGGAGTGATGCCGAGGAACCTAGCGCCTCTGCATTAAATGGGGAGTCGCCATCCCCGAGCATGGTAGAGACACCTGCACTGGTTAATGCCCCGCCAGGGCAGTCAGACGGTGCACTACCCGCTGAAAACACAGAGTCGGCGGAAGAAAATGAGCTGGGGGAACCATTAGCAGGGACAGGGGTAGCCAATACACCCGAGGAGATCCCTCAGCCACCAATGCCTCAGGTCACAACACCAGAGGTGAGACGATCGGGTAGAGATCGCAGGAAGCCACAGTTCCTGAAAGACTTCGTGTGTCATTCCCGCTAAGCGTGGGGGGGTGTTGTGTATTAAGCAATAACACAGTCTAGATGTTAGCATAATGTATTGTGTTGTATTACAGTCTTCATTTGAATGTACTAGTTACAGCGGGAACAGCAACCATTTGCTGAGACAGGGAGCAGAATTTGGATCCTCTGTTGGATTGGTTCCCACAGGAGGGAAGCCGTGCCATTGGCTCCCGCCAAAATGTATCTCTCTCCACTAGATAACCGTTTCTATATAAACCCCAGTCTTCCCCATTCCCTGAAGTTCTTCCAGCACCAGAAATAAAGAAATGTTGTACCTACTTCTTGTCTCCAGTCATTGACGACTCTACATTTAGGACGGGGTGAATGGTATCCCCCTGAACAGCATTTGCACCTTGTTTGGGGGGAGACGTTCAGTTTGTTGACCCACATCCCGCCCATCACTGACTCTGGACGCTGGTCCAGCTGCCCCCCAGTCTCTCCCTTTCTGCAAATGATTACGGGGGCTGTTTTCTTCTTCAAATATGCTTTGAATATACTGTCACACAGCACCCCAGTATTTGAGAGGGGCAAGATTCAAGGGGTCCCAGGCATTTACACAGGGTTCAGTTTCCTTGGAATGAGGGATGGAAGAGACGGCGGTGTGCTTGGGGTGTGGGGTTTATTTGCACTGTGGTCTTGTTTGCTTGGTACATAAATAAATATTATATATAAATAAAAGACCTTAATATTCTTACAACAGCACCTATATACCACCTGAGCCTTTGATGGAGGGGCTCACAGCATTCCCACCCCAGGAGATCTTGCTTCTCCCAGAGTCACAGCCTTGGCATCCAACAGAAATTAAGCCTGGCGCTGAAACGGCTTCTCCACCTGCAGACTCCTCTCAGCCCAACTCACACACAAGGGCCCTACTTTCTGACTTTCTAACTACCAGCCAGTTTGGGAACTTATTTTGTTATACTAGTGAGGGTACTTAGGTGACACCTACGGCCACCATCTCACTGAGATAGTTCAACAATGGATCCCTCCATTAAATTTCGACCTTTGCTGGATCCAGGCCCCCAGGAATTAGAAGGGACTCAGGCATCCTGCAGACTAACCCCACCTCCAAAACTGACAATAATACTTTGGCACCAGACAAGGGGAAATAGGGATGATAGAGATCATGCAGCTTGCCCTTTTCATGCAGTTCAGGAAAAGAAGAATTCTCAAATAATTCTTTAGCTTCCGACTGCACAGCACCCCCGCCCCCGTGGCCACCAATTAAATCAAAAGTTTCCCTGTACCTGGGCAAGGAGCGGCCACTACTTGTCTCTTTCCTGATTTCTTGGAAAAGGCAGCAGCTTCTCTGTGTGTCCCATGCTTAGCTCATGTTTCAAACATTCAGGCTTCTGTAAGTGGGATGTGCGCCAAGCACTCTCTGGGCCAAGCACTCAGCCTTTGCTCAGGGCCTTCCAGAAGAGGTTTGACAGGCTTAGAGGGTCCCAGGCAGGGGGAGAGCAACTCATGGATATAAAATGCTATTTTAAAAAGCATATGGTGAAAGGAAATTGTGGCAAGCTAGTGGGCTCTTGCCTGACCATGCGCTGATAGCAAACATGTTTGTCAGTGTGTGTGTGTTTTGATCTCAACCCTGAGGTTCAGCTCTAGTTGCAACACTGAGCATTTCTTTACAAGGCAGACAGTTAAACGCTGGAACCCCCTGCCACTAGATAGAGGGACGCAGGAGAAGAGCCGGGCTGCTGGATCACACCCAATGGGCCCATTGAGTCCAGCATGGTGGTCTCCCAGTGGCCAACGAGATGCGCCCCCAGTAAGTAGCCTGCATGGAGCACGGAAGAGGGACATCCAGCAAGGGTAGGACAGGAAGAGCTGCCAGGGAGAGGGAGGCGGCGATTCCCAGCGAGGAGCTTCAATTACTTTCTCTTTCCCTCTCCAGCCTCGCTCCCCACTTGCGCTTCGAGTTCTGCCCGGCAACCACTGCCGCCATCTGCGCGCAGATTTCCGATTGGCGGAATATTATCCCCTCGCCCAATCCCGGCTCCCGCTGCTGATGGTTCCGCAGGCGGGGCAGAGAGCGGGTGGGAGAAGGACGTCGCTGGGGGGGTAAGAGGAGGGAAAAGGGGCTTCGTTTTGGGGGGAGATGGGGGTCCTCCTCCGCTGGGCCCCCCTGATCCTGTGGGCGGCTGCCCACCTGCTGCTCCTGGACTCCGCTGGTAAGGACTGTGCTCTGGGGCGGGGGGAGGAAATCATCTGCACTCAGCCCTCTTTGTGAATTGCATTTCGTGGGCACCGAAAGGGGCGGCCGGGGAGTTTCTTGTCCGAAGTGGAGCCGGATCCCTTTCCAAAGCATCTGTATCAATTCCCAGGACTTGTTGCTTGTTTTGTATGCCAGTCCGGGGCAGGGGCCGCTTCACTCCTTGGCTCGTAGCTCAAGCAAAAAACGAAACAAAGATTGTTTCCCAAAGTGTTGGCTTTGTATGCAGTCCGGAAAAAACTCCGATGTCCCGTCCCCCTGCAGCTTCGTGTTGACTTCTGGTTTGTGTGTTTTTTTGTGTGAGTGAGAGAGACAGACAGACAGACAGACAGATACAGTACAGTGTCTCTCCTCTTCTATTTTTTACCTTCCCTCTTCTAATTTAATCCTCAGCCGCTCTGAAAACTCAGCTATAAACTCAGGAGACCAGCCTGGGGGTGGGAGCTGGACGCGTGTAGAGCTGACTTCATTGCGGGTAGGGACGACGTCTGAATTCGGGGTCCCCACCCGCAATTCCCAATCTTGTTTTGTTCTGGAATTCCCTTTCACCGGCAAATTCATCATCAGGTTCTCCTGCTTTACAATTGTAACTCCCCTGCTACCCCCCAAAAAAACCTTTCTGTTGCCTGTCAGAAATTTAGATTTTGTAAATTATGCTTCTCTGTGCCGTTTCTGTACAGCCCCTTTCACTATGTTTTGTACACGCCAAGTAGTTTAAGATGAAGGACACAAGCAACTCCTGAGAAACAAGTGGGGACCCACACCCTGCAGCCCGGTTCCCCTTGAATACCCCCTCCTTTTATATTCTCCCCCCCAAAAAAAAAAATTCAAAAAAGTTGAGAGTCTCTGCCTGACTTCTGGAGCTTCTAGACATGAGTTGCCCTTGCTCAGAATATACCTGTTCCACCAATTAACTGGCTCTGCATACTATTGAAGTGTTTAACACTATTTAATTCTTAATTCCACATTCCTTATTTCTGCCTTTGGTGTTTTTCTCCTTTTGGGATTGCCACTCATTTTTTGTTTAACTAAAAATACTGTGTTTTTTGCTCCATAAGACGCACTTTTTTCCTTCTAAAAAGTAATGGGGAAATGTCTGTGCGTCTTATGGAGCGAATGCATGGTCCCTGGAGCCAAATTCCCCCTGGAGGGGGGAAAGGCAGATCCTCCTTTTTCTGTTTTAGAAAGAGCTAAAGGCTAACAAGAGGGAAAGAGAGTGTTGAAAGGAACCCGCTCAACAGCTGATTGCAGGAGATGGGGAGGGAGATAAGAGAGCTAGCTCCCTTCCTGCCCCGCCCAGGCCCCTTGCACAGTAGGATCCTGGGAAATTGAGGATCCTGGGAAATTGAGTTTTTCAGCCATTTGGGGCTGTTACTTTTCCTCTTGCTTTCTATTACTTGCTGGTGCTTACTGGTTTGCTTTCTTCTTGCTTCCTATTACCTACTGGTGCTTACTGGTTTGTACTGGTTTGCTTTCCTTTTGCTTTCTATTACTTGCTGGTGCCTACTGGTCTGTACTGGTTTGTACTGGTGCTTACTGGTTTGTACTGGTTCGCTTTCCTCTTACTTCCTATTACTTGCTGGTGTGTACTGGTTTGTACTGGTGCTTACTGGTCTGTACTGGTTTGTACTGGTGCTTACTGGTTTGTACTGGTTTGCTTTCCTCTTGCTTCCTATTACCTGCTGGTGCTTACTGGTCTGTACTGGTGCATACTGGTGCGTACTGGTTTGTACTGGTGCTTACTGGTTTGTACTGGTTCGCTTTCCTCTTGCTTCCTATTACTTGCTGGTGCGTACTGGTTTGTACTGGTGCTTACTGGTCTGTACTGGTTTGTACTGGTGCTTACTGGTTTGTACTGTTTTGCTTTCCTCTTGCTTCCTATTACCTGCTGGTGCTTACTGGTCTGTACTGGTCTGTACTGGTGCGTACTGGTTTGTACTGGTGCTTACTGGTTTGTACTGGTTGCTTTCCTCTTGCTTCCTATTACTTGCTGGTGCGTACTGGTTTGTACTGGTGCTTACTGGTTTGTACTGGTTCGCTTTCCTCTTGCTTCCTATTACTTGCTGGTGCGTACTGGTTTGTACTGGTGCTTACTGGTCTGTACTGGTGCGTACTGGTTTGCACTGGTTCGCTTTCCTCTTGCTTCCTATTACTTGCTGGTACGTACTGGTTTGTACTGGTGCTTACTGGTCTGTACTGGTTTGTACTGGTGCTTACTGGTTTGTACTGGTTTGCTTTCCTCTTGCTTCCTATTACCTGCTGGTGCTTACTGGTCTGTACTGGTTTGTACTGGTGCTTACTGGTTTGTACTGGTTCACTTTCCTCTTGCTTCCTATTACTTGCTGGTGTACTGGTTTGTACTGGTGCTTACTGGTCTGTACTGGTTTGTACTGGTGCTTACTGGTTTGTACTGGTTCGCTTTCCTCTTGCTTCCTATTACTTGCTGGTACATACTGGTTTGTACTGGTGCTTACTGGTCTGTACTGGTTTGTACTGGTGCTTACTGGTTTGTACTGGTTTGCTTTCCTCTTGCTTCCTATTACCTGCTGGTGCTTACTGGTCTGTACTGGTTTGTACTGGTGCTTACTGGTTTGTAAGCAATGCTTTTCCCCCTTTACAAAAGCTGCACAAATCTGAACTGATCCTCAAAATCAGGGCTTTTCCCTTTGCAAAAAAAGCTGCAAAACTTTGAGCTGATTCTCCCAAAAAAAAAAAACCAGCCATGGGTTTTAGAGGAGGAAAACCAGAAAAAAAATTCCCTAGGTTTCCTCCTCTGAGAACGAGGTGCGCCCTATGGTCCGGAGCGTCCTATGGAGCGAAAAATACGGTATGTATGTCCTGCTCGATTGTGGTAAAAATCTCTTATTGATTTACAGGAAATAGTAAAATAATAAAAACAGTTGAAAGCATTACAAAATAATTAAAATTAGCAATGAGAGGCCAAAACACGTTAACATTTATGTATCTGTATAGGTTTGGCCAAATAAAAATGTTTTAAACAAAACAAAATAAAAAATTCTTTCCAGTAGCACCTTAGAGACCAACTTAGTTTGTTCTTGGTATGAGCTTGCATGTGCAGGTATCTGAAGAAGTGTGCATGCACACGAAAGCTCATACCAAGAATAAACTTATTTGGTCTCTATGGTGCTACTGGAAAGAATTTTTTTATTTCATTTAAACACCAATTATCAAAAGGGGATCCAGGAAGAATGCTGGAAATTACTGGCCAATTAACTTTACACCTGTCCCTGGAAAACTGGTGGAAAGTGCAGGAAACTCACAACTGGAATGCCTTTAACAGCTGGCCTATTGGAATCACACAAATTATATATGCAGACAGCAGACGTCTCTTTCTATGCAAGGTTTTCCCAGCACCGAAAGTGCTTTGAAGCTCTCTGCCTTGCATAATAGTCTCTGGTAGGTTCTCACGAGATCTTGTGGGGGCTTTGAGTTCCCATGAGATCTTGCCAAAGCCTCCCAGAGCCCAGGAAGCAAGGCCCAGGTCAGACCTGTTCAGTGCTTGGCTCCAGAAGGTCAGGTGGTGGGGCGGCTCCAAGGGAGTGGCTTAACTAGGCCCGTTTCTGCATATATGAGCCACCCCCAGAAGAGAAGGAGAGCCTGCTTCAGGCCAGTGGTCAGCCTCGTCCAGCATCCCTTGCTCACAGTGGCCCCCCCAGATGAATGGGATGCTGGACCAAATGGGCCATTGGTCAGATCCCAAAAACTCTTATTTGGGTTCTTATATTGTACATTTCCTAGCACAATTCAAAGTGTTGGTGCTGACCTTTAAACCCCTAAACGGCCTCGGCCCAGTAAACCTGAAGGAGTGTCTCCACCCCCATCATTCTGCTTGGACACTGAGATCCAGTGCTGAGGGCCTCCTGGCGGTACCCTCCCTGCGAGAAGCGAAGTTACAGGGAACCAGGCGCAGGGCCTTCTCTGTAGTGGCGCCCACCCTGTGGAATGCCCTCCCATCAGATGTCAAAGAGATGAACAACTACCTGACGTTTAGAAGACATCTGAAGGCAGCCCTGTTTAGGGAAGTTTTTAATGATTGATGCTTTAATGTATTTTTAATCTCTGTTGGAAGCTGCCCAGAGTGGCTGGGGAAACCCAGCCAGATGGGCAGGGTATAAATAAATTGTTGTTGTTGTTGTTGTTGTTGTTATGTGAAATAATATTTTATATTATGCACTTGCCTTGCCCACAAAAAGTCCCTGGTTCAATCCCTGAGAAAGAGACCCCTTGCTGAGTCCCTGGGCCAGTGAGCTACCTGGACCAGTGGTCTGACCCAGGATGAGGCAGCTTTCTGTTCTCCCATCTGTGGATGTTGCTTTGCCTGGTGTCCCCTCCTTCCACTTACCAAACCTAAGCATGCTTAGCTTCAGTTTGGTGCCTGCAGGGTCACCTTTAGCATATCCGGTGCCGTGGTGCAAAGATCCCTCCGGCGCCCAACCCCCTTTTCCCAGAGTTGTGGACCATTTTTTAGGGAGCTGACACCACGCTTACACATTATCTCTGCTTGGGGGGAAAAAACAGGAAACAAAAACAATCTTTTTTAGTTGATCGTTCATTAACAATGCACTTATATATAAGTCACCACCACATTGATTTTGGCAGATAATAAGACAAATTATTTTATTATGTAACACTTCGTTTTTAACCATGTTGATTTCTTTTTAAATTCAGAATACCTGCGTTGCTACATCCAACTAACTCCTACTTAGTTCCTTTGAAATTAAAGTTTGGATTTTTAATTCATTTCAGTGAGTCTACTCTGAGTAGGACTAGCACCCAAGGCAACCGTGTGTGTGTGTGTGTGTGTGTGTGTGTGTAGGAGGGCAAAGGAGGGCTGAGAGCAAATCTAAAAAGGATGGGACAGCTGCACATTCCTGCAATGCAGAGGGTTAGACTAGATGATCCTCAGGGCCCCTTCCAACCCTACAATACTATAATTCTAGGGCAGGCATGTCCAATATGTGGATCCTGAGGTCCATCGCAGGCTCCTCTTCCTCCTCCTCCTGAAGCCGGCTTGCCCATTGTGGGTTAGAGCTCATGGGGAAAGCAAAGAACAACAGACATGGGGGGAAGCCCCCTTAGCGCTCCATGAGTTTGAGGGAAAGGCTTTGAAGCAACAGTAGGGGAAAGAGAGGTGGGCCTGCCTTATTCCTTCACTGGAGGGAGGGAGGAACTTTTATGTCACATCATTTGATGAATTGAGTAAGAACAGTAAGAGCTGTTTGGCAGTGGAATGGTAGCTGGAGGGGAGGGCGCGCTTCCCACGCCTGGAGAGGGAAAGGCAATGTTGGGCAGGTGGGCAGCAGGAGGGACGCGGCTGACAAGGAGGCTGTTGCCTGCGAGAGGAGCAGTGGCACAGCAAGGCTAGGCTGGGTGCCTGGAGCCGGGTGCCTCAGCGGGAGCACCTCGCTCACCTCCCTGAACACAAACAGCACGCGGAGCTGCTGTTTCCGGATTCCAGCTGCTGGGCGCCCCTGCTGGAAAGGTGTCCCTGGGTGCCTGCATCCTGAGTCTTCAGGCCCTGTTGTGGGAGCTCTTGTCAACTTGGCGCTTGCAAGTGGGGGCAATTCCTGCCCCCTTGGCAAAAAGGGAGCGGCTGGCTTCTCTCTCCCTCACAGGGAGCCTCAGCAGAGACATGCAGAGATTTAGTGCTGCCTGGCACAGCTTTTTCTAGCTCCCTGCTCCATGGGCTCTTGTTGTTACTTCTATTTATATCCTGTCTTTTCCCCTTCCAACTCTGATTCTTAGGCTTCCTCTACTCTGCCTCCTCTGTGTTTAAGGGAAGGTCTAGAAACTCCCCCAAACCCTGCTGAACTTTGGATCTCCTAATTTAGGGTGCTTCCTTCATCTGCAGGACCCCTAACTCTCTGCCCCCTCTCTCTTCCTTTCCAGGCTCCACTTCTCACTCCATGCGCTACTTCTACACAGCCGTGTCTGAGCCTGGCCAGGGGCTGCCCCAGTTCATCGCTGTGGGGTACGTGGATGACCAGCAGTTCGTTCAGTATGACAGTGACACCAAGGAATATCTGTCCCTAGTTCCCTGGATAAAGAAGGCGGAGAAGGAGGATCCTCAGTACCAGGAAAGGAACAACCGGAACTTTAAGGGCGCTGAGCTGACCTTCAAGGTGCGTCTGCAGACTCTGCAGAATCGCTACAACCAGAGCGGAGGTGAGTGGAAGGCAGGAGAGGCACAGAGTCACACTTCCCCCCATATCCTTCCCTCCAGGGGTCAGAATTGCAGGGGGGGGGCTGCTGGGAGGAAAGGAAATGGAGGGTGGGGGTCTCCACCCAGGACACAAGCTTCCTTCCCTGATCAGTTCATAACTGAAGGAGTGGAGGAGGGCAGAGGGAAGATCCCATTCAAGGTATTAATGGGGGCTGGGATGGTGTGGGGTGGAGGGGACAGAGAATGAGATTTGGGGGGAGAGACCCTCCAGAATGACACTCTCTGGACCTCCACATCCTGCCAAGGAAATGTCTCCCTTGCCTGCCCTGCCTTCCATGCTAGGCTCAGCTTAGGCCTTCTGAGGTGGAAATCTGTCTAGTTCATTTTCCTCTGGGAGGGGAAGAGAAGGGTGGGAATCCTGAGGCTGAGACAAGTAAGTCTTGAGTTCTGGTCCTGCTTAAGGAGAAGCCAGCTGCCCAGACAGAGGTGCTGATTGGCTGACCCTTCTGACCATCACCAAGCCCCTCCCACTGCCTTGCACAGTGTTGAAAGAGAAGCCTTTTTAAGGAACACAAATGGACTGGGTTTTGGGGGTCAGAGTGGCAATTGCATGGTTAAAAGAATAGGCATGGGGGCAGCTGAAGTGGAGGGGGAGACAAGAGCCCCCAAGGTCTTCCTGCAGCCTGAGGAAGGGAGTCCCCAGAAGATCTACACTGGCAATTATTAGCCTGGCACTGCCATGTTTAACTGTCCTGTGTCCCAAAGGAGCATTAGGCCAGAACTGGATCAGGGCCCATTAATATCAGAAATAATCTGTTTCCTAAGCACTTTGGGTTGTGTTATTTTGGGAGTTTCACTCTATCTGATTTTAGTTGGAAAACTTATTGCCAGTTACCTGGGAGGGAAGGAGCCCCACTGAACTCCATGGGACTTGCTTCTGAGTAAACCTGCACAAGATCCCACATCTCCAGCATTTATTATACACCTGTACTTACTTTATTGTCTAGCAGTCTTAGGGATGTGTAACAGGACCCTTTAGAAAGGTCTTTCACCCCCTTTGTCCACTTATGGCGAATTTTGCCCCACTCCTCCCCCATCCAGCCTTGGAATCATTGAAACTCAGGAGAAGCTGGTGGACCTCTGGCCAAAGCCTCTTGGCACACATTGTTGTTTTTTAAACTTCCTTCTGAAATGAGTCAAAGATGTTAGGGTCATTCCACGTCAGTTCAACATGGTCCTGCCACCCACTGTCTCTGGTTTTGCTGAAACGTGGTGTACACCCTTCCCTTATGGTTGAAAGAAACCCTCTTAATTTTTTCTCCTCTGTCTCAAATGGTTTTAATTTTATAGCACTTCAAAGTTTCATGAAATCTGCATTTCTGTCTCTCTCCTTGGCCTTGTGTACATTTCATTTTATTCCTCCATAACCAGTGATCAGATCTGTTTGAAATTTTACACAGAGCTCAATAATGTGATGAGGATTTCAGGAAAAAATCCAACAGCACTCAAAAGATTTTATAAATGCCAAAAAAAATTATAAATGTAGTTTTTTTGGTGGAAAAACTAGGTTTAGAAAACCTAAATTTTCAGCGTGTTGGCATGATGGAATCAAAAGTTTTTGATGGTGAAAATTATTGCAAAGACAGGCTCTTTCTCAACAAAGAATGAAATTTATGGTTTTTTTATGTCTTGTAACAAAATTTTACATTTTTTGAACATCTTGGGGGGAAATGGCTACTGGGTAAAACTTTCCTACAATCCATAGCTGTGATAGAAAAAATGAATGAAACAAAGTTGTTCATCTTAAAATTTAAATTAATCTTGGTTATTATAGGTTTGTTTCCCCCTGAAAGTGCAGACTTGTTTTTAGTTTTGGGGTATTTAAAATTATGAAAATGGCTTTATCTGATAAAGTAATGAGATGTACAAATTTATAACATGCAGAGAATAATATGTATAAACAAATCAGAGGGGAGCTGAGGGAAGTCTTTGGAGGGAGGGGAAGGGAGGGAATAAAAAGGGGGGAAATGATTATATCGACTGATAATTTGTTTTGTTAAATTTGTTTAATAATTTTTAAAATAATTTTTTATGAAAATTGAAGACTGGAGTAAATTTACGCAATATTTATAGGATCATTGGAATCAATTAACAACACTAGCAGGATTGTAAAAAGTCTCATAATATTTACAATTAGTACCTTTTAACTTTTATTTAAAGATTGAGATAAATTTAAAAAGAAAATGTAGATTTGAAAAATGTATAAATGCGAGGATATATAAGGGATTTTGAAAGCCATGGGTGGGATGGAGGGAAGTCGCTAAGCTCAAATGAGCAAAAAATTAATAGAAGGAATAATTTGATTGTATTTGAATATATAAAATGCAAATGCAATAAAGTATTTTTTTTAAAAAAATAAAATTATGAAAATTGGCTATATCGTGAAATCAATAAAAAAATCGGTCAGAAACTTTAAATGCTGACAAGTAAGGTAATAAGACCTAGCAAGATAAAGATTAAAAGAATTTAAAATTATGCATTATATACAATTATGCAACATTACATGATCTCCAATTTGTTTTTCAGAATATTATTGCATACAAAGACATGTCTATCTGGGGGGGGGGCGGAGAATGATGTTTGTGTGCCATCTTGAAATAATGGATGCATGGAGACTTTTTAACATTTATGTTAAATATATTGAGGCGTAATTCGATATGAGGGGAAAGACGACAGACTGTGAAATTGCAAGGGATGCTCCTCTTGGACAGGAAGGGAAACCCCCCCACCCCTCCCCCGCTTCCAGGGAGTTGGGAGAATCCACTAGGGATGGGGGGGGGGAGAAAGTGTGAGGTGAGAGAGAGAGGAGGGCAATTAAAGGGGGACTTTAGAGGCTCAGGATTGTAGTGTTTGCCTCAGTGTTATGCGGATGAGCCTTCAAAAAGAGAAAATGCTGGTTGATTTTTCTCAACTCTGACTGCTGCTTCTTCCCTGAGTCTGAGGCAAATAAATCCTTTTTTTCTGGGCTCTTTTGCTGGTGGGGGGAGTGGCTGCTGTGACCCCCCTTGACCTCCTGGGCCTCTTTTGGTCTTTCCAGGGATCCACACCATTCAGTACATGTATGGCTGTGAGCTGAGGTCAGACGGGCGCAAAGGAGGATACGATCAACATGGCTATGACGGGAAGGACTTCATTGCCTTTGACAAGGACACCCTCTCCTGGACGGCAGCCGATCTGGGGGCCCAAGTGACCAAGAGGAAGTGGGATCCTGACTTGGCCTACAACCAGGGCAATAAGCACTACTTGGAGGAGATTTGCATTGAGTGGCTGCAGAGATACCTGGACTATGGGAAGGAGACTCTGCTGAGGACAGGTGAGGAGGGGCAGGGGGTGGGGAGGGGGCTCAGTGGGGCAGTATCCCCACCAGCTCCCCTCCCCCCCTTGACAGTCTTCCTTTCTGGACCAAACAGCAAACACTCTTCTTGGTGGTGGTGGCAGAAAGAAGTTTGTGGCTCTGGGAGGAGAAAGTGGGGTCACTTCAGACTCTGATGGGGGGAGATGCTTAAAAACAGCCCCACATGCCTAGAATAAGGGATGGCAAAAGACAAATGGGGGGAGGGGCACAAAGAAACAGCAGGGAAGAGGCTAGTAAAGCAAAATGCACTTTAAATTAAGTAAAAAAAGAAAATTGAAATGGGCAGATTTGAGGCAGGATACAGAAAAACCTTTTGCCTTTACACTTGGGTATGTACGCATAGGGAAAGTCTTTAAAACTAAATTAATTAACCTTTTTTAAAAATAGAAAATGTGTGGGGAGCCCATAAGATATGGATGCAGCCCCCTCACTAAGACTGTAGGTTAGCCACTCAAGGCCTAGAAGCAGAAAACTTGCACATAGTGAGAGAGTATGGGAATTCCCTCTATATTTTTTATTTGTGAGGAATACTACTTTTTTTAAAGGGGAACATTCAGAAGTGTCATCTTCCTCAATCCCGTGCCTTGAAATGGTACAGTCCACTCTTCCGCCTTCAGGCATCTGGCACAGGGGCCAATCACATGATCCAGTGCTTTCTTCCTGTCTCTCTTTATTAGCTTTGCTAAAATGAAAAGTAATTAAAACTGAAATAATTCTAGCACCCTCCCTTTTTGAGGAATGACACATATGTATTAGCCGTGCTTAGAGAGATCTGAGCAAATTCATCTATGGAGGCCTGGTGATAATTCACCCCAGAGACGCTGAGCATATTTCTTGAGGTTGAGGATTTCACCTCAAAAGCCACAATGAAGCGTATCCAAGGGTGACAATGTGCAAAGGAGGCTCCCTCTTTGCGATGGAGGTTCTGCTGAGGACAAGTGGGGGGGTGTGGATGAGGTGGGGAGGTCTTGTTTTGGGTTTCTGTGGAGAAAGGGCTTGAACTTCCTTCCTTCCTCCTCTCCCCAGCAGAGTCACATCTCCACCTAGACTGAGTTTCCAGTCCAGGCACTGCAAAGCGGGTGGGAGCCTGGAACAGCCCCTTCAGACAACAGCTACCCAGGGAGCCAGTTTTTAAACAAGGATTACATTCTGCAAATTGTGCCTAAAGCCAAAATTGTGTATATTCAAAACACATTAGATACAAGGGCGATTGGGTTTGCCAAAGTCCTTCCCCGGACGCACGCCCCCTTCCCATCCACTTTTTGGTTTTTACAATATTTTTTGCCAATATTTTTTGTAAAGCTGGATGTGCACAAGTTAAATGTGCATAAGTTGCTGGGTTACTGGGCCTCCTCTTCTGCCATTCCCACTCCAGGGGAGGCTGCCGTGGAGAAGGGAGATGGGCCCTTTCAAACCCCAGGGGACCCTTTCAGGGCAGGTGGGGGAAATATAAAGGAGCTCTGTCTTTTCAAGGGCTGTTGGTTTTGTTCACTAACTATTGAGCTGAAAGTCCCGGAGAACAGAGAGCAGTGAGTCCAGCATTTCTTCCCCCTCAAGAGAGGAACCAGGATCAGCTCCCTGGGATAATCTTGGAACCACAAGATGATAAATGAATTTAATTTGTACCCAGTCCTCCCTCCCAAAGGAGTCAGCTTTGGCAAACAAAGGATAAAACATCTGAAAACAGTTCCACCATAGACACTGACTGGGGACGATGCCAGGGGAGGTTGAGGAATCCCATTTATTTGCAGTTCTTTTTAATTTCTGCAGATGTGAGGAGATTCTGACACTCTGAGAGGCAGGCCTAGGTTGTCCCTTGGGTCTCTGCTCTTAAGGAATACAGGATTCCTTCAGGCTCCCATTGTGGATGTCTATATTTTAACTCCAGTGCTTCAATTTTTGCAGAGGCTCCGGTGGTGAAGGTGACCAGGAAGGCAGACTATGACAACCTGGAGACCCTCGTTTGCCAAGTCCACGGCTTCTACCCCAAGGAGATTGATGCCAACTGGGTGAAGGACGGGGAGGAATGGAAGGAGGGCACCTCCCGAGGATTGGTCGCCCCCAACTCGGACGGGACCTACTATGTCCTGCTCAGTGTCAAGATCGACCCCGAGGAGAGGGACCGCTTCCGGTGCCGCGTGGAGCATGACAGCCTGGAGAAGCCCCTGGACGTGGCCTGGGAGAAGGAGCCAGGTGAGAGACAGGCAGCAGGGAGGGGAAGGGGGGGCTCTGGGAGGGGGATTTCCACCCAACTCCTCCCTTCAGCAGCAGCACAGCTCAGATGGGGAACCCCCAGTTGGATCCTGTCTGTGTCTCTTAAGGCAAGCAGCTGAATCGGAATCTGGAGTTTTCAACAGAGATGCAGCCTTTTCTGGCAAGTGTCTCATAGGCCTTAAACTCAAATTGGATGTCATAGGTAAAAACTGGCCGTCACTTTTTGACTTTAAGCTCAAGTAGTTGTGATGTCACAGATTGTTGGCAGATATTTTACTTCTTCAAAATCAAACTTACAGTCACTGTGACTGAAAAAGGGGCAACGAACTTAAGAGAGGGAGCCCCAGACTGACTGTACTTTACTGTGAAAAGGATTCTCACTCTCTCCTCCTCATAATCGCGCCCAGCTAGAAAAACTGATATTCATCCCCACTCAGCCCAAACACCCGCACACCGCTGGGAAGAGCAAGAAGGATTTTTTAATAACGCTTGTCTCACATGCACCACCAGGAAAGCTGCATCTGCAGGAAGCCAAGCAGAATATCTAGCAGCCAGACTCCCTCTTCCCCAGCAGGAGCCCATGCAGTAACGCACATCCACGCCAGCACCTCAGAGACTCCTTCTCACAGGCAGGCAAGTGAGGATTATGGAAGCGGCCCTTGATCCAAAGAAACACACAGGAAGGAGAGAGGGGACCAGGGCTCTTGTCTCAGGCTCACTCACCAGCGCTACGGACTTCAACTCCAGAGATTACACCAAAGGAAAAACCTGGACATTTTGCCTCATTTTAAAAAAAATTCTGGACAGACAAAAGAGGGCTTGTCTAGGAAAACCGGGTGTATGGCAACCCTATACAAGATGGTGTTTTTTCTTAGGGTTTGTGCCTTTCCTGAAGGCTTGTAATGCTGTAATGCTGGGCTCTGGGGGGTCTCAGAGGGGAGGGAATCCCTTCCTCTCAGGGTCATGACACAGAAGGCTGAAACGCATGAGCAGGAGGAGACCTGCTTTTGGAGTCTGTGATGAAACAGATGTGCCTGTCAACTGTCATCCTTAAATAAATTGGTTATTTTGAAGACCTCTAATGCTGGACTCTGGTGGAAAAGAACTCCCTTGTATTGGAGCCACTACAGAGAAGACCATGGTCTTTTAGGATAGAGAAAGAGTGTCCACTTGAGGCCTTGGGGAGCTGCTGCCGCCAGTCTGAGTAAAATGTTTCTTGTCCCCTTTTAGTCAACCTGGGGCTCATTGTGGGAGCCATTCTGTGTGTCGTGGCTGCCATCTTGCTGGTCTCTGGGATCGTCTTCTTCATCCTCAGTAAGTAAACCCAGGACACGTTTGCCGTCTCTCCTGTGTCCTTCTGTCTTAGCCTCTGACTGGGAATGTGCCAGTGGAGCCTTCCTGGCAACTGCCCCATGTATCCCTACAGACACCCTTCTCCAGAAAAGCCCCCTTTGAGCATGGACCAAAAGTCATGGTGGTCATTGCTTTGCACTCACTGTGTGCTCAGGAAATTCACTTCCCACCTGATGTTTTAATCAATCCTGAGCCTTCAATCCTGTAGACACTTAACAGGGAGCCTTCCTGACATATCTTTAGGCGCCAGGCAAAAACGTTTCTGTCTGACCAGGCCTTTGGCCTTTTAAATGTGAGTTAACTGGTTTCTTTTCGTTTTATTATGTATTTTGTGGTCTCATTTTGTATTTTTATTTGGGGAATCACTGAAATAAAAATCTGAAAAGGAATGAGTGAAGGGACTGGATAATGTTTCCGTCAGCCTCTTGGAATTTGTCCATGGCCTGGTTTCCATGTTGATTTTTTTATTTAATTTTCTCATTCTTTTCTACTTCTTTGTAACATTAGTTCCTTGAGAAGCTCACCTTCTGGACTCACCTTCCTTGGAGGTGTTTGGAAGAGACAGGAGGAGCATCTGCAGGGAAGGTTTCAGCATCTGAGAGCCAAATTGTTGAAATGGGACTAGGTGGCCTCTGGAGGTCCCTTCCAGCTCTGACCTTCTGCTTTTGTCTCTACAGGGAGAAATTAGCCTACAAAGCCGCCTCAAGTGAGTGACTCCTCCCCTCTCTCTGTCTGACATATTTCCCCCCACTATGGAGCAGGAACAGGTTACAAACAGACAAAAATTAACATGGTGGTGGCCTGGTCCTTAAGCACAGGACCCTGATGGAAAGCTGAAGCCTGTCTGCTCAGGTGTCTGTGGGCAGCAAGGGGTCCCTCATGGCCCGGAAAAGGCTGCAGAGAGACTGTCGGCTGAGGGTTGGGCTCCAAGAAGAAGCAGGAGGAAGAGCCGAGGGTGTGGGAAGAGAGGGATCTCTGGTTGTTTAATTTACTAGAACCTGAAGCTAAAGATTTGGTTGGTTGGCTCAAGTCTGTGGATGTTAGGAACCCTCCCCTCTGGATTTGGTATCACTGCTCCCCCCCCAGCCTCTGCCTTCCTGCTCCCTTCCTGCCCAGATCACACCCACCCCCGCTCTAGTCCCACATTGCCTCCATGCCAGGCTGTGCCCATCTCTCTTTGCCCTCCAACATCTGTTTCTCCCTCCAATGCTGTCCTTCAGCCCCCTTGCCTGTGGGCTGCCTGTCTTAGGACCTTCCCAGATTGAGACTGATTTGGGATGTGGGTGGAAGGAGAGGGGAGAAGGGCTGGGGATCCTGACTCCTGTGTTTCCTCCCTTTTGCAGCAAGCGACCAGGGGTCCGACACCTCCGGCAGGGGTAAGTGGGGGTGCAGGTGGGGGAAAAGGGGGGCTCTTGCAGAAGACTCTGTGGGGAACACCCCCAAATGGGGGAAAAGCTGCTTTCCTGTTACCTACCTTGGGGTTTCCAAGAGTGACATAATCTGGAGTGTCCATTGAGCTGAAAAAAGATATTGTGACACATTCTGTCTGTCCCACTGAGCTCCACAAAGGAGCCCCTCCACCTGAGAAATAGTTTCTACCCACAATCTGAATGACAGAGAGTCACATTTTGGGTTCTGGAAGGGATCTCCCCTTCCAGTAGGACTGCTTTGTCCTTCCGGTATTCCACCAAAGAGTGCAGTTTGGCTCACTTGCTTGAGCTGCCCTCTGCAGGCATTTGCTCTGAAATTCCATCTTGGTGGTGTTCCTAGCATATCTCATGGCTGATTTGAAATGATGAGGGATGGTGGCTTTCCTTATGAGGCTGGACTAGGTGGCCTTTGGGTTCCCACTAGCTCTGTAATGCTAATGCCCCCACACGCCACACCATAATATTGGCTTAACTTTGAAACACTCCTCTTCTTTATTTCTGCAGTTTCATACCAGCCTGGTGTGTGAGATGAGACCAGAAGGAGCCTGCCCAAGTTTGGCTGTGAAATGCAGAGGCTCAGAACTCCTGCTGTCCTTTAAAGATGTTTCTGATGTTCCTTAATCCTGGCTCTCACCCATCCATTCTGACTCCAGCTGTAACTTGAATTTGATTTTACTGTAACTTGAATTTAATTTTGCCAAAAAACCAGAGGCGTTTTTATTAGGCAGCCAGAATCCTAGTGGCGCACAAATGGAAGCAAGACCTACTACCGACAAAAGAGGATTGGATAATGAAATTAACGGAGTACACAGAGTTAGATAAAATGACAGGAAGACTTCGCGAACAGCGAGACCAAAAATTCATAAGAGACTGGACTAAATTTACAAATTATCTGAAAGAAAAAACTCAATTAAATAAGTTAATAGGACTACAAGAGGTTTTGTAGATATAGAAGAAATATTGTTGTAGAATGAAATAAGCAATAATGATGTTAAATATGAATAGTAAAGCAATGATAGACTTAAGAGGTATAAGAACAAAAAGAGAAATAATTTTTGAAACCAGAAGGAAGGATTGAGGGAAGTCATGGCTATAAAAGCCAAAGTATTCTGTACCTGTAATAATATGTATAATATGTATAATATACTGTATGTTTGTAAAACCAATAAAAATGATAAAGGAAAAAAAAGAATTTGAGGATAATCATGTTTTTCTGATGGATTTTTGCCAATTTTGCTTTGCAGCTGATTTTCAGAAACGTGTTTGTATTAATCAGAAATGTGTGAAATATGTGCAACTAAAACTTTTAATAGGGAAGGGGAGATTCAGCATGACTTGCAGTGATTTTGATGGTATCTCTTGGTTCTTTGTTGCTGTGGTTCCCTCCACAAGCCCTTCCCCAACCTTGTGTCCCTCACTTGCCATCCAAATTGAAGGAAAGGCAACATCTGAGAACTGCTTTAGGGGTATTAGGCATGAAATAGGCTAAGCTGTTCCTGCCTCTTGGGCCGCCCAGCCTTTGACTGCCCTATAGGAAGCACCATTCTGCAACCCCCGCCCCCCGTCAGACACAAAATATCAGACTTCAAAGGGTTGTCACACGCACACATTTTATTTTACAAAACGCCACTTTCATGCCATCACAGTCCTGGACAATCGACAGCAAGAGGCCAAAAGTGCCTTAAAATATTTTTACAACATACCGGTACTCAGAAACACCTAAGACATACAGGATCAAGAGACAGAATTGGAAAAGCAGCCAGACTCTATATTTAGGCAACTCCATCCGCTTACCTGGGAGTAAGTCCTATTGAACTCAGTAGGGCTTACTTCTGAGTAGAAGGCTGCTTGGAAAGAAGCTTTTGGGGGACTTAAAAAATGGGAGTCTGGGGGCAAGACTTTCAAAGTTAAGCTTAAGTTCTTCCAGGGTAAATGTCCATATTATGCAAATTCCTTAGAAGTCAGGGTTTTTATAAAAAAAAAACAATCACAGGATTCTTCGTTACTTTTCATCAGAAGGTGAAACCTTAAGAAAAAAATTTGAGCTGGATTCTCAGGATAAAAAAAATAAAATCTCCCCCCTCTCCAATGTTCACAAACTGGATTCTGATACTCCAAATTTCCTGCTACAGTGGTACCTCGGTTCTCGAACGTATTCTGTTCTGGAAGACCATTTGATTTCCAAAACGTTTGAAAATGGAAGCATTTACTTCCGCGTTTCCGGCGTTCAGGTTCTGAAATGTTCGTCAACAGAGACGTTCGAGAACCGAGGTACCACTGTATTTAACAGCTGCCCTCCCCCCCTTCCATCTCTCTCCAAAGTAGGGCTCACACCCGCTTTTCTTCCTAAGCCAGAGTTTCTGCACTTGGAAAGGATCAGCCAATTAGGTGAGTCTCCTAGTAGCCCCATCGTGGCAGAACTTCGGGGCTGTGGGCCAAGGTCCCACTCAGCAGAAGGCAAACACAGTTATGCCACACACACAACCACCTCGAGAGGGGGCTCCCAGAAGACCATTCAGCCCAGAGTTACTGCCCTCTCCTGTGCGGAAGTCACTCAGCCTGGCTCCTTTGCACCAGGCGGTAATAGGGGCCCCTCCGGCTCATCAGCTCAGAGTGAGTCCCCTCCTCCACAACCTCCCCACCCTCCAGGACGACGATCCTGTTTGCGTTTTCCACCGCCTGCATCCGGTGAGCGATCACCAGCACCGCCCTGGCCTGGCCACTCATCAGTGACTGCTGGATCTAGGAGAAGAAGCCAGAACCCTGTATTAGATTTATTTTATTTATTAGGTTTAATCCCGACCCTCCTCCAAGAAGCTCCGGGTGACATATATAGAGCTCTTTCTCACAACCCTGCGAGGCAGGTAGGTTAGGCTGAGAGGCAGGGGTGAGCTCAAAGGGCACCCAGTGAGCGTCAAGGTTGAGTGGGGATTTGAACCCAGGGCCCAGTCGTAACACACTAACCACTGGCTCTGTGTGTGTGTGTGTTTGTGTGTGTGTGAGAGAAAGAGAGTGAGCCGGAAACAGAAATTGAGAGAGATGTTTGTAAGCATTATGGATCCTGCTGTGTTTTCCCACAAGGATATAGAGCTTTGAGTGCTCCACACTATTATTATTATTATTATTATTATTATTATTATTATTATTATTATTATTATTATCCTGTCCATGTTAGGTAGCCCTGTTGAATGTTACAGTTTAAGGTTCATTACTGTTCCACAGAAATATCTCTTTAAAAGAAAGAAGGAAATGAACTGACCTAGTTTTGCAGCTATGGGGCAGTACAGCAGGTGGTGTTAAGTTTGTATTGATTTAAGGCGTATCAGCAATCAGACATAGTATATAAGGAGGTCTGCGAACCTCTCTCAGTACCCTAGGTGGTGGGTCACTGGATGGGTCATGTTTCTGTAATGTTCTTATAGCTAATGTAATTTCTGTTATTTTTCCTTTAATTAAATCAACTCCTAGTTATGCTTTACAGTCTCCTCAGCCTTTTGTTGCGCAGTTGCTCAGCTTAAATATGCCAACAAGCCCAGCCTTTGAGTGGCAAAATAGTATGCAGTCCAGGATAGATAAAATTTGGCATCCTAAGGTTGGCCAAACTGGAAAAATAATGATGGAAAAAACTGAAAGGGTAAGGTCTAAAAGCTGACTGGCACTGGAAAATGCAAGTCCATTTATTAATGTTATAAATGACAATAAATTATGGGTAAAGGTAAAGGACCCCTGGATGGTTAAGTCCAGCCAAAGGTGACTATGGGGTTGTGGCGCTCATCTCGAATCAGGCCGAGGGAGCCGGCGTTTGTCCACAGACAGCTTCCCGGGTCATGTGGCCAGCAGGACTAACCGCTTCTGGCGCAACGGGACAATGTGACGGAAACCAGAGCGCACGGAAACGCCGTTTACCTTCCCGCCAGAGCAGTACCTATTTATCTACTTGCACTTTGACGTGCTTTCTAACTGCTGGGTTGGCAGGAGCTGGGACAGCAACGGGAGCTCACCCTGTTGTGGGGATTTGAACTGCCGACCTTCTGATCGGCAAGCCCAAGAGGCTCGGTGGTTTAGACCACAGCGCCACCCGTGTCCCTACAATAATATAAAACCACCCACACCCACTCAGGGCCAACCCTTCTCACGTTAACTAAGTCCCACAATTCCTCCCCACCCGACACTCACGGCAGCTTCGCTCTCCACATCCAGAGCACTTGTGGCCTCATCCAGCACCAAGACCTTGGGGTTACGGATCAGGGCCCGGGCGATGGCCAGGCGCTGCTTCTGCCCCACGGACAGCTGGCCTCCCTTCTCTCCGACATCTGCAGGGAGGCAGGAACGAGAGAGACAGGGTGGGAAGAGGAAAAAACCGCCAGCCTAAAGGAAGTCTGGTTGCCAGAGGAGTGGGAGTGGTCGCAGGTGTGCAAAGGTGAGTTGCAGGTAAAGGAGGATCCTGAACTCCTGGGTTCATTCGATGGGATGGAGTGAGCAGCTGGGTGGAGGTTCAGGCACAGTGACAACAGGAGCTGAGGCTCAGAGTCTGGAATTCTCCCTCTTCAGAAGAGACTGGAGCCCCACCAATTCTCCTGGAGGAATTCAGTGGGCCACAGAAATTCATGTTATCTCATTGGGGAGAAGAGAGGGTCAGAATCAGGCCAGCTGCCTTTTCTGGAAGGAGAGTGGAGTTTTGCAGAGATGAAAGGAGATGGGAGGAAATAGATTTTACCCACCTGCGGCGAACCCTCCTTCCAGCTCATTGATGAAAGCCAAGGTGTTGGCTTCTCTTGCTGCAGCCTCCACCTCTTCCTGGCTGCAATCCTGCACCCCATAGGCGATATTGTCCCATATGGACCCAGAGAAGAGGACTGGCTCCTGTCCCACCAGCGCCACCTGCAGGCAGAATGAAGTGTGACGACTAGGGGAAAATTGGATTCAGTTTCCGTGTAAGGCAGACTCTACCGTATTTGCACCTTCTCAAACAATACGAGAACCGAAAACACAGCCCAACCTTCAACATTTGCAATTCTCTGAATTTTGCAACTCGAAGCGTTACAAAAATGTGCGTTAAGAAGTGATGATTTAGTGAAAACAGCCCAGGAGAAATTGCTTGCAAAAATGTGTGTATTAGTCAAATCTGCAGACAGTAACAGGTTCATTAGGAGAGATTTGCACTGAAATATTGAAGTTTTCAAGCAGATTTTTAAAAAAACCTTATCCAAATGTGGGGGACACTAACAAGCGCTTCAACCTGGGGCGTTTTTCTTTTTTTAGCTTATTGTTGATTTTTATTATTTTTCAATGTTGTAAATACCGGTAGTTGTTTTCAACTTTTTAAATTGTTTCTTTCTTCTTGTAAACTGCTTTGAGGTTTTATTACAAATAAGTGGTATATAAATCTTGTGAAATAAGTGAATAATTTGGGAGACTATGCCCTTTTAAAATGTGTTTTTTTGGGGGGTTGTTGGGCTGTTGCTGTTTTATTTGGATCGTGGATTTTTTTTTAAAAAAACCATTTATACTTTTCAGATATATACATTTCACTGATTTTACAGTCATTTTGACATTTTAAAACTTGACTTTCTTCCCCCCTTTATGCAATTCCTTAAATTTATTTTTAGTATCTTCTGCCTGTCCAAATTAACTTAATAATAATAATAATAATAATAATAATAATTTATTATTTGTACCCCGCCCATCTGGATGGGTTTCCCCAGCCACTCTGGGCAGGCTTCCAACAGAGATTAAAATACATGAAAATATCACACATTAAAAACTTCCCTGAACAGGGCTGCCTTCAGATGTCTTCTGAATGTAAGGTAGTTGTTTATCTCTTTGACATGAGATGGGAGGGCGTTCCACAGGGCGGGCGCCACTACCGAGAAGGCCCTCTGCCTGGTTCCCTGTAGCTTTGCTTCTCGCAGTGAGGGAACCGCCAGAAGGCCCTCGGCGCTGGATCTCAGTGTCCGGGCTGAACGATGGGGGTGGAGACGCTCCTTCAGGTATACAGGACCGAGGCCGTTTAGGGCTTTAAAGGTCAGCACCAACACTTTGAATTGTGCTCAGAAACGTACTGGGAGCCAATGTAGGTCTTTCAGGACCGGTGTTATGTGGTCTCGGCGGCTGCCCCCAGTCACCAGTCTCGTTGCCGCATTCTGGATTAGTTGTAGTTTCCGGTAGCCCCACGTAAAGCGCATTGCAGTAGTCCAAGCGGGAGATAACCAGAGCATGCACCACTCTGGCAAGACAGTCCGCGGGCAGGTAGGGTCTGAGCCTGCGTACCAGATGGAGATGGTAAACAGCTGCCCTGGACGCAGAATTAACCTGTGCCTCCATGGACAGCTGTGAGTCCAAAATGACTCCCAGGCTGCGCACCTGGTCCTTCAGGGGCACAGTTACCCCATTCAGGACCAGGGAGTCCCCACACCTGCCCTCCCCCTGTCCCCCAAAACAGTACTTCTGTCTTGTCAGGATTCAACCTCAATCTGTTAGCCGCCATCCATCCTCCAACTGCCTCCAGGCACTCACACAGGACCTTCACTGCCTTCACTGGTTCTGATTTAAAAGAGAGGTAGAGCTGGGTATCATCCGCATATTGATGGACACCCAGCCCAAACCCCCTGATGATCTCTCCCAGCGGCTTCATATAGATGTTAAAAAGCATGGTTACTCATTAAGTTACTCATTTATTTATCTTATTTAAATATATACTCTGATGTAGCTGCAGGTTAATACAATTTATCTGTAAATATTCAATAAACGATTTCCGTTCTTTTATTTAAAAAACTTGTTATCTTGATTTCTTATTCTTCCAGTAGAGTTTTGCCATTTCTGCATATTCCATATAGAAGAATGGATTATGGATTTTTTGGTTTTATATTATGATTTTATTCTGTAAACTGCCCTGAGACCTGAGGATATATGGCAGTATATAAATTCAATAAATAATAAATAATGAAGAGGAAACAGGAGTTTGATCTCAGACACATTCCGTGGCCCCCCTGGCTCACCTTGCTGTGTAGGTACTTGTGCTCATAATCCCGGATCGGGACCCCATCCAGCAGGATCTCCCCAGACTGGGGTTCATAGAAGCGCTCCACTAGTGCCACGCAGGTGCTTTTTCCACTGCCGTTGAGACCCACCAGAGCCACCATCTCCCTGGGACGGAGCTCAAAGGAGACATTCTGCACAGAAGGAGCAAGGAAAGGAGAAAAACACAGGGCTGTGATTCCCCTGCTCCAGAGCCAGGAGGGAAACGCAAGTTACAGAGCCTCTTTGCAGATGGGTAAAAAGCAAAATATATTCTAGGAGCATTTGTAGAATTATTTATAAGGTTTCTTTCTTTCTTTCTTTCTTTCTTCTTTCTTTCTTTCTTTCTTTCTTTCTTTCCTTAAGATTGAAAATTCAAAAAGTACATAATTAAAGGGGGGGGAGGGGGAAACCCCAAAACTGTATATTTTACAAGGTTGTTACTGTACTTCACCAGATCTTAACCTATTATAGTATTTGTAAAAATGGTTTCCAAATATCACTGAATTTGTCCATGGCAAGTCTACATTTATATGCAAGTTGTTCATATGTTGCGAGTTTGTATAAGTCTTCAATCCAATTGTAGAAATTTTTCCAATTCATCAGGCTGGTTTCAATAAAGAATGGCAGGGAAGGAGAGAGAAATCTATATCCCTTGTTCTCGGTTCAGAGCAAATGAAGTTGCAGGTACTTTTAAACTTCATTCACCTGTGGAACTCACAGCCACCAGACAGCTATAAACCTTAGATGGGGTTTGAAAGACCATTCTGAAATTCCCAGCGTGGTTTTACAAGCCACCCCTGTCCACAAAAACTCTGGGAAATGTAGCTTCATGAGGGGAATAAGGGGTCTCCCAACCACCCTCAGAACCCTTAGCAAACTACAGTTCCCGGGATACTTTGGGATAAGCCAGGACTGTTTAAAGTGGTATGATGCTGCTTTGAACCTTTGGCACAAATGGGGTTTAAGGAAGGCTGGCCCACCACATTGGAGGTCGGTCAAGGGGGTCCCCGTTCTCATTTAAAGAGACAGGCCTCCCCATAAGGCCATGAAGCCCGGAGTCTCAAACTGCCTCACAGCACCACTGAGCCACGATTCTCTGCTCCAACATCCTCAGGTGACCAGACTCTTGGCCGTGTACCTTTAAGACCTGAACATCAGGGCGGGAAGGATAGGAGAAGGAGACATTTCTGAAGGAGACGTGACCTCGAAGGAAGTCCGGGGCCAGCGTCCCCTCAGTGCGAACCGACGGCTCCCGGTGCAGGTAGTCAAACACTTTTTCTGCAGCTCCCACATTGCTGAGCGCATCTCCATATACGTACATCAGGGTCTGTGAGGGGAGAAAGAAGAGCAAGACATAAAGGTTTGTCAATATGCTAAACTTACCGTATTTTTCGCTCCATAAGACGCACTTTTTTCCTCCTAAAAAGTAAGGGGAAATATCTGTGCATCTTATGGAGCGAATGGTGGCCCCTGGAGCTGAATTGGCCAGGGGCCAAAAGCAGATTGTGCTTTTTATTTTACAAAGAGAAAAGGGGGTGTTGAAAGGACCCCAATCAGCAGCTGATCAGCAAGAGATCGGGAGAGAGATAAGAGTCCCGGCTCCCTTTCAGCCCCGCCTTCATCTGTTGAATGTGCTGCAGAGGGAGGTTGCTTTGTTTCCCCAGCAACATGTGACTGGCTGATTAGATTATCTGTCTGGAAACTGTAGAAAAGGCTCCCTTTCCTTTAGAAGCTGCAGAAATGTGAGTTGAACCCCATAAAAATGGGGCTTTTCCTCTTTGCTTTTCCCCCTTTGCAAAAGGAGCTTTGCTTTTCCCCCTTTGCAAAAAAAGCTGCATAACTTTTAGCTGATCCTCAAAAAAACAGGGCTTTTCCCTTTGCAAAAAAGCTGCAAAACTTTTAGCTGATCCTCAGAAAACAGGGCTTTTAGAGGAGGAAAACCAGGAAAAATATTTTTTTCTTGTTTCCTCCTCTAAAAATGAGGTGCGCCCTATGGTCCGGTGCACCCTATGGAGCGAAAAATGCAGTATTTCACATTCCCACCCTTCAATAACAAAATGGGAGTTGTTTAATAATAATAGATAATAATAATAATAATAATACCTTTATTGTCAATGTACAACCTGTGTACAATGAAATTAACCGAGCCTCCCCCCCCCCACAAACACTCAGTCCATTCAACAGCCTAACAGCCCAGATAGAAGCTATTTTTAGCCTGTTGGTACGACTGATTATACTTCTATATCTCCTATGATCCCTTGCGTTGTCATCTAGCGGACTCAAGGGACAGCCCATGATATCATGTGCTGTATTCACTTTCTGTCCATGGCTGTCAAGCCAACATACCACACTGTTGGCAGCTCAAGATGTTTTGCCACCTGAGGCAACAACCCTGGTTAGTGCAGACGATGCTGAACCAAATAAACCAATGGTCTGACTCAATATAAGGCAGCTCCCTGAAGGATGGAGAAGCGGCAGACGGACACGGTATGAGGAGTATGAAGGGATGGGCAGGAGTATCACAACCATTTCGGGAGGCAGTGGTAAAACCACTCCTTAAGAAACCTTCCCTGGATTCAGAAAACTTAGCTAACTACCAGCCAGTTGCTAATCTCCCTTTCCTGGGCAAGGTTCTGGAGCGAGTGGTTGCTGACCAGATCCAGGCGCTTTTGGAAGAAACTGAATTTCTAGATCCATTTCAATCAGGGTTTAGGCCTGGTTTTGGCATAGAAACTGCTTTGGTTGCCGTTTATTATGACCTCTGTCGAGAGACAAGGGAAATGTGTCCCTGTTAATTCTTCTCAACCTCTTAGAGGCTTTCAATACCATCGACCATGGTATCCTTCTGGAACGACTCTCTGAACTGGGGGTGGGTGGCCCTGCTTTGTGGTGGTTCCAGCGCTACTTGGATGGTCGTTCCCAGAGCATAGCTGTCAACTTTCCCTTTTTTGTGGGAAATTCCCTTATTCCAGCGCCGCTTCCCATTGCAAAAAAGGGGAAAGTTGACAGCTATGGCCATTTCCCAATGCAAAAAAAAGGAAGGTTGACAGCTCTGTCCCAGAGGGTGCTGCTTGGGGAATGCTTTTCAGCCCAATGGAAAGACAGGGAAGATGAGGACTTAGACCAGTGGTTCCCAACTTTTCTTTGGCCATGCCCCACCTAAGCATCTCGAAAATCCTGGTGCCTCCCCACCCCCCACCGACATATAATTCTTCTTATTCAAAAAGTAAACTCCTATTCACGTGGAGGAAGTCTAAAAGGCCATTAACTGCTAATAACTCATTCTTGAATTGCCCCACCCCCAATCAAATTGCCTCCCCTGTGGGGTGTGTGTCCCATGTTGGGAACCATGAGTGTAAACAACGCTGACCCAAATGGACCAATGGTCTGACTCAATATACAGCAACTCCCTGAAGGATGGAGAAGCAGCAGATGGACACGGTATGTGGAGTATGAAGGGATGGGCAGGAGTATCACAACCATTTAAAAAACTTGAAAGCATGACTCCAATTGCGGAATAGCTGGAATGTCATTCAAGACTGGAATGCCAGCGCTGTTGCAGCCTCCCCCCCCCCGGCGGATTTTCACCCACCTGTATGTAGGACCCAAAGTCCATCTGGTAGAGGATGAAGGAGAACAAGTTCCCTTGGGTCATGAGGCCAGAACGGATCTGCTGGTACCCAGAGTGAAGCATGATCAGCTTCAGACCCAGCTGCACGAGCTAGAGAGAGAAATTCGGGGGAAGATGTTGAGGACTGGAAGCCACCCTAGCAGGCATTTCATGGCTTGGCTGTTCTGCTCACCCCTTTCCCGCTCCGAGGATGAAATTCAATTCAGTTTGCCTCTAAAGGAGAATCTATCAAATCTGCACTTTCCCGAAACAAGACACAAACCTAAAAACAGGCAGACTTTGAAATTTCGACTTCTCCAAATTTGGCAATGCACTGCTCCAGCCAAGTAATGTGTATTGGGAGGGAATGCTTGCAGAAATGTGCCCGTTGCTTGAAACTCCATTTGTTTATTAGGAGAAAGCCACTCTAAAATGCTGAAGCATTCTCATGTGTGTTTCTAAAAACAAAACCGACAGATCGCTGCAGAAATGTGAAGAACAGAATTTAAGATTGGAAAAAATGAGAAACCGGGAGAACCGACATTGACAGATCCTTCCCTCCCTCCCAGGTTCCCCAACAGTCAAGGATGCACCCAGTTTAAATCGGAATTAAGTAGGCCCTGTATCCTTTTGAAAAGTTACTTGTGATTTCCCCCGCCCTTTTGTTTCTTTTTTGGATCTTCCAGTTTGGCTATGAAAGAGGACTGCACAGCCCAAGCCACTGAAGGCCTTTTGACAAGCAATGCTCAGTTTTTAAAAGTTTTTAAAGGGAAAACAGTATGGAGCAGGGAGCTCTTCAGAGTGCACATAAAGGTCTGAAAGAAAGGGGGCCATGCGCCCCCCACCTAGAAGAGCGTTCCACATCTGTGGGGTCACCAGCACAAAGGCCCTTTCACCTACCAGCCTGATTGATCCCACTGGTAGGTATATGAGAAGGGATTGTAGGATGTTGAATTCCCCATGTGAGACTGGCCTTGCCTGCCTGTGGGCCGGCTTCTGCACCCTGCCATACCTCCTCACCCTGTACATCCATAAACAAACTGGCCAGTATGAAGACACTGCAAGCTACCTGAAGTGTAGGTGGATTCCTACAAGGCAAGACACAGTGATAACAGCAAGAACCTTTATTGAACTAACAGGACTGGACAACAGGGGCAGAGTTTAAGGCCCAATGGCAGAGGCCCAGATCCTGAAATGTTCTGTGACTGGGTATCATGTATCATTGGATATCATTAATCATGTTTTTGTACCATGTTTCCCCTATTTTAAGACACTGTCTTATCATTTTTTTTCCTCAAAAAAACACAGGGTGGCTTATTGTTTTGGGGGGGGGTGTCTTATTTTTATTACGTCAGTATGGTACAGTGGAGCAATCTACATTTATTCAATTAATCTACATTTATTCAATTATACCAGTGGGTGGACACAGAGGAGGAGGAGGAGGAGGGAGATGATCCTTGGGGCAAAGCAAATAAACAGCATGAGGGAAGGAAATAAGCTTCAAAGCGCCAAGTTCCCAACAGGGGTTCCCTCTTACTAGTGTTTGAGGAGGCAACGCAGGAGGGGACAATGGCGGCACCATGGCTTACTTTCAGGGTACGTCTTATTTCTCGCAATTGTAAAAAAAAAAACCTGCTATGGCTTACTTTATGACTACGTATTAAAATAGGGGAAACATGGTAGCATCTTGTCACAGGAGCCCGTGCGGCTTCGTTTTTCCAAATAATGAGTTTTGTTATCAAAATTGTTTAGGTTAGCTAACCTTAGTTCAACTAACATGAAATAGTTTGGGAGGATTCTCCCCCTACTGCTCTTTATTCTTTTGGTTTGACTTTCGTAGCTTTCTGTAGTTTCTATAATTAATTTCCCTCTGAGGAAACAGACTCTATCCAGTGAAACGAGAAAGAGCCGGCATCTCGTTAGGGTTTTTGTTATGAGGGTTTTCATTTGAGTTGTATATATTCTTGTCTAATTCCACTTAGTCGTTTAGGGGCCCTCACCCCAATTTTTTGGAGTTGCGTTTAGTTAAGTTTGGTTTATATCTTTACAACATCTCCATCTCGTTTCAGGGATTGTCACGGCTGAGTAATTTATACTTTTTTCCTTGGTTAGTCCAGACTCAAGCTCAGGCAAACACAGACCACTGAATACAGTCGTACCTCGTGTTGCGTTCGCTGCGGGCTGCGAAGGGCACGGGTTACAAACGCGGCAAACCGGGTTTCGCCAGTCTGCGCACGCGCAAAAACGCTCTGCACAGCCTACACATGCGCAGAAGCATTATGCGCAGGTCGCACATGCACAGAAGTGTGATTATTGCACTTCCGCACATGCGCGATACCGCTGCTCGGGTTGCAGACTTTTCGGGGTGCGAACGGCACCTCAGAACGGATCGTATCCACAACCCGAGGTACCACTGTACATAACACCATCAACGCTTGATATTCCAATGTGAACAGTGACCTTGAAAAAGCTGCCCAGGACGTCAAGCTGATTGGAAAACAGAAGAACCAAAGAAAAGGGTGCCGTTTCAAGAAAGGTCTCCTGCCACAGCTCTCCTTTTGGAGGATGCTTGTCCCCTTTTTGACCTCCCCAAGCCTCTCCCCTACACAAGACCCCAAGGACTCACCCGTCTGAGGAGCAAGTAGACAGCCCTCTCCCAATCTCTCTGGTCCTTGAGCCGGTGGGTCTCTGCCAAGGCCGCATCGTAGCGCTCAGACTCCTCCTCCTCGGTGGCAAAACTGCGCACTGTCTCAACGGAGGAGACTGTCTCCCGCACCACCTCCCCAGACCGTGCCAGGGAGTCCTGGATCGCCTGCAGAAGAACCTGGAGAAAACAAAAGAGAGGTCAAAGGGGAGAGTTTAGGAGCCTGCGCTAAACGCCAGAAGGGGGCAGACCACCGGGTTTGGCTGCAAGATACCATTGCTTCAGGCTACGTGCACACCATTCCTTTAAAGAATGTTCAAAGCCCATTTTCCCCCTCTCAAAAGAACACTGGGAACTGTAGTTTATCCCTCACCCCTAACAAACTACATTTCCCAGGATTCCTTTAGGGGTGTGTGCTAGCTTACCTTAACATGACTGACTGACAACAGGGTTCAACAGACTACAACTCCCAGCACCCCTGACCATTGGCCCTGCTGGTTGGGGCTGGTGGGAGTTGTAGTCCAACAGTCTCCAGAAGGCGCCAGGCTCTTTATCTCTGGTCCACAGCACTACCAAATCCAAAGAGACCAGCTTGCGTATAAAAGAGCAAATCGACCATAACTCCGTTCCATTCCATTTATTGAAATATATTTATATATTGCCTGTCATGTGAAAAAAAAAATATCCAGGCAGCATAGAAATATGAAAACCAAGCAGCAGTATAATTATGCAATATGCTGAAAACAGACAAATTTAACAAAAGTTTAAAAATCTTAACAGCGGGCCTCACATGCAGAGTCAAACACGCAGGCTCCAGCGACAAGCGTGACGCCCCCTCCTTGCTGGCCCGCCCCTCGCGCTGAAAAATAGCCGCTGGAAGGGGGAAGAGGCGACATGCCCCCGTTCGGAGCCCGCCCAGTGGGGTGGGGTGGTGGGGGCCAGCCAAAGTGTCACCCCCCCTCCCCTGGAACTCAGGGCGGCCCGCCTCCCCTTGCTACGCCCCTGACTTCACATAAATTCCAGTGGGAGCTCTGCGGAAAAAACTGCAAACTCTATCCTCAAATTCTTCAGAGCCCAAGGGGGCTTTGGGGTCCCTGCGGCCCTTAAAGTATATAAGGCCAAAACGTTGGCACAGCTCCTCTATGGAGCCTTACTGGGTCCACCCTCTTCTATCTTCTCCCCCCCCTTGAGTGAGTTCAATCTAAATTTCTCAGAGCTCTCCTCCAAGTCCCCAGATGTGTTTCAAACACATGGGTTAGACTGGAAACGGGGATGATGAGAGTGGAGGCTTCGTGAGTCCAACATCAATCTACAAATGGCTGACATTGAACCTGCTCCCTCGAGGAATTAGCCCCACTGATCTTCTGCAACCAGTTCCAGTCTACCCCTCTGAATGGACCCTGCCTCTCATCCACAGGGAGGCGCTCTCTCTCAAAGGTTTGGAAAAGAGTGAACAGCAATATCGTTTTTTGCACTCGCAGCTCCCAGTCTTCCCCCGCCTGCTCCCAAGGGCCCCCTCACCTTGTAGCGGGCATCGTAGACCTTCTGGGCAGCCAGCATGACCGGCACCTCAACGAGGGTCAGCAACGTCAGGCGCCACGACAGGCCAAGCATGAAGGCAAGGAGCCCAAAGACCTTGATCAGGCTGCGGAGGAAGACATTGGCGTTGAGAGGCACCCAGCGGCTCATCATGGTGGTGTCTCTGGAGAGGCGGGAGGTCAGGTCCCCTGTGGGTTGAATCATAGAATCATAGAGTTGGAAGAGACCCCAAGGGCCATCCAGTCCAACCCCCTGCCAAGCAGGAAACACCATCAAAGCATTCCTGACAGATGGCTGTCAAGCCTCTGCTTAAAGACCTCCAAAGAAGGAGACTCCACCACACTCCTTGGCAGCAAATTCCACTGTCAAACAGCTCTTACTGTCAGGAAGTTCTTCCTAATGTTTAGGTGGAATCTTCTTTCTTGTAGTTTGAATCCATTGCCCCGTGTCCGCTTCTCTGGAGCAGCAGAAAACAACCTTTTGCCCTCCTCTATATGACATCCTTTTATATATTTGAACATGGCTATCATATCACCCCTTAACCTTCTCTTCTCCAGGCTAAACATACCCAGCTCCCTAAGCCGTTCCTCATAAGGCATCGTTTCCAGGCCTTTGACCATTTTGGTTGCCCTCCTCTGGACACGTTCCAGCTTGTCAGTATCCTTCTTGAACTGTGGTGCCCAGAACTGGACACAGTATTCCAGGTGAGGTCTGACCAGAGCGGAATACAGTGGTACTATTACTTCCCTTGATCTAGATGCTATACTCCTATTGATGCAGTCCAGAATTGCATTGGCTTTTTTAGCTGCTGCATCACACTGTTGACTCATGTCAAGTTTGTGGTCTACCAAGACTCCTAGATCCTTTTCACATGTACTGCTCTCAAGCCAGGTGTCACCCATCCTGTATTTGTGCCTTTCATTTTATTTGCCCAAGTGTAAGTGAAAGGAGAGGCTGGTCAGAGCTGGGAGACTGGAGGGATCAAAAGCACATTCCAATAAAAAATATTTTTTTAAAACAAAAAAAGCTCCACCCGAGGCAAGGCGGATAACAGCAACAACTGGGGGAAAGAAAAACAGAACATCTTGCAAGGACAGGAAGAAACACCTCTTTCTCTCTATTGTCTTGACTACTGCTTGACTACTGAGAAAGTGAAAAGAAAAACACTTTTCTAAGAAAAGGGTGGAAAAGAGAAATAGTTGGTGGATAAGCAGATGGAGAGGGACGCGGGTGGCGCTGTGGGTTAAACCACAGAGCCTAGGGCTTGTCGATCAGAAGGTCGGCGGTTCGAATCCCCGCAATGGGGTGAGGCTCTCGTTGCTCGGTCCCTGCTGCTGCCAACCTAGCAGTTCGAAAGCACGTCAAAGTGCAAGTAGATAAATAGGTACCACTCTGGCAGAAAGGAAAACAGCATTTCCTTGCACTGCTCTGGTTTGCCAGAAGCGGCTTAGTCATGCTGGCCACATGACCCGGAAGCTGTACGCCGGCTCCCTCGGCCAACAAAGCGAGATGAGTGCCGCAACCCTAGAGTCATCCACAACTGGACCTAATGGTCAGGGGTCCCTTTACCTTTACCTTTTAAGCAAATGGAGGGATGGAGAGAACGACCGATGGATGCATAAAGTCCTTTGATGAACAGATGAAGGAAAGAAGGCGCTGTTGATGAACTATAACTCCCATCATCCCTGCCCACTGGGCATGCTGGCTGGGGCTGATGGGAGTTGGGGTCCCATAATATCCGGAGGGCACCAGGGTATTCCTTACCTCTGAACTCAGCTGCAAAAACTAAGATGAACGCTTGAGTGGCCGGAGCAGGATCTTGGAAGACCTAAATTCAAATCCTGGAAAAGCCTCACATTTTGACGTTCCTCATGCAGCCTCAGTTTTGCCACCCCTAAAATGGGAATATTTAAGGCCCCAGCATAACAGGGGTGTTGCAAGGATGAACCACCACAAGCGCTCTGTACGTGCACTGGAGAACACTCAGGGCGCTGGACTGAAAGGCAGGCCTGGTTTTGGAGCTAGGGGGCTCTCACCTGTTTTCACCTCCTGGAAGAACGCCAGGTCTTGCCGGACGAGAGAAGAGAAGAGGCGACTTCGGATCCGGATGATGGCCCGGGAAACGGACATCATAAATAGTCCCCCGCGGGTGCCGGCAGAAAGAGAGCTGGAACAGAAATGGGGAATGCTCTACAAATGGAAACTGTGAATGTGTGAGTCCTACTCTGGAGCGTAGCAATCGAACCCATGGCTTCAAGTTACAAGAAAGGAGAAAACTTTCAGACAGTAAGAGCTGTTTGACAGTGGAACTGTCTGCATCATGAGGTCATGGACTCTCCTTCCTTGGGAGGTTTTTAAGCAGAGGTTGGACGGCCATCTGTCATGGATGTTTTAGCTGAGATTCCTGCATTGCACGGGGTTGGATTGGATGACCCTGGGGGTTCCCTCCCAACTCTAAGGTTCTATGAATTACTGTGCAAAAAAGGGAGAGAAATATGTCCATATCTGGGAGAGGCTGACAGTTATTTCAAGCCAGATACTTCATCTCACCATTTATGATTTGGGGGGGGGGAACCTTTCAGGACTGCCCTTCCCTGACCCCACACAGCATCTTGGGATGGGGTGAATCATAGAATCCTAGAGTTGGAAGAGACCCCAAGGGCCATCCAGTCCAACCCCCTGCCAAGCAGGAAACACCATCAAAGCATTCCTGACAGATGGCTGTCAAGCCTCCGCTTAAAGACCTCCAAAGAAGGAGACTCCACCACACTCCTTGGCAGCAAATTCCACTGTCGCACAGCTCTTACTGTCAGGAAGTTCTTCCTAATGTTTAGGTGGAATCTTCTTTCTTGTAGTTTGAATCCATTGCCCCGTGTCCGCTTCTCTGGAGCAGCAGAAAACAACCTTTCTCCCTCCTCTATATGACATCCTTTTATATATTTGAACATGGCTATCATATCACCCCTTAACCTTCTCTTCTCCAGGCTAAACATACCCAGCTCCCTAAGCCGTTCCTCATAAGGCATCGTTTCCAGGCCTTTGACCATTTTGGTTGCCCTCCTCTGGACACGTTCCAGCTTGTCAGTATCCTTCTTGAACTGTGGTGCCCAGAACTGGACACAGTATTCCAGGTGAGGTCTGACCAGAGCGGAATACAGTGGTACTATTACTTCCCTTGATCTAGATGCTATACTCCTATTGATGCAGCCCAGAATTGCATTGGCTTTTTTAGCTGCTGCATCACACTGTTGACTCATGTCAAGTTTGTGGTCTATCAAGACTCCTAGATCTCCTTTGTTTTTTGGGCAGGGGGTGTTGCCAGGAAGAAACCCACCTTCCGAGCGACGCCAGGCACATGAGGAAGATGGCGGAGGAGAAGGCATCCGAATCGTACTTCTTGCCCAAGATGTCAATCAAGCGTCCCGTATAGTAAGGGATGAATGTTTCACCTGCAGAGAATTTGTGCTTTGAAGATAGGGAGGGGGGACTCTTTTCGGAACACAGGAAGAGTCCCTTCACCCAGTTAACACCTCCCTGCACAGACAGGCAGAGCTTCTCCAAGATTTGGGAGCTGCCCAGAACGATAAAAGACCATAGTTTAATGTTAGAAGGTTCCAAGCTCAATTTCAGATGGAGGCATATTCCCCATCTGAAATAATAATAAGATGATATTATATAATATGTAATATTTCAGGTGGGGGACATGGCTCTATCTGAAATTGAGTTTGGAACCTTCTAACATTAAACTATGGTCTTTTATTTCCTTTTTACCAATTAATTTTTATGATTTTCAAATTTATAACACATCAAAACAAAAGTAAACTTATTTTAATACATTTCCCCCCAAAAAATGGGTTTCCCACTGTCTCAGGTATATTCCATTTCTTCCCCTTCTACATGTTGCTTATTTTACAGATTTATATCTAATTTAGGGTTCCCATATTGCGAAAGTTGCTGAGCAAAATCACACACACAAAAACTATTTTTAAGGAAATTTGCCAAAATCTATACAGTACAGTACTTCCTAAATCGGCCAAATCCTGGCTGTGTCCTGGAAATTCCAGAGTTATGGCAGCCCTACTCTAATTAAAATCAATTTTTTGGCAAACTCCTCATTCCTCAGCTGTCCCTTTACCAACTTCTGCATATAGATAAAACAAAATTATATCGAATAATGACGAGTTAGGCAATAGTACCGGTAATTTAAATCTTCCATTCTTTCCAACCTGCATTATCCCTGATAGTTTCCAGCCTCTGCCTGTTTGTGCAAACCTTTTGAGCGGAGACTCTTCCTTTTATTTTTTTTAAGTAATCTTTGTTAGATATTCAAACCATAAACATCAAATTTAAAATCATACACACTACAATAAAAAATTGACTTCATATTGCTTTTACATTGATTATCTTGAAATATATAACATTCCTATGCTTCATTTCCTTTTCAAAAAAATTCCCTTACACCTTGAGTAATCAATTAAAGCATCTCACCATTTCTGTTACTATTCCTTCTTTTTTCAAATTTGATATGGTCCTAATTGCTCCCGTCGTTTTCGCCAAATTCAAAAACTCTATCAATTTAGTCTGCCAATCCTTAATTTGGGGTATTTTATAGCACAAAATTGGAAGGGGGGGAGACTCTTCCTTTCCAAACGCAAACCAGATTATTTCCTTTCCCTGTTCAGTCTTTGTTATTGAGTTACGACCTCTCAAGGCCATTATTTACATTTCACTGGCGATAAAGCTTTTACAGCCTGTGTGGAAATGTGGTTTACCATATATACGGTCTTCTATTTCCAAATAATACAGGTGAAACTCGAAAAATTAGAATATCATGGAAAGGTTCATTTCTTTCAACTTTAAAGGTGAAACTAATATAGGAATAATTTATTATTGGCCAAGTACATTTTCCAACATACTTGGAATTTGTTTCGGCTACATTGCAATGTAAACATACAAACACTGTTCCTCTCACAATACAAAGAAGCAAAGAAACCCCACCCATAATTTACCTCCCCTTCATCTATACAACTACGAATTTAACAATTTACTGGCACAAGGGGAAAAAACTATTCCTGTGCCTGGCCGATTTTGTATATGAAGTCCTGTAGCGACGTCCAGATGGAAGTAAATCAAGCAGATGATGACCGGGATGTAAAGGATCTGCTACAATTCTCTCTGCCCTCTTCCTAACTCGGGTAGCATAAATTGTCTCTATTGAAGGCAAGCTAGCACCAATTACCCAATTAATGTATGAGATAGACTCATGAAATGCAAAGCGAGATATGTCAAGCCTTTGTTATAATTGTGATGATTATGGCGTACAGCTGATGAGAAACCCAAATTAACAATCTCAACTTTGGGGTTTTCATCAGCTGTGCGCCATAGTCATCACAATTATAACAAATAAAGGCTTGACATACCTTGCTTTGCATGTCATGAGTCTATCTCATATATTAAACTCCAGTAGATAATGAAGAGCTGGACCATAAAGAAGGCTGATCGCCAAAGAATTGATGCTTTTGAATTATGGTGCTGGAGGAGACACTTGAGAGTCCCATGGACTGCAAGAAGATCAAACCTATCCATTCTTAAAGAAATCAGCCCTGAGTGCTCACTAGAAGGACAGATCCTGAAGTTGAGGCTCCAGTACTTTGGCCACCTCATGAGAAGAGAAGACTCCCTAGAAAAGACCCTGATGTTGGGAAAGATGGAGGGCACAAGGAGAAGGGGACGACAGAGGATGAGATGGTTGGACAGTGTTCTCGAAGCGACTAGCATGAGTTTGGCCAAACTGCGAGAGGCAGTGAAGGATGGGCGTGCCTGGCGTGCTCTGGTCCATGGGGTCACAAAGAGTCGGACACGACTGAACGACTGAACAACAACAACAACAGCTAATGAAGACAATTGCTTACATAAATGTACTTTTCCACGATATTCTAATTTTTCGAGTTTCACCTGTATGTATGTATATCTCCCACTCCCCACTTCTCTCTCACACACACATGCAAACCAAACCTACTCACATAGTACAGCCATGGTAAGGAAGGAAAACGCCCCTGCGAGGTAGGGCACATCTGGGCGGAAGAGCTTCACCAGCTTCCAGAGGGTGGCCTTGTCTTCTCCTCCCTTGTCCTCCTTCTCCTCTTCCCTTTGCCCCAGGACGTCCCAGATGATGTGGGCCAGAGCCACTGCCCCATAGCCCAGCAGGGGCCAGGACCAAGGGGCTGACGACAGCAGGAAAGGGGGGTCTCCAAACCAGCGCCCCACGGCGAGATAGAGGGGCTGCAGCAGGCTCACAGTTGCCAGGGCTGCGAGGGGCATCTGGGAGGGCCGGGCCAGGGAGAGGAGCCCCCGTGCCCCACAGAGAACCAGCAGGCGCAGAGCCGCCTCCAGCCAGGCCGCAGGGACCCCCAGGGAGGCGAAGGCGGATCGCTGGAGATCTAACAAGGGGAGAAGGACCATGTCGCACAGGATGAGAGGGACAGCCAGCTTCAAGGGGGCAGGCAGCATCATGGCAGCCGAGTCTGTGGGGAGAAGGAATTGCCAGGTGTAATTAACAGTCTGAAATGTGAGAGAGAGTTTGTGGAGGGAGAATCTCAGCAGCCTAACCCATACTTTGCTGCTGCCGCCAGTGCTGGAAGGGAGACCTTCTCCCTGCTGCAAGGCCCATTTCCACCTGGCCTAGGGGGCAGAGCCCAGACTCACCTTGAACAGCCAAAAGAGGCTCCTGGGAGGCCACTGGGACATTGCCGGGACAACTCTTGGGTTGGGGCAACTGGCTAAAATGTTTTAAAACAGGGGTCAGCAAACTTTTTCAGCAGGAGGCCGGTCCAATGTCCCTCAGACCTTGTGGGGGGCTGGACTATATTTTGAAAAAATATATATGAATGAATTCCTATGCCCCACAAATAACCCAGAGATGCATTTTAAATAAAAGGACACATTCTACTCATGTAAAAACACATTGATTCCCGGACCATCCACGGGCCGGATTTAGAAGTCAATTGGGCCGTATCCAGCCCCCAGGCCTTAGTTGGGGGACCCTTGTTTTAAAAGGTTCCAATTTTGGTTCCTCTGTTTTGTTTTTGTTGGGTTGGTGTTGGTTAACTGTTTACTTGGGGTTGGCGGTTATTTTGAGTATAACTGTAAACTGTTTATTCTTGTTATTATTGTCGCTGTTGTTATTGGTTTTTATTGATTTACTGGTTTGTTTGTTGCTAGTATAGGATATTTAGTTTTTAAAAAATGTTTGAGGTTTTGTTTTGTTTTCATATATGTTGTAAGCTGCCCAGAGTGGCTTGGGAAACCCAGCCAGATGGGCGGGATAGAAATTTAACAACACCACCAATAATAATAATAATAATAATAATAATAATAATAATACGGTTGTACCTAGGATCACAAATGTTTGGCAGTCAAATGTTTTGGCTCCCGAACACCACAAACCCAGAAGTGAGTATTTTGGTTGTGAATGTTCTTTGGAACCTGAACATCCAGCGCTGCTTCCGATTGGCTGCAGGAAACTCCTGCAGCCAATCAGAAGCTGTGCCTTGGTTGTCGAACCAGTGTGGTGTAGTGGTTAAGAGTGGTAGACTCGTAATCTGGTGAACCGGGTTTGCGTCTCCGCTCCTCCACATGCAGCTGCTGGGTGACCTTGGGCTAGTCACGCTTCTCTGAAGTCTCTCAGCCCCACTCACCTCACAGAGTGTTTGTTGTGGGGAGGAAGGGAAAGGAGAATGTGAGCCGCTTTGAGACTCCTTCGGGTAGTGATAAAGCGGGATATCAAATCCAAACTCTTCTTCTTCTCTTCTTCGAACGGTTTCGGAAGTCAAACAGACTTCTGGAACGGATTTCGTTTGAGTTCTGAGGTACGACTATAATAAGATGTCCTCCCATCAGATGTCAAGGAAATAAACAACTATCTGACTTTTAGGAGACATCTGAAGGCAGCCCTGTTTAGGGAAGTTTTTAATGTTTGATGTTTTATCGTGTTTTTAATATTCTGTTGAGAGCTGCCCAGAGTGGCTGGGGAGACCTGGCCAGATGGGTGGGGTATAAATAATAAATTATCATCATTATCATCATGATGATAAAAGCGGAGTTTAAAACAGCATGAACTTCACAGAACTTCAGTTCCCTGGGAAAAGGGACTGATTGTTAAACTCCTCTGGGAAGCAAAGTCTCCTAATAACTCTTTGCAGCCTGAAACTACAGTTCCCAGGAGGCATTGGGAGAGGACATGACAGTTTAAAGTAATATACTGTAATACAGTACTGCTTAAATGAATAGTGCACATGAGGCCCATTACTCAGAAGTCCCTACTGAAACCAAGGGGGCTTACTCTCCAATAGAGACTTACCTCTGAGTTAGACTGCCCAAGACTGCGCAGAAAGTGATAAAAAACCTTTCAAGACCCAGAAGAACCCACTTTTCTAACTTGGGGGGGGGGCTTTTCTAGTTTGGGGCAGAGACTGACAGGGCTGCCCTTTCTGGAACTGGATTCTTTCTTGTCACAGTTATTTTATTTTCCCCCCATCTCCGATCAGAAAATAAAACTGAAACGGGACGATTTTAAAAGGTGGGGAAATATTAATTGTGGGGCGAATTCTTATTGTGCGTTTTGTGGGTCCCAGCCCTGCTAAAATGGAGAGGCACGGATCCGATCCGATCTCAGGGACTACCAATTATTTTACATTAAGTAACCCCCGCCCCCCCCCCCCCGCAAAGAATAAATCAAACATTGCGCGAGAGCCTCTTTTGCAACATCTCCCCGATTTGCATTGAAACCCCCAGCCAGCAAAACCCCCCCCCCTTGATGCCCTTATCCTGGGTCTTCCACCCCACAACCCCCTGGCTTTCCTCTCCCCTGCCCGCCTTACCTGCCCTCCGGTCTCCCAGGGAGGAAATTAGCTTTTCTGCTTCTCGCGTGGGGGTCGAACAGGCGCCCACTTTCGCTTTCGAAAGGGGAAATCCAGCCGCCTCCCTTCCCCCGCCCACGCGGCCGCATTCCCCGCTTCGGCCACCAGAGGGAGCCCGCCTTCTGCGCTTTATAAAATCTCTATCACAAGCGGCTCTCAAACTTTCCCCCCCTTGGCTCACATTTTCAGAAAAAAATGTTTGCTCGCGCCGCTCCCATTTTTTTATTGCTACGAAATACATTGGAGAACAACGGGCAACAGTGCTTGATTTATAGCACAGGACGCAAATACTTTGTAATATAAGTGTAGGGCATCCAGAAAGTCTAAAACAATGCAGCTACAGAAGAACAGGAACCATTCCCAAATAAATATAATTATAAACGAGTCTCATACATATAATGTACCTTAAGTAGGTATACAAACTGGATGAGAAATGTGAGCTTGCAGTGCTCTCATTTTGAAAATATATCTATAATTATTATTATTCAGTATAGATATATTTTAAAGGGGAAATCCAGCCGCTTCCCTTCCCCTGGGCCACATTCCCCGTTTCGGGTACAAATAAATTATATTATATTATTATTTTATTTTATTATTTATTATTTGTACCCCACCCATCTGGATGAGTTTCCCCAGCCACTCTGGGCGCTCCCAATCGAGTGTTAAAAACAATACAGCATTAAATATTAAAAACTTCCCTAAACAGGGCTGCCTTCAGGTGTCTTTTAAAAATAGGATAGCTGCTTATTTCCTTGACATCTGATGGGAGGGCGTTCCACAGGGTGGGCACTGCGACAAACCCCAACCCTCAATTACTAAAAATCGTGTCCAAAAGGGTACGGGGTGAAAACCAACCCTCCTCCACTTGGTTCGCCTCAAAACAAACCCCTCTTACTTTAAGGGCCTATTAGTAATGAGAGCCTATTTCCAGCTTTCGTGGCCTGGTATCCTCAATACTCTGGGTTACTTAAATGGACAACCTCGAGCCTACAGTAAAGGGCCTCCCTCAGCTCGGATCGCCACTGCATCGATTTGCCTCAACACTCTGGCAACTTCGTGGCACTCTAGGTTTTCACCATCTAACGCTTTTCTGTGTGACTCTAGGACACAAACTATCACCCCATTTCCTCAGGTAAGTTTTGCCCTTTTTTAATTCATAATTTTTATTGATTTTGTCATACATACATAAACTTATGAATTACATTTACATTATCGTCCTTTAGATTGCTTTCCTTCCCATAAGTATTCTGTTACAATTTATATTTTCCCTTAGATTCTATTAACTCCACTCTTCTTTCAATACAAACCGATCAACATTTAACCCCCCCACCCTCCCCTTTCTTTCCCCCCTGCTTCCCCCCTTCTTCTTCTGTTTTGTTATTCCTTTTACTTAATTCTTGCGGCTTTACTCTTCTTTATTGTTTTTGTCTTATATTCTAGATTATTTTCTTACCCTGTAATCTACATATTGTCTTCTTTTTTACATTATACATTTCCATCCTTCAATAAAGAATTATGCAAGTTTAGGCCATGAGTTTATATTACCATTCATATACCACACGTATTATTTAAATATAACAAAAATTTTCCCCATTGTTTTTCAAAGTTTTGCCCTTTCTTGAGTCCACACCTCTGTGAGATTTGATACCCTGCTGGACCAATAATGACGATTCCTCCTTGGCACCAAAAAGAACTGAACTTTATTTTCTTGAGAACATAGTTGTTTTAAAGATTCATGCGTTCACAATCTTAGTTGCATTAATACAGAAACTCTTTCACTCTATAGTTTCAAGTTAAACTAAACCTAACCTAAACCGCCACTATCCTGGCCCCACACCCTTCTTCTTCCCTGTCTCCACACACACCCTCCCTCTTCTCAACTGCCAAAAAAAAGGCTGTTCCCTCCTTTTAAACTGGGGACGTCCCGCCCCCAAAGGATGAACTGTCAGTCAAGATGAAGGTGGATTAACTCCTTCTGAGCCAGGAGGTGATAACTCCTCCACAGGCACCACTACCGAGAAGGCCCTGTCTGCCTGGTTCCCTGTAACCTCACTTCTCGCAATGAGGGAACCGCCAGAAGGCCCTCAGTGCTGGACCTCAGTATCCGGGCAGAATGTTGGGGGTGGAGAGGCTCCTTCAGGTATACTGGACCAAGGCCGTTTAGCCAGTGGCGTAGCTAGCCTCTGCGCTGCTGGGGGCGGCGGCAGTGCAGAGGCACCCCCCCTGGGGGAGGGGCGCGACGCGTGCGTCGTGACGTCATTATGACGTCACGGTGCACGTGTATGCAGAAAGGGGGAATTTCCCCCTTTCCTCGCCCCCCCAGCGGTTTTTTTCAGGCGGGGTGGTGGTCAGCTAGGAGGGGGTGACAAGCGGACCCCCCCCTCGCTGGCGGGGGCCCCCCAGCCGTAAAAAAAGCGGAGGAAAGGGCAAAAAGAAGCAGAGCAAGCGCTTGAATGCGCGCCTGTTCTGCTTCCTTTCCTCGCCCCCCAGCGGTTTTTTTCGGCGGGGGGGTGGTCAGCTAGGAGGGGGTGACAAGCGTGACACCCCCTCCTCGCTGGTCGGGCCCCCCCGCCGAAAAAAAGCGGCGGAAAGGGCAAAAAGAAGCAGAGCAAGCGCTTGAATGCGCGCCTGTTCTGCTTCCTTTCCTCGCCCCCCCAGCGGTTTTTTTCGGCGGGGGGGGGTCAGCTAGGAGGGGGGGGGAACAAGCGTGACACCCCCCTCGCTGGTCGGCCCCCCCCGCCGAAAAATAGCCGCTGGAAGGGGGAAAAGGCGACATGCCCCCTATTCGGGTCCGCCCGGCGGGGCGGGGTGGCAGGGGCGGCCAAAGTGTCCCCCCCCCTTGACCTAGGGGCGGCCCGCCCCCCCCCTTGCGACGCCCCTGCGTTTAGGGCTTTAAAGGTCAACACCAACACTTTGAATTGTGCTCGGAAACGTACTGGGAGCCAATGTAGGTCTCTCAGGACTGGTGTTATGTGGTTCCAGCGGCCGCTCCCAGTCCCCAGTCTACTGAACAACTCTCTGCTAGATTTTATCAGCCACAATGGGCAGGGATCAAAGTCAGACCCTCCAGGTGTCCCTATTTTCCAGGGAAAGTCCCAGATTTACAGAAGCCACCCCAGTTTCTGATTCGATCCCAGAATGTCCCACTTTTCCATAAGACGTCCCTATTTTCATCAGATAAATGTCAGAGGGTACAGAGTAATGCGACCCCACAGCCAAGGAGATAAGTAACTATACAAGCTTTAGAAGACATCTCAAGGCAGCCCTGTATAGGGAAGTTTTGTAAAGTTTTGTTATAATTTTATATGGTGTTAAGAGGCCCAGAGTGGCTGGGGCAACCAAGTCAGATGGGTGGGGTATAAATAATAATAATAAAATCATCATCATCATCATTATGAAATAGGATGTCCCTATTTTCATTGGGAAAATGTTGGGAGCATATGGAAACATAGAATTGTAGAGTTGGAAGGGACACCACGAGTCATCTAGTCCAACCTCCTGTGATGTAGGAACCTCAGCTAAATCACACATGACAGACAGCGAGAGGGCGGCACATAACAGGATTGAAGGCGCAGGTCAATTCTGTGTCCAGGGAAGCTGTCTACCAGTTCCATCTGGTACGCAGGATGAGACCCTACCTGCCTGCAGACTGTCTCGCCAGACTGGTGCATGCTCTAGTTATCTCCCGCTTGGACTACTGCAATGCGCTCTATGTGGGGCTACCTTTGAAGGTGACCCGGAAACTGCAACTAATCCAGAATGCGGCAGCTAGACTGGTGACTGGGAGTGGCCGCCGGGACCACATAACTCCGGTCCTGAGAGAGCTACATTGGTTCACAGTACGTTTCCGAAGTGTTGGTGCTGACCTTTCAAGCCCTAAACGGCCTCGGCCCAGTATACCTGAAGGAGCGTTTCCACCCCCATCGTTCTCCAGCGCCGACGGCCTTCTGGCGGTTCCCTCCGTGCGAGAAATGAGGTTACAGGGAACCAGGCAGAGGGCCTTCTTGATAGTGGCGCCTGCCCTGTAGAACGCCCTTGCATCAGATGTCAAGGAGATAAAGAACTATCTGACTTTTAGCAGACATCTGAAGGCAGCCCTGTTTAGGGAAGTTTTTAATGTTTGATGTTTTATCGTGTTTTTAATATTCTGTTGGGAGCCGCCCAGGGTGGCTAGGGAAACCCAGCCAGATGCGCACGGTATAAATTTCTTCTTCTTCTTCTTCTTCTTCTTCTTCTTCTTCTTCTTCTTTCTTCTTCTTCTTCTATTCCTAGTCCCTATTGTGGACAATGCTGAGCTACGTGGACTGGAGAAGGCAGTGAGGAATGAGCTACAGGCATGGGACACCCTTCCCTCCATATCCGGATTGATCTACATCAGGCATGTCCAACAGGTAGATCGTGATCTACCGGTAGATCACTGGATGTCTGCAGTAGATCACTGATAGATCACAACAATTAGACCCCCCCAAGAAGCTGAACAACTGTGGCGCCCCTAAAAAAAGATCAACATTCTACCTGCTCCCTGAAAAAGCTCAACAACTTTGACCCGAACCCCCCAAAAGGGGGTAGATCACTGCCAGTTTTTAACTCTGTGAGTAGATCGCAGTCTCTTGGGAGCTGGCTACCCCTGATCTACATCATGGGTGGGCAAAATAAGGCCCGGGGGCTGGATCCGGCCCAATCGCCTTCTCAATCCGGCCCACATGACGGTCCAGGAATCAGCGTGTTTTTACATGAGTAGAATGTGTGCTTTTATTTAAAATGCATCTCTGGGTTATTTGTGGGGCATAGGAATTCGTTCATTTTTTTCTCAAAATATAGTCTGCCCCCCCCCAACAAGGTCTGAGGGACAGTGGACCGGCCCCCTGCTGAAAAAGTTTGCTGACCCATGATCTACATGAACCCTCTGCATACACTTTATGTGAAAGGCAATGAGATGAATGAGGAAGAAGTTCCAGACCCTGAAGTCCCCACAGCAAACCTAAACCAGAGAGGCTGTGGCATCGTCAGCATCTCAGAAAGGGCTGTGCTTCGCCGTTCTGCTGTGCAAAACCGAGAGGACCAGGAAACACCTCCCGGATCTTCTCAATAGCTTGATGACCGCAGGTGTTTCCTTAAAGGAGAGCAGTTGAGTTTCCTGGAACTGCAATGCCGCAGAAACCCACGTGGGTGTAGATCCAAACCATGAGGACGCGAAGGGCTGAGAGCAACTGTTGTGGTGCCTGGACTCTTGAGAAAGCCTTTGGAGGGGCTGTAGCTCAGCATCAGTACATCTGCTTTTCATGCAGAAGGCCACAGGCTCCATCTCCAGCATCTCCACTGGGTGAGTCTCCCTCTCAGAAACCCTGGGGAGCCTTGCTAGTCAGTGCGGCCAAAATTGGGGCAGGTGGACTAACGGTCCAACTCGGTTTAAGTTAGCTTCCTCCGTTCCTCTTTAAACAGCTCTCCGTTTAGAAAAAGTGGTTCGCAAAGGACGTGGCAAGCCACCCTGGTGTGGCAGGAGAGGTTGACAAGTGTGACAGCAAGATGCAAGGACAGTCAAGCACACTCCATTTTGAACTGGACTACAGACTTTTGTAACTGTAAGGACGTTCTGCGGTTGCTCATGAAGAATCAGCCAAACGCAGAACTTCTAAGCTAAGTTCTTTATTGTGCACCTTATTTACAGTGGAGCAAAAGTTTCAACGTCCATCTCCTCACTCTGCAGAGTCCAGGAATGACTCTTTCCTGTTCTTTGTCCAGCAAAAGAGGCACGGGATCCTGAACCCCCGCCTCCCCTTCCTACGTCCTTCCTGCCTGTGCCCTCGGAGCGTGGGAACCTGACCCCGTTCCCTGCTATCCCCACGGTGCTGAGGCTCTGCGATCTTCCCAGAGCCCCTGCACCGCCTTCCTGCCTCTGACTCCCCCTCCCCACTGGAGGAATGGTCGCTTCCGGTGCTTGAGGGGGAGGACAAACTGGTAATCAGCTTCTGGGGTTCTCTATACTGCAGACGCTCCCGCGATCCTACCAGCCGCAGGGAGGGGGGGGTTTCCTGACAGTAACTATTAAAGCAAAAGAAAAAAGAAAAAATTCCTTCCAGTAGCACCTTGTTGTTGTTCAGTCGTTCAGTCATGTCCGACTCTTCGTGACCCCATGGACCAGAGCACGCCAGGCACGCCTATCCTTCACTGCCTCTCGCAGTTTGGCCAAACTCATGATAGTCGCTTCGAGAACACTGTCCAACCATCTCATCCTCTGTCGTCCCCTTCTCCTTGTGCCCTCCATCTTTCCCAACATCAGGGTCTTTTCTAGGGAGTCTTCTCTTCTCATGAGGTGGCCAAAGTACTGGAGCCTCAACTTCAGGATCTGTCCTTCTAGTGAGCACTCAGGGCTGATTTCCTTCAGAATGGATAGGTTTGATCTTCTTGCAGTCCATGGGACTCTCAAGAGTCTCCTCCAGCACCATAATTCAAAAGCATCAATTCTTCGGCGATCGGCCTTCTTGATGGTCCAGCTCTCACTTCCGTACATTACTACTGGGAAAACCATAGCTTTAACTATACGGACCTTTGTCGGCAAGGTGATGTAGCACCTTAGAGACCAACTAAGTTTGACCAACTAAGGTGATGTAGCACCTTAGAGACAAACTAAGTTTGTTCTTGGTACGAGCTTTCGTGTGCACGCACACTTTTAAAGATTACTGCTTGCCCGATTTTCACCACTGCATTTGTTGAATCCTGGCAAGGCTTTTAATGTGAGTAAACTCATGTTTTCTTGTTTACTTAAACAGTCTGCGTGTGGTTTCTTCATTAAGAGGGAAACATAAGAAGAGAGAAAAGGAATCCAAGTCTGCCTAAGCATCCATGGGTATCATAATTGGTCTAGAACAGGCATCCCCAAACTTGGCCCTCCAGATGTTTTGGGACTACAATTCCTATCTTCCCTGACCGCTGGTCATGTTAGCTAGGAATGATGGAAGTTGTAGTCCCAAAACATCTGGAGGGCCGAGTTTGGGGATGCCTGGTCTAGAAGGTTTAGCAACCTTTCCCCATAAAGCTTCTAAAGATAAACAGCAAACAGATAGTGATTTTACTCTTGCTGAAATAGGCATTTCATTCTCACACAAGTGAGAAAAAGAGGAAGAATAAATTAATAAAATATCCTGTCCTCCTCATATACAACGAAGCTGTCGTGGAAAAGCTTAACTTGAACTCAATCACTCCCAAATGTTCAGTCCAAAACCTCAAACATTTTTGGTTTTTGGAGTGAAATATAGGAAAGATTAAAGAAGATGCTTAAGTGTACGTTTGGGGGAAAACCAGAGGTCTTCTTATTAAGTATAACTCCTGAAAATATTCCGGAGGGTAGGAAAAAAATTCTTTTGTATGCGTGCGCAGCAGCCAGGTTACTCATAGCCCAAAATTGGAAAGGGGAGAAAATTCCAACAATTCAAGAATGGTTGATTAAATTGGTGGAATTCATGAATTTGGCTAAGATGACGGCAGCAATTCGAAATATATCCAAACAAAGATCTAAGGCTGAGTGGAAATATGTGGAAGACTATCTGAAAAAAGAAGGTATAAGAACGGATTTGGTGATTTGCTTAGATTGAGATATATGTGGGGAGATTTATATTAAAATGTGAGCTATTTATTTAGTTATATATTTTTCAATCATTGTATAAGGTATAGCAAGTTTTGTTTCATTAAAGGGAAGCGATATACAGACAATTGGAAGTCAATTTTTAATTGTTATTTATAATTCTTTGCTTTTTTCTGTATGTTTTGTTTTTTCAAATATTATTTTTCATGTGGATTATGATGTCTAGGATTATATGCTTTTGGGTTTTTTTGTTTTTTTTTTTGTTTCTATTGGTTGATTTGATATGGTTGTATTTTATAAGTCTGAAATTAAATAAAGCTATTTTAAAATTTTTAAAAAAACAACAACAAAAAACCAAAACCTCCCACTACGTGTATCCTGTGTGCTACTTCAGACCTGTTAAAATCTTCTTTAAAACACCAGCACCGAATCAAAGACTTTATCAATGAAAATACTTTATTGCTGCCCCGTGATAAACGTAGCTCTGTCCCTTTCTGCCCTTTGCCCCTGAGTGCTGAAGCCTATCCGGCGTTCCTCGTGGTTCCCGGCCGCTCACTTCTTGGCTTCGGCGTACTGGTGGAGCAGATCGCTGACATCTGTGCGCCCGACCCGGATCCAGCCGTCTTCCTTCATGTGATACACTGTGTGGGGTGACAGAGCGGTACCACACCGGTGAGCATGTGCAAAACTAAAGCAGGCTCTCACCAAACGAGGGGGTGTGGGGCTGGGTTGGGGAAACGGCTGCAGAACAAGGGTGGGGGGGCACTTACTGTTCACCACACCGCCTGAGTAGGCGTCGCGGTGGGTGGCGTACGAGATGGCCTTCCTGCCGAGTTCGTAGGCCTCCTCCACGCTGAGATCGGGGCGATGGCCGCTGTCCAGGATCCCATAGGCATAGCAGTTCCCACTTCCCGTGGAAAAGAGGGGGCCACCCAGGCGTACCCCGTTACTATCTATGTAGTAAAGTCCAGGACCCTAGAAAAAGAGGAAGAACCTGTAAGTCTGGCCTCTTTTGCCTCTGACCCCGGCCACTTCCACTGCCTGGCTGATCTCGCACCCACTCCCCACCTGCTCGTTCCCACCCTATTCCTCAAAAGTCACAAAGTTGTTTCTCTCCCTCAGGCCCTCATTCTGTCAGCACTTCCCATGTGCCTCCCAAGACCCACATTCCACCTTTCTCCTAAGTCATTGCTCCCCCTCTCATTCGATGCATTAAGAAAACAGGCTTATAAAGGTGGATTAGTGGCTTATGAGTCAGGAGATGAGTCCATTTCCCACACAGCTCAGTTTCTCCTTGGAGGTCACCACGTGGCAGTGAGCTGGCACCCACCAGCAGCTAGCTCATGAAATGAACCTGTGAACCCACTCCACTAAACCTCTCTTGAAAATGTGCCCTGGGTGAGTTTCCGGGCGGTATGATGTCGTCAGGCACCAGGTGAAAACATTCCTCTACAACCAGATCCTGGCAAATAGAAGGGGAAGAAATGGAGGCAGTGAGAGATTTCACTTTCTTGGGTTCCATGATCACTGCAGATGGTGACAGCAGTCACGAAATTAAAAGACGCCTGCTTCTTGGGAGAAAAGCAATGACAAACCTAGACAGCATCTTAAAAAGCAGAGACATCACCTTGCCGACAAAGGTCCGTATAGTTAAAGCTATGGTTTTCCCAGTAGTAATGTACGGAAGTGAGAGCTGGACCATAAAGAAGGCTGATCGCCGAAGAATTGATGCTTTTGAATTATGGTGCTGGAGGAGACTCTTGAGAGTCCCATGGACTGCAAGAAGATCAAACCTATCCATTCTTAAAGAAATCAGCCCTGAGTGCTCACTAGAAGGACAGATCCTGAAGTTGAGGCTCCAGTACTTTGGCCACCTCATGAGAAGAGAAGACTCCCTAGAAAAGACCTTGATGTTGGGAAAGATGGAGGGCACAAGGAGAAGGGGACGACAGAGGATGAGATGGTTGGACAGTGTTCTCGAAGCTACTAACATGAGTTTGGCCAAACTGCGGGAGGCAGTGAAGGATAGGCGTGCCTGGCGTGCTCTGGTCCATGGGGTCACGAAGAGTCGGACACGACTGAACGACTGAACAACAACAACAATGGCCTTTAAAATATGTTTGTGGGACAGCAGGTTTGTTCTTGTTTTTATTATATGCTTTGTGGTCACATTTGGTATTTAATACATTTTACACATCACTTGGGAAGACAGGTGAACTAATGTCAGTGTACTGGAAGAAGCAAAGATCACCAGTGTCGAAGCAATGATTCTTCAACATCATCCAACTTCGCCGGACCGGTCATGTTGTGCGGATGCCTGATTATCGTCTTCCAAAGCAACTACTCTATTCCAAACTTAAAAATGGAAAGTGTAATACTGGTGGTCAACAAAAGAGGTTTAAAGACTCTCTCAAGGCAAATCTTTAAAAAATGTAGTATAAACACCGACAACTGGGAAACACTGGCCTGCGAGCGCTCCAGTTGGAGAACAGCCTTTACCAAAGGTGTCATGGGCTTTGAAGACACTCGAACTCAGGACGCAAGGGAGAAACGTGCTAAGAGGAAGGCACACTTGGCAAACCCTCATCGTGATCAACTCCCATCCAGAATCCTATGTCCCCACTGTCGAAGGATGTGTGGATCCAGAACTGGCCTCCACTGTTACTTACAGACTTACTCAGCCCCGTCTTATGCATTAATTGTATTGGCGCAGGGTACCAGGGCCCTGGCCCCTCCAGGGGCACCCCCGCGAGTCCCCGCTGGCAGCCTCCCCCTGCCCCCACAGGCAGCAGGGCGCTATCCTGCCGGCAACACCGCCGCTGCTGCCCGTGCTGCTCCCGGGCAGGCTGCGAGCCAGCCTCCCTTGCCTCCTGTCCCGCGAAGGAGTGCTGGAAGGCCACGCAGAGTCCCGCGCTGCTCCAGCGCCGCGCCCCTCATCCCCCCGCTCGCCCGCCCCCCTCCCAAGGGGCGGCCAGCGCGGGAGGGAGGCGGCCCCAGAGGCGCGAAGGCGGCACCGGACCTCCCCGCCTGGACCCTGCACTCTCCCCCAGACGCCCCGGATGCCACCCTCCCCCCCCCGCCAGCCTATCACCACTACTCCCTGGGGGCATGGGGGCGCCGGAAGGATCGCCGTGCCACGGCAACCGATGTGCCTAAGACGGCCCTGGACTTACTGTTAAGACTGTGTTCATGGAAGACAATCTTACTCGGCTACGAGGGATTGCCAAAGAAGAAGAAGAGGTTCAGATGGAGGGCGGAATACAAATTAAACCAATAAATAAATAAACTATGATTCCCAGAATTACAGTTCCCAGGATTCTGGGGGGTGGGGTGGGCTGGCTTTAAATGTGCAGTGTGTATTTAGGCAATGAATGAGGAGGAATCCGAGAATCCCTCTTCCACCCAGACTTCCTCTCTCAACAGAACACCCAGCAGCCCCTCCTTTGAGTCACCCCTTATAGTCATCTCTGACCCACTGTGCTCCCATTTTCCTGAGAGATTCTTGCCTCCCACTCTGCCTGCCCCCCAATCGCCCCCCCTCCCCGCGGCCATGTTGCTGCTACCTTCTTGTCCCAGCCGCACAGCATGCTCCCCACAGACAGCCCCATCCCCTTGTACTCAGCAAGCATGTTGGCCAGCAGTTTGGAAGCAGCCGAGATGCTGATTCGCTCCTTGTTGCGTAAGTAGTACAATCTGCCGGAAGAAATTAATAATAATAAATAATAATAATAATAATATCTTAATACTCTGCCCATCTAGCTGGGTTTCCCCAGCCACCCTGGGTGTCTCCCAACAGCATGTTAAAAACACAATAAAACTTCAAACATTAAAAACTTCCCTAAACAGGGCTGCCTTCAGGTGTCTTATAAAAGTGGAAAAGTTGTTTATCTCCTTGACATGTGATGGGAGGGTGTTCCATAGGGCGGGTGCCACTACCGAGAAGGCCCTGTGCCTGGTTCCCTGTAACCTCACATCTCGCAATGAGAGAACTGCCAGAAGGCCTCAGAGCTGGACCTCAATGTCCGGGCTGAACGATGGAGTGGAGACACTCCTTCAGGTGAACTGGGCCAAGGCCGTTTTAAATGTCAGCACCAACACTTTGAATTGTGCTTGGAAGGAAGAAAGGAAGGAACTGGAAGGAAGGAAGGAAGGAAGGAAGGAAGGAGGGAGGGAGGGAGGGAGGGGAGAGGTAGAGAGGGGCAGGAGGAGAACGAAAGGGAGAGTTGCTCTCTCTCCTTCTTTTTCATAACTCCATCACCCCCACCGTTTTCAGGTGGGCCAACGACCCATCTTAAGGCCTCTCAAGTAAAACTGTGGTGGCATCATGTTGGGCCTTCACTATCCTTCTGGAATCTTCTGTCTATTCAGCCGGACCCAGGCTGGGCTCAAATTATAACCCGTCAAGAGGAGGTCTGGCCTGGTAATTTTTTGCTGTGACCTGCTGAGCTACCATTTCTAGAAGACCGGCCCGGTGGGGGGGGGCCGAGAAGAAGAATATCATGACACAATATTCCAGATCCTAGCTTGTTTTTCCCAAAGGGGAAGACAGGAAGGATCCTGCCTTGCTGCTCACGTTCGCTACGCTACATGTGACTTTTAGGAAGCAAAAACGACAGTTGATACATGTCAGAACAATACCTTTATCAGGCCCACCAAAATATTCACAATATAAGCGTACCAGCTTTCGGGATCTCCAGAACTCTTCATCAGGCTAGGGCCTGGTGAAGAATTCTGCAGAACTCTCAAACCTGCACAACTGTTTTGTGCCATTTTGGTTGGCCTAATAAAAGTCATTACCTTAGAATGGATATTGGAGTTTTCTTATGGGTCAGCCTGGCTGCCTTTACAAGAGTACACACTCAATAATTCATTTCCCCCCCCATTGCCCTGCCCTGCATATTTGTGAGATGGGGAAAATACCTGCAGAAGACAGAGGTTTACTGAGCAACCCAGCGGAGGTTGGATGGCCACCCTTCATGCACCTTTAGCTGAGATTCCTGCATCACAGGGGGTTGGACTAGATGACCCTTGGGTACCTCCCAACTCGGCAATTCTATGATACTAGGTACCTACCTGCAGTGTTTGGCCAGGAGTCGCTCCCAGTACTGGCAATCTGCAGCACACCCAGACATGGTGCCCAACAAGTAGGGGTTGATCTCAATGACTTTGTTGACCACCTTTTCACCTATAGGGAAGAGAGTTATTTGCGGGGGGGGGTTTCAAGCCAACGGTGGGGAGCCTCTGACCCCCCCCCCCAACGTCTAGGCCTAGGTCCGCCAGGAAGGGCCGTCTTAAGTATATCCGGCGTTCTGGCGTGAAGATCCCTCCGGCGCCCCTCGTGCTCCACTGGGCAGGGCCAGGCGCGGCGGGCAGCCGGAGGGTGCAGGGGGGCGGGTGGGGCATAGCTGTCAAGTCTCCCCTTTTTTGCGGGAAACTCCCTTATTCCAAGCCGTTTCCCGCTGCTATCCCTTATTGTTGATCTCTCTTAAATTCCCCTTATTTCCGGGAAGGAGAGTAGGAGTCCGGGGACACCTTGGGTCCCCGCCTTTCTCAGCCCTGCCCTGCCTGCCTGCCTACCTCACAGGACTGTTGTGGGGATTAAATGAGGACTAGGACCAGGGAGCTCCTTGGAGAAAAAGGTGGAATATAAATACCTAATAACAAACAGACAGACAGACAGATATATAAAGAAGAAGATAAAATAGACGAATGTTTCTCGGCAACAGGTGCTCAGATTAAGCATTGCTGCCCCTAACTGGAGGCAGAGCAGAGCCAACCTGGCCAGAAGCCATCAGTGGTCCTCTCCTCCTGCATGAATTTGCCTAATCCTTTTCTAAAGCCATCCAAGTTGGTGGCCATCGCTGCTCCCTGTGGCAGGGAGTTCCAGAGGTTAACCGTGTGCTGCGTGAATAAGTGCTTTCTTTTCTCTGCCCTGATTTCTCTTTCCTGGGAGCTCTTTCCTGGTGTAAATTAATTTGTAGCCTGGGGGGATTACCGCGGCGTGGACTGTCCCTGAGAACCGTAGACTGTCCCCGGAACAGGTGAGGGTGCTGATCCCTTACTTTCAATTCCGAAACTTGGCAGCTATGGGGTGGGGATGTTGACAGCTGTGCTCCACCTCCGCCTCCGCCTGCTCGGCCGAAGCGATGGCGCAGCGCTGCCGTCCAGGGAGCCCCAGCTGCAGTGCCAACGGGAGGCTCACCAACGGCCTCCCCGCGTCCACAGCCCGAGAAGAGGTGGGCAAGAGTGGCGCTGCCGGCGGGGCTGGAGGGCGCAGGCGCTGTCCTCAGGCTGTGGTGCCGTGGCGCCTTGTTCCAGTAGCCTCAGTGGCTAAGACGTCCCTGCAGCCAGGCCTCCTCCATTTAATCTGTGGTTACTCACTGATGTAGCTGCCAGCCGATGCCCGGGAATCGGTGGCGACGATGACGCCATGCTGGAAAGTGAAGGCCATTGTGGTGGTGCCATGCTCCAGCTCAATCCCCTGCCCGTTGTTGCCGCTGCCCTCGCAGTGGGTCTGCAGGAACTCAGAAGGCTGGCGGGGGGGGGGGGAGAGAAAGCAACGGCACGGAAATGCTTAATGCTAAGAAATCTCTTTTATCTGCCGTCCGAATCCACTTTTGAGACTTTTCTTGTGTAATACACAGCAACAATAAATTATCCCGATGTTTGGGTGCTTCCTTTCCTCTTAGGAGGACGGCCACAACCCGCCCCCGCCCCCACCCAAACTGGTATCAAGCTGAGCTTCAATAAAGAATGGGGCAAATTTACAGTATATTTGAAAGACCACTTGGCAGGTTTTAACTAACTCTTGCAATGATACATAGACTTTATATATAATAAAGGTAAAGGGACCCCTGACCATTAGGTCCAGTCGTGTCCGACTCTGGGGTTGCGGTGCTCATCTCGCTTTACTGGCCGAGGGAGCCGGCGTACAGCTTCCGGGTCATGTGGCCAGCATGACTAAGCCGCTTCTGGCAAACCAGAGCAGCGCACGGAAACGCCGTTTACCTTCCCACCGGAGCGGTACCTATTTATCTACTTGCACTTTGATGTGCTTTCGAACTGCTAGGTGGGCAGGAGCTGGGACTGAGCAACGGGAGCTCACCCCGTCGTGGGGATTCGAACCGCCAACCTTCTGATCGGCAAGCCCTAGGCTCTGTGGTTTAGACCACAGTGCCACCTGTGTCCCTCTTTAGATATAATGGATGATTGTAAATTAGATGGACTTATTATATGCAGTTTAAAAAGTTACTTAAAGAACTCACGGAGGGGAGGGGGGAAATCTCGAGATTCGGAAGAATCTTGTGTTATTTTTTACCATATGTGATTATAATTGTGAATGGGGTTGTAAAATATATATAAAAAAAAAACATTTAAAAAAAAAACTGGTATCAAGCTGGCAGTGGTGGATTTGGGGGCTCTCAAATTTGAGCGGTGTCCTGTGCGATGCCAAAATTTGGTGCTGCCACCCAACTCCCGCCTCCTGCACTAAATCCTTGTGGCACTTGCTGTGGGGGCCTCTCGGCTCAGCACCCATCCCGTTCCAAAGCGACACATGTCAATCTTCCTCACAGATCTTTCAAGTGCTGGTGGAGGCCGGTGAGCAGCATTCTGCGCATGCCCACGGGCAGCGCCATTCTTGGCAGGCAGGCTTTTAAAATGTAACTAACTTTGCCAAAGGCAAGGTCGCAAACAAATCCCCAGAATTACAGGAAAGTGTAAGTAAGAAAGATATACAGTAAAAGAAAGCCAGACATTGCAGGAGGCAGTCCTGGAGCTTGAGAAAGACCAGTCACAAAACCTCCCCGTCTGTCTCCTTCTGGGTCTTCTGAATTTTCACATAACAATTGGAAACGGGGCTCTATGCATCTAGCCATAGGGACAGACCATCTTTCCCAAAGGAAAGGGGGATTCCCCACCCCTCCTTGCTAGATACATTGGAAGGAAATGAACTTCTGATACGCTTTCATAAATCTGGAGTTGTTTTAGGGTCGCAGCTTTTAAAGAGCTGTAATCCAACCTGCGCTTTCTTGAAAGTTAACAAAAATCAAGCAAACAGGGTTAACCAAGAAAAAGTTCTGTTGGAGGCGCACATGGGCCCAGAGACAGATGCTACAACAGTACTGAACAAATGCAAAATCCCAGCAATTTCTAGTAGGGGCTGGTACAGGGTTGGGAGAACAAACGACAGAGGCAGGGCAGGGGGCTCTTTCTCTTTCCAGACCCTAACATGTAGGGCAAAGCTGGCCCCCAATCTGCGCCTTCCGGAATACTGTACAGATAATATATTTTTCCTGCTTCTGTCAACGCCCAGCAGAGGGCAGCGGACCGAGATCACTCCCTGGCGTTGGAAAGGCACTCTGCCCGCGCTCAGAGACTATCCCCAGACCCCCACGGTTCATCGGAAAGTCACCGGACTGCAGTGGTCCTTCCGCCTCTTCTTCGCCCCTTTCCCCATCTCACCTGCCTCCCGGGGGGCACGGCGATCTGGGGCTTCTCCACCCCGAAGGCGTAATGCCCGGCTGCCCCCGGCCGCGGGGTGTCGGCTCCTCCGAGCGGGTTCCAGTCCCAGGCGCCGCGCTCCAGTCTGCAAACGTCGAGGAGCGCCATCGCCGCTTCGCCTCTTTCTTCTCAGTGAAAGCGAAAGCGGCAGCGCCCGACCCGTGTCGCCTCTCCCTGTCTCCCCCCGCCACCTCTCTGCTCCTCCCTCCCCGCTTCCCTCCGTGCGCCACGTCGGGGATGGGCAAGGGCGCGCTTGGAGAGGTCGGCGAAGGAGCAGGGCGCACGGTTGGGGAGAGGCGCGCACCGAGGGTTCCCTATCCAAACAGATCTCACACTCCACCCCCTTGGTTGGAGGGGGCGGGAGAATCTGGGGAAGGAAGTGAGGGGAGCTGTGTGTGTGGGGGGGGGAGAATCTGGGGAAGGAACCCCGCGCGCGCACGATCCTTGCAGGATTCTGTAAATTTTTGCCATGACCCTTTGGATATCTCCAGGCTCATTGCGCCCCAGCTCTGGTTTTAATTGCATACTGTACTTTTCTCTTTCTTAGATTATTTTATGTAGAAACGGTGTTTTGTGAGCTCCGCCTGGGCGAAAACGTAGCTCACAGTGTGTATACACGTGAATAAGGTCACGTGGAGAAAGTGGACAGGGAAGGTTTTTCCTCCATCTCTCACGACGGCAGAACTCGCTTGGCAGATTCGGGGCAGACACAAGAAAGTTCTTCACGCAGCGCGCTGTTAATCTGCGGAACTCGCGCGCACAGGAGGCAGCGAAGGCCCTGAACGTGGGTGGGTTTTCAAAAGCTTGAGACCAGTTCATGAAGGAGGCGCCCATCGATGGCTACTACTAGCCACCATGGCTATGTCCCCCCCCCCACCACCACCATGTGAAGCAGTAAATGCCTCTGCCAGGTGCTGGAGAGCTCCCAACGGGGGAGAGTGCTGCTCTTGTTTGCAGCCTTCCAACTGGCGTCAGAACTTGGACCCCCATTGGACCCCGAGAGTCATCCAGCCCAAACCCCTTGCAAGGCAGAAATCTCAGCTGAAGCATCAGTGACAGACCCATTCAGACATTTGCTTTAAAACCTCCAAGGAAGGAGAACGTAAGAAGAGACTGCAGAAAAAGCTGCAACTGAACGAATAATTGTGGCAACCTGAGTTGGGTGCTACCTTCGTTCCCAACACACTCGCGCAAGACTCGCAGTGCCTGATTTACTTCTAAGCTAAACAAGCTATAGGTTAGGCCCCCGCTCTCTTGGGGCCCCCCAAAAAAATTTAAAGGGGAAAAAAACTGGATATACATTTCCAAAATATAAGATAAAAAAACAAATAAAATAAAACCTACATACAGCAACAGTGTTTTGTGTTGTGTAGGCTCCTATTTGTTATGTGCAAATGGCATAGATACCTATTAGATCCATAAATTACCATATAGCACATATTCAACACAAAAAAACAGCAACAATTTATTGTTGACATAGGACAGCGGGACATATAAAGGGCCCCATTACCTTCAGTTATTAACAGGTTACAGGTAGGTGGCCATGTTGGTCTGCCATAGTCAAAACAAAATAAAATAAAAAATTCCTTCCAGTAGCACCTTAGAGACCAACTAAGTTTGTTCTTGGTATGAACTTTCGTGTGCATGCACACTGAATCTGAGAGTGGTATCTGAAAAGTGTGCATGCACACGAAAGTTTATACCAAGAACAAACTTGGTTGGCCTCTAAGGTGCTACTGGAAGGATTTAATTTTTTTTTTTTTAATTTTGTTTCAACTCTCAATAGCAGCTACAAATCGGTTCAAAAGGGAGCAACCGGTGCGCTGCTCCTTTCAACCGCTTGGTGGCGCTGGCTACACGCGCCGCGGCGGCCAGCAGGGGGAATGCCAACCTTGCGTGACCGAATCTACCCAGCAACCGATGACGCGTCCCATGCCTTCTTCAGCCATTGGTTCGGCGGGATACCGCTGAGTTTATCAGCTCGGCGGAGTGCCAGGCGCTGTACTAGGTGGGGAGGGAGGAGAGGAAACCACACGGGCTGCTTCCTGCCTCTCAGATCGACGCGACAGAGGGAAAAGAGAAGCAGCAGATCGCCAGTGTCCTTGCCCTTCCCCCTTGCCTTCCTGATCAACCCACAAAGTCCACCTTCCAAGCCCCATAAAATCGCAGCTCTGCTGCAATTGCAATTATGTTAGATTCTGGACTTTTGCATTATTTCCGATTTCAAAAGCGGCCCTTCCTGCTGTTTCTGCAGAATGAGGCCCTGCAGAATGAGGCCTCCTCCCCAGCCCTGCCCTGAAAACACCCGCTGTTTGCAAAGAACCGCTTTCCTAGGAAAGGGTCGCCAACTGGCTTCTCCAAGCAGGGCTTCTGTGCCTTTGACTGCAGTGCAAAAACAAACAAAAAACCTTCTGCCAACTCTCCAGTCCTGGGAACAGCTGCACCAAGTGGATTCCTTTCTGCTGTTTTGCTCTTGAGGCAGGACGGGAAATTCTCTTGACCTTGGAGAGGAGGACAAGCCAAACACTCGCTGAGCTGGAAGTTAAATATATCCTTGGGGTTTTCCCCTGATGTCATGTTGCAAGTCTGGAGCTTGGTAATGAACGGGCAGGAAATATTTATGCACAGAGACATCACATAACGCGGTGACCCTTCTAGACGCTGCTGGACTCCAGCTCTGACCATTGGCCCTGCTGGCTTCTGCTGGGGCTTGGGAGTTCAGCAACATCTGGAAGGCCACAGCTTCCCTTGTTGTTGTTGTTCAGTCGTTCAGTCGTGTCCGACTCTTCGTGACCCCATGGACCAGAGCACGCCAGGCACGCCTATCCTTCACTGCCTCTCGCAGTTTGGCCAAACTCATGCCAGTCGCTTCGAGAACACTGTCCAACCATCTCATCCTCTGTCGTCCCCTTCTCCTTGTGCCCTCCATCTTTCCCAACATCAGGGTCTTTTCCAGGGAGTCTTCTCTTCTCATGAGGTGGCCAAAGTACTGGAGCCTCAACTTCAGGATCTGTCCTTCTAGTGAGCACTCAGGGCTGATTTCTTTGAGAATGGATAGGTTTGATCTTCTTGCAGTCCATGGGACTCTCAAGAGTCTCCTCCAGCACCATAATTCAAAAGCATCAATTCTTCGGCGATCAGCCTTCTTTATGGTCCAGCTCTCACTTCCGTACATTACTACTGGGAAAACCATAGCTTTAACTATACGGACCTTTGTCGGCAAGGTGATGTCTTTGCTTTTTAAGATGCTGTCTAGGTTTGTCATTGCTTTTCTCCCAAGAAGCAGGCGTCTTCTAATTTCGTGACTGCTGTCACCATCTGCAGTGATCATGGAACCCAAGAAAGTGAAATCTCTCACTGCCTCCATTTCTTCCCCTTCTATTTGCCAGGAGGTGATGGGACCAGTGGCCATGATCTTAGTTTTTTTGATGTTGAGCTTCAGACCATATTTTGCGCTCTCCTCTTTCACCCTCATTAAAAGGTTCTTTAATTCCTCCTCACTTTCTGCCATCAAGGTAGTATCATCAGCATATCTGAGGTTGTTGATATTTTTTCCGGCAATCTTAATTCCGGTTTGGGATTCATCCAGTCCAGCCTTTCGCATGATGAATTCTGCATATAAGTTAAATAAGCAGGGAGACAATATACAGCCTTGTCGTACTCCTTTCCCAATTTTGAACCAATCAGTTGTTCCATATCCAGTTCTAACTGTAGCTTCTTGTCCCACATAAAGATTTCTCAGGAGACAAATGAGGTGATCCGGCACTCCCATTTCTTTAAGAACTTGCCATAGTTTGCTGTGGTCAACACAGTCAAATGCTTTTGCGTAGTCAATGAAGCAGAAGTAGATGTTTTTCTGGAACTCTCTAGCTTTCTCCATAATCCAGCGCATGTTTGCAATTTGGTCTCTGGTTCCTCTGCCCCTTCGAAATCCAGCTTGCACTTCTGGGAGTTCTCGGTCCACATACTGCTTAAGCCTGCCTTGTAGAATTTTAAGCATAACCTTGCTAGCGTGTGAAATGAGTGCAATTGTGCGGTAGTTGGAGCATTCTTTGGCACTGCCCTTCTTTGGGATTGGGATGTAGACTGATCTTCTCCAATCCTCTGGCCACTGCTGAGTTTTCCAAACTTGCTGGCATATTGAGTGTAGCACCTTAACAGCATCATCTTTTAAAATTTTAAATAGTTCAGCTGGAATATCATCACTTCCACTGGCCTTGTTGTTAGCAAGGCTTTCTAAGGCCCATTTGACTTCACTCTCCAGGATGTCTGGCTCAAGGTCAGCAACCACATTACCTGGGGTGTATGAGACCTCCATATCTTTCTGGTATAATTCCTCTGTGTATTCTTGCCACCTCTTCTTGATGTCTTCTGCTTCTGTTAGGTCCTTTCCACTTTTGTCCTTAATTGTGGTAATCTTTGTACGAAATGTTCCTTTCATATCTCCAATTTTCTTGAACAAATCTCTGGTTTTTCCCATTCTGTTATTTTCCTCTATTTCTTTGCATTGCTCGTTTAGAAAGGCCCTCTTGTCTCTCCTTGCTATTCTTTGGAAATCTGCATTCAATTTCCTGTATCTTTCACGATCTCCCTCGCATTTTGCTTGCCTTCTCTCCCCCGCTATTTGTAAGGCCTCATTGGACAGCCACTTTGCTTTCTTGCATTTCTTTTTCATTGGGATGGTTTTCGTTGCTGTCTCCTGTATAATGTTACGAGCCTCCATCCACAGTTCTTCAGGCACTCTATCCACCAAATCTAAATCCTTAAACCTGTTCTTCACTTCAACTGTGTATTCATAAGGAATTTGATTTAGATTGTATCTTACTGGCCCAGTGGTTTTTCCTACTTTCTTCAGTTTAAGCTGGAATTTTGCTATAAGAAGCTGATGATCTGAGCCACAGTCAGCTCCAGGTCTTGTTTTTGCTGAGTGTATAGAGCTTCTCCATCTTTGGCTGCAGAGAATATAATCAATCTGATTTCGATGTTGCCCATCTGGTGATGTCCATGTGTAGAGTCGTCTCTTGTGTTGTTGGAAAAGAGTGTTTGTGATGACTAGCTTGTTCTCTTGACAGAACTCTATTAGCCTTAGCCCTGCTTCATTTCAAACAGCTTCCCTAACCGAGCTCTAATGATTTTTCCATGCTCTGTAGTTTTCCGTTCCTGCCGATGTTCACCTGTGCTCCATCCCGGAAGTAAACTGGCTCTTTCTACTGGAAAAGAGGCAACCGAGAGGAGATAGCCATCTTCAAATAACTGAAGGGCTGTCACATGGAAGAGGGAGCAAGCCAGTGTGGTGTAGTGGTTAAGAGCGGTAGACTCGTAATCTGGGGAACCGGGTTCGTGTCTCCACTCCTCCACATGCAGCTGCTGGGTGACCTTGGGCTAGTCACACTTCTCTGAAGTCTCTCAGCCCCACTCACCTCACAGAGTGTTTGTTGTGGGGGAGGAAGGGAAAGGAGAATGTTAGCCGCTTTGAGACTCCTTCGGGTAGTGATAAAGCGGGATATCAAATCCAAACTCTCTTCTTCTTCTTCTTCTTCTCCTCTCCTCCTCCTCCTCCTCCTCCTCCTCCTCCTCTCCTGCTCTGGAGGTAGGATCCGAACCAAGGGCTTCACGTTACCAGAATGGAGAATCTGACTCAACATTGGGAAGAACTTTCTGACAGTAAGAGCTGTCTGACAGGGGAACGGTCTCCCTTGGGAGGTTGTGGACTCTGCTCTCCTGGAGGTTTTTAAGCAGAGGTTGGCTGGCCATCTGTCCTGAATGCTTTAGCTGAGATTCCTGCATTGCAGGGGGTTGGACTAGATGACCCCAGGGTTTACATGTGCACAAATTCTTGCCTTTCTGTAGCAACAGGTGATGCTTAACCCCACCGTCCTCTGAGGTAGGGTTAAGCAGAAAGGCAGCAACTGCTCCAAGGTCACCTGTTGAGGGGATTCAAACTGTCCCTATCTGCTGACAACCTTCCCATCTTCCCATTACCTGTTGCAGTGGAATAACCTTCAACCACCTGGTGCCCTGAAGACTGGAACTGATGGCCTGATAGTTGTTGCAACAGAGGGTACCAGGGTGGTGAAAGTTGGCTGGGCCAGGGATGGGAGAGAAGAGAAAAACAGGATGATCATAGTTATACAATATACACCAGCCGTATAGAAAGGTGTCTTCATTGTCCTGGGGGAATGAGATCAGAGCCGTCTCATCCATTGGGGCTGGTGGCGCGGCGCACCAGGGCGCAATGGCCTGGAGGGCGCCTCCGCCCTCCAGCCCCGCTGGCAGCGCCTGCCGGCAGCGCCCTCTACTGCCCAGCGGAGCAAGGGAGCTGGCCGGCCCGCCCCCGATGGAGCGCGAGCTGGCCAGCGCGCCGCGCCCTCCGACTGCGCGCAGAGTGCGAGCTGCCCGGCTGCGCCGTGCCATCCAGCTGCGCGCGGGAGCGCGAGCCGGCTGCCCTCGCCTCCCGTCCCGTAAGCGCTGGAAGGGCGCGCAGAGCCCCGCGCCGCTCCAGCGCCACGCCCCTCATCCCCCGCTCGCCCACCCCCCTCCCAAGGGGCGGCAAGCGCGGGAGGGAGGCGGCGGAGAGCCGGCATGGCGAGGGCGCCGGAGGGATAGCCGCGCCAGGGCGGCAGATCCCCTTAAGACGGCTCTGAATGAGATCCATTCTTTACGGTGAAAAACAGCGAAAGAGAAAAACCCACATTAAATAGTGTATTTTAATTTACACACATCTAAGGCAAAGCACATTTCTCTGGTCACATACATAAGAAACACACAAAAGCAAATGGTTCCCCCCACCCCAGGAAAACGAAACAAAAACCTCAACATTTTAAGCATCTGCCTAGTCCTGTTTGAGGGGGGGGAAATAACGTCTCGGAGCACAGCCCTTTAGGAAGCCCCCATAGAGCTCTCCATCTCCATGTTATTGCATAAATAAAGAATGGAATTTGATACCCATGGCCAGCTCTGCCGTTAAGTAAAGGTAAAGGTACCCCTGACTATTAGGTCCAATCGCGGACGACTCAAGGGTTGCCAGCATATGTTCACAGACAGCTTCTGGGTCATGTGGCCAGCATGACTAAGCCGCTTCTGGTGAACCAGAGCAGCGCACGGAAACGCGTTTACCTTCCCGCTGGAGTGGTACCTATTTACTTGCACTTTGACGTGCTTTTGAACTGCTAGGTGGCAGGGCCCTCTTAGGGAGATCGGCCGCCGTGGCGCGGTGATCCCTCCGGTGCCCACCTCTCCGCCTCTGGGCTGCCTCCTTCTCGTGCTTTCCGCCCCTCGGGAGGGCGGGTGGGCGAGTGGGGGGTGAGGGGCTTGGCGCTAGAGCGGCGCGGGGCTCTCCACGCCCTTCCAGTGCTCCCGGGATGGGAGGCGAGGGCGGCAGCCCGCTTGGGAGCGGCATGGGCGGCAGCGGCTGCGCCACCAGCGTGCAAGCGCCTGCCCGCCCATGGGGGTGGGGCCGCATGGGGGTGGGGGCAGGTTGGGGAGGGGGGCACCCGCTATGCCAGCAGGCTCGCGGGGGCACCTCTGGGGGGGCTAGCCCCTATGGATGAGACGGGCCTGCTAGGTGGGCAGGAGCAGGGACCAAGCAACAGGAGCTCACCCAGTTGTGGGGATTCGAACTGCTGACCTTCTGATCGGCAAGCCCTAGGCTCAGTGGTTTAGACCACAGCGCCACCGTTAAGTAGGGGGAGGCAACTGCCTCATGGGCTGGTGGGCCAGGGAGCAGGGTGCCCAAGGCACCCTATCCCCCCCCCCCAAAAGCTGATCTATTGTCCCTCTATGAGGCATCTCCTCTCTTAAACTACAGTTCTTACTAAATTAATTTATCACAGTTACAGTCCACCTTTTGCTCCAGTGAGCTCATGGTGGCATCCATGCTTCTCCTTCCTCATTTTATCCTAGCAACCCTGCGAGGTAGGCTAGGCAGAGAGCCGGGGCCAGGTCTAAGTTCACCCACTGAGCGTCAGGGCCAAGCGGGGATTTGGACCCAGGTCTCGACAACCTTAACCCTGACACCCTGGGAGAAGCGGGGCCTGTTTATGTGGCACACAAGTGTTTTAAATGTGCGGCACGGATGCGACCGATGCCTGAATACAGGGGAGGTGTACCGGCCTGCACGTTTTGTAGAAAACCTTTGTATTGTATGACTGAAATATATAGCCTGCACCATACAAAGGAAAGCGCCGCTTCTGTTGCTTCACGAAATCTGTCAGGCGGCCCCCGGAAGGCTCCCCATGAGGAACTGCGGCCCTCGGGCCTGAAATGAAGTTCTCCACACTCCTGACCCTCTGCTTTTTCAGATTAACAACCTTCCAAAGGTGCTCACAAGAACTGAAGCGATTAACCGGCTCAGTTGTTGGTTTTTGCCCCCACATAATCGATCACAAGATGTAGCCCAAAACATACGGACAAGATATGTAAAGATATGCATTTCAAAAAGCTGGAATTTTGTGGGGTTAAACCAGGAGTCGGCAAACTTTTTCAGCAGGGGGCCAGTCCACTGTCCCTCAGACCTTGTGGGGGGCCGGATTATATTATGAAAAATAATAATAAACAAATTCCTATGCCCCACAAGTAACCCAGAGATGCATTTTAAATAAAAGGGCACATTCTACTCATGTAAAAACATGCTGATCCGTGGACCGTCTGCGGGCCGGATTTAGTTTTCCTACCCATGGGTTAAACCCCCTCAGATATAGGAGATGCCTTGAAATAATGATTACTGTTCTCACGGAGAGATTAGGAGCAGAGGAAGCTGCCTCATATGGGAGTCAGAGCATTAGGCCCATCGATCTCAGTACTGTTTACTCTGGCTGGCAGCAGCAGGTCTCCATGGTTTCAGACAAAGGAGTGTTTTTACCTATTCACAAGAGGACTGAACCTGGGACCTTCTGCAGGCAAAGCCGAGACCTTCGGTCCTAGCAAGGTGATGTCTCCTCAGATCTTTTGCCTTGGCTGAGGTGACAAGCTGCAGGCTGGTGGATTGGGCACATGGCAGGCATTTCCCCATCCCTCCTACCAAAAAAGGGGGCAGTGATGGGCAATGACCACAGAGGTCCAGACCAGGGATCCTCCATCAGTTCTGAGCCCACTATAGATGCTCGTGGTCCACGTCAACAAAGCCATTGTTGTTGCCCTCAGCTCCATTCTGCTGCCTCTGCACCAACTGCCAGTAGATGCCCTTCTTCTCCATTAGCTCCAGGTGGGTCCCTTCTTCCTGGATCTCCCCATCTTCCATGACCAGGATGCGGTCGGCACGCTCCACGCTGCGCAGGCGGTGGGAGATGAGCAAGACAGAGCGCCTGTGGCGAGCCTCCCCTTCGTAGATCTCCTTCTCCACCTACGGAGTAAAGAAAAAAAGGAGTTTGCTCGCAGGGAGGTAGCCAACTTCTTCCCCTTACGCCTCCCGAGTTGTTTCTGGAGGGCTCCTGTGCCTTAAATGAATCATACATCAGGAAAAGCAGCGTTTTCTTTTCTTTCTTTTTTAAATAAAATTTTATTTATTTGGTTTTTCAAATTAAAATTTTACAGTCGCAACTCACAACATAAAAACAAGATTCCAAGGAATCTCTTGGACTCCCCTCCACCCCTTTGTAGGTCCTGTTGTTAATCATTTCCTCCTGCATGAGAATCCAAATCTTTTACCTCTCCATTGTGTCCAAAATTCACCATTGAACTACAAGTGCTATTCCAATCCTACTAACAGTTTTGACTGTTTACAATGACATTTAAGATAAGTTATAATTTTTTCCCATTCCTTATTAAAATTTTGGTCTTCCTGATCATCATCATCCTAACATGAAAGAGGCTGTGGGAAAGATTTATTATTCCTCCCCCGCCCCTCAGCATGGTGTTAAGCATATGGGCACCCCAGCCTACAAAATCTTCCCACAAAAAGGGTGAAGAGGGAACATCTGTCTATCCGCATGGCCGCCAGACATGAAAGCCATAGGTGGAATTGCTGCAGTGACCATCTATTTCTGTAGGTATCGGACCCCTTTTCTAGAATATCACAGTAGAGAACTCCAACGCCTCTGGGCTTCTACCCCTCCACGGGCCCATCTTACCTGCTGCTGGCTCTCCATGTCGAGGGCACTTGTGGCATCGTCCAAGATCAGCACTCGGGGGTCTCGGATCAGAGCCCGGGCAATGGCGACCCCCTGCCTTTGGCCGCCGGAGATCTGGCCCCCTGTTTCTCCAGCATCTGCAGGGAGGAACAGAAATGGCAGTGATGGGAAGACACTTCAGGAATTCCTTTGGTTCCATCAGAACTAGGACAGTCTCCTGCCTGAAATGCTGGAAAGCTGCTGCCAGCCTGTGTAGACATTACTAAGCTAGATAGACCAATAGTCTGAATCACTATCAGACAGCTTCCTGTGTTCTCCAAGACTTTCTAGGTCCAACTTAAAAGTGGCCAAGAAATCTACCCATTGCTCAGACCCCCAATACATTCCCTTCCCTTTTGGCAACCAATATCCAATGCAGGGCCGGCTCGCCCATGAGGCGAAGTGAGGCAACTGCCTCGGGTGGCAGGATTCCTGATGTTGATCTTTCTCCTTGCCTTGTTCCTGATGCAGTTCATCCCTTGCCCTTTCTTCCCTGGCAGGGAGGGGGAGGGAATCCTTTAGGGGTCTGTCTCTGGTGCCAAAATGTTTTGGGCCAGCCCAGATCCATTGCTACCCCACCCCACGGCTGGCAGGGCTGTGGGGCAGATGGTTCAACTTTCTGGGGGCCACATGCTGGTGATGGGCGGGGCCAGAGGCAAAAAGTGGGCAGAGCAATGAATGTATGGTTGCCTGGGCCTAAATGTTTGCATTTGCTGGCAGAAGCTGAACTGAAACAGAATCCCGGACAAAAGGAGCCTATGTTTCATGGTACATCCCACTGAGATTCCAGGGCAGGGGCAAAACCAGACTTTATTTCACTTGGGTCAAAGACCCAGTTTGGCACCCCCTGATGCACAGTTGTACGCACGCACGCACGCGCGCACACAATCTGGGAGCCTCAATGACGCCCCTCTGGAGGCTTCAAACAGGAGAGGGAAAAAAAACCCGGCTAGTCCCCCCATAGCTACAGCTCAGCTGCAGGGTTTTGTTTTTGTATTTTTTTAGGAAACAAGAAAGCTAATATTTATTAAAGGAAATCTATATTTGCCAAACAAATAGAACTAGGGGTCTTTCGTAGCAGGGCTGCCATATTTTGAAGAACAAAAAAAGAAGAAGACACATTTGCCAACTTCTATTTTTAACTATAGGGACCCAGGTGGCGCTGTGCGTTAAACCACAGAGTCTAAGGCTTGCTGATCAGAAGGTTGGCGGTTTGAATCCCTGCCACCAGGTGAGCTCCCGTTGCTCGGTCCCAGCTCCTGCCCACTTAGCAGTTCGAAAGCACGTCAAAGTGCAAGTAGATAAATAGGTACCGCTCTGGCGGGAAGGTAAACGGCGTTTCCGTGCGCTGCTCTGGTTCGCCAGAAGCGGCTTTGTCATGCTGGCCACATGACCCGGAAGCTGTCTGCGGACAAACGCCGGCTCCCTCGGCCTATAGAGAGAGATGAGCGCTGCAACCCCAGAGTCGGACACGACTGGAACTGATGGTCAGGGGTCCCTTTCCCTTTACTTTTAACTATGGATCACTCTCATTTATTTATTTTTTAAAGAGGACATGTCCTGGAAAAATAGGACATATGGCAACCCTAGGTGGAGATGCAACAAGTCATATTGCATCTCAAGAGGAGAGAGAGCCAAAACATGCCTGCTCTCAAGAGGGAAGCAGGAGGTGAGGTCAGCGACCCTAAGAATATCAATCAATAATGCTGAAGGACACTGACACAGGTCCGTGCAAGCAGGACAGGATGGTCTAGGACGTTTGGAGGTTCCTCTATCTACCTTGTTCTCATGCAGATGCATCAGCCTACAGTGCAAGCCAAGTTAAACCTCCACAATTGCAACACCTGTCCAGACAGGGAAAGGTCTTTTCCAGAACTGGTTACTACTACTGAATCCTTTTGGTTAAGGTGGAGATGCCACAGATTGAACCCAGAACCCTGCTCTGCCCCTGAGCCACAACCCGTCCCATGGATTCCTTACCAGGGTTAGACGGGGATTTGGAGAACTGGGAGGGTCTGGGGAGGGGGTCCCTACCTGTGTCATAAGCGCAGCTCATCCTGGCAATGAATTGATGTGCTCCCACTCGCCTGGCCACCCCTTCCACTTCCTCCCGGCTCTTCTCCCCCAATCCGTAAGCAATGTTCCTGTGCAGGGACCGAGCAAAGAGCACCGGGCTTTGGCTCACCAGCGCCACCTGCAGGGCGGGCAGAAGAGTTCGTTAGAGAATCTGGAAGACTTTTCTTTTATTCCAGGTTATTTCCAAGGAGAACCCAACGGTGCATGCATACACTAAGGAGGAAGAGGAATTCATTTGGATTGCACCTTGCGGTGCACAGAGCTGATCCAGGATGCCCAAACTTGCTTGCTGATTGGAATGTGAGTCCTGGTTGGATCACACACTTTTAAAAGGGGGAAAAAAACACTGAAGAATTTTCAAACTATATAATCTATTATCCAATAAGAATCTAGATCACAAGGTTACAGAATTCATAGGGGGGAAAGCTTCAGAACTAGGGATAAATTGGGGACGATGCACTTCTCAAGCATTTGTGACAGTTTATCTGCACAAAAATATTCTTTCCGTAAGAGATGTGTACTAAATGTGGGTTTCAAAGATGGAATGCCTTGAGAAGCATGCATCTTATGTATGCATTAAAAGTGTGTGCAAAATGCGTACAACGAAAACTTTTTGTGCACTCTTATTTTAAAAAAATATGCACAACAAGGAACAGACCCATGACTGAGCATCAGCAGGACTAAACTATGACAGAATTAGTCCATCCTTCGCATGGACTAATGTATTTTAATATTTGTTGGAAGCCGCCCAGAGTGGCTGGGGAAACCTTCGCTATCTGTTCTGGGGCGAGATCCTCCCTTACCTTTTCATGCAGGAAACGGTGGTCGTATTTGCTCAGCTCTCTGCCATCCAGGGTCACCTGCCCTCTCTGGGGCTCGTAGAACCGCTCCAGCAGAGCCACAAGGGTGCTCTTGCCTGACCCCGAAGGGCCCACCAGGGCCGTCACCGTGCCAGGGCGCAGCTCTAGGGACACTCCCTGTGGGCAGGAGAGTGTGAGGTTTGAAGCTTTCAGGGTTAAAAAAGCTCAACAGTTTGCTCCTCCCACAGGGAAGATGTGTCACAACATAGGAATAGGAATAGGAATAGGAATAGGAATAGGAATAGGAATAGGAATAGAAATAGGAATAATTTATTATTGGCCAAGTACATTTTCCAACATACTTGGAATTTGTTTCGGCTACATTGCAATGTAAACATGCAGACACTGTTCCTCTCACAATACAAAGAAGCAAAGAAACCCCACCCATAATTTTACCTCCCCTTCAGCTATACAACTACGAATTTAACAATTTAATGGCACAAGGGAAAAAACTATTCTTGTGCCTGGCCGATTTTGTATATGAAGTCCTGTAGCGACGTCCAGATGGAAGTAAATCAAGCAGATGATGACCGGGATGTAAAGGATCTGCTACAATTCTCTCTGCTCTCTTCCTAACTCGGGTAGCATAAATTGTCTCTATTGAAGGCAAGCTAACACCAATTACCCTTTCTGCAATTCTTACAGCTCGTTGGAGCCTTTTCTTGTCTCTCTTGGAGGCTGTACCGTACCAAGCTGTTATAGAATTACAGAGAACAGTTTCAATGATGCCTCTGTAGAATTGGATCAACACTTCCTGGGACAATTTAAATTTCCTTAGTTGACGCAGGAAATACAGCCTCTGGTGGACCTTTTTAATAATACTATTGATGTTGCTTGACCAATTTAAGTTATAAGAAATTATAGAGCCCAGGAACTTAAAGGACTCTACTACTAGAAGATGTATCAGAACATCCGGGATATCTGCTGTATGCGAAGCCTATGTGATTTATGTGACACACTGTTTATTTCCTGGTCAGTCCTACTTTCGGTTTTGACCGGGGCGACATGTCTTCTGTAAGCCCGGGAGAGAAGCTCCGTGATTTATATGCCTGTAAATAAAGCTTGCTTGACTTGAAACAACCTGGACGGTGTGGGAGTTTAATTGCTGGCAAGAAAGGCACACATACCGTTGCGCAAGAAGAAGTTTGAAGTTTGAACAACTCTGCAAAAGCACTGGAGAAGCAGGGAACCGCAGCAGGAAGCGCAGCTGGACACCACTCCAAGTGCTAAACTGGTTTGGAGGCTTTTCCAGTTAAAACCAAAAGCCCCAACAGGTTATGGATCTAGCTTATGGACCGAAGCTTTTTTAATTTCTGGAGAAGTTCTAGAGAAGTTCTAAAGTATCCAGAACGTGTGTGCCAAGCAGAGAAGTGACTCCCTGGGCCAGGACTCTGTTGCAGGTATGCCAAGCGGTGGCGGTGTTGGGGGGTGGGTGTCAAACATACTGCGCATTATCAATGTCAGTTTGGGGGGTCCCAAAAGTCCAACCCCCTGCAATGCAGAAATATTTTGCCTGATGCTGGACTTGAACCCATGACCTTGAGACTGAGAGTCTCGTGCTCTACTGACTGAGCTACCCAGCTTTATTCAATTCAGGTTCCCTTTCTAAGAGTCTCAGCTGGCCTGCCCAACGTTCTCTTTGTGCCCCTTTCCTGAGGCTCTGTCTACCCCCACCCTCAGTCCCAGCCTCTTCATTCTGTGGGATGTAAACACAGAGCAGCCCAACACAACATTGCTAGAGTGGACATGAAGGTAACTCAGTCCTCCAGGCTTAACTTCCTGTTTACCTGGACTGAGTTACAGGAACCAGAAGTAGGTGTGGTCTCACCTGGGAACAAGATCCCAGGGAACTCTCTCCTTTTGCCTTGTCTTTTGAACAAGCAGGATGCTCTCTCTCAGCTTGCAGGTGAGAGAAGCAGAGGTGAAGCCTGTTCCCCTATGGAATCAGCTTCACCACATGTAAATATATTTATCTAAGCTTATCTGCCTCTTTGAGCCTGTACTGTAACTCATGGATGACTGTAAGTAAACTCTTTTATATCTTATAATCAGTACTGTATTGTGTCTTTGATTTTAAGAGGGAAGAAGGGGAATATACCAGGAATATATATTTCTTATAGAGGCAAAATAAAATAAAAAATTCTTTCCAGTAGCACCTTAGAGACCAACTAAGTTTGTTCTTGGTATGAGCTTTCGTGTGCATGCACACTTCTTCAGATACACACGAAAGCTCATACCAAGAACAAACTTAGTTGGTCTCTAAGGAGCTACTGGAAAGAATTTTTTATTTTGTTTTGACTATGGCAGACCAACACGGCTACCTACCTGTAACTGTCTTATAGAGGCTTTAGCAAGCCTATGCAACCGTTTTCAGCTGTGTTTTATAAGGGAATGTAACTCTGCTAAGTTTGGAGCTTGCTCACACAAGCTGGGAAGATATATATAAAATAATATATACTTATCCACACTCCTAAACATTCCCACACATTCCCTCCCCCCCCCAAGTACCTTCAGCACAGGAGGGCCTTCCCGGTTGGGGTAGGAGAACGAGACGTCTCGCATCAAAACGTGCCCCTGAAGATCCTGGGGTGTTAGTGTCCCCGGAGAGCTAATCTGGGGTGTCCGGTCGATGTACTCAAAAAGCTTCTCGGAGGAGCCCACAGCTTTTTGTACACGTGGAGAAACGGAGAGGAGGACCTGCAAAGAGGGGAAGGGGAAAATATCTGATGGGGGAAGTATTGGAGGAGTCAGGAGCCAGGTCATTGGTCCCTCAAATTCAGTATTGCCTGCACTGATTGGCAGCAGCTCTCCAGGGTCTCTGGCGGGAAAGGATTCTCAGACCTAGCCAGAAATATTGCCAGGGATCTCAGCCCCCAAAATAAAAACTTACCCTCACTGCTGTGGAAAACTCCATTTCGTAGAGGACAAACGTAACGAGTTCTCCGCTGCTGACGCTTCCCAAAGTGACCAGGCGCCCTCCATAGTAGAGAATCCCCACCTTCAGAGCCAGGCCGGAGAGCTGGAAGGGGAAAACGGGGCTTGAGGGATGCTTGAAGCTGAGCAATCCAGAGTCAAACCGGTCGGTCACCTGTTCAGCTCAGTATGGCCTACACACTGACCGGCAGCGACTCCCCAGGGTTTCAGGCAGGAGTCTTGTCCAGCCCTACCTAGAGGTGATGTGAGATTCACCTACTGCATGCAAATGCCTGCCACTTGGCCACATTGTCTTCCCTTATATACCAGACCTCATGGTTCTAAAAAGCTGTTTAAACTGGAACAAGGGAAGCTGTCTTATACAGAATCAGATCCTTTGTCCATCTAGCTAAGTGTGTGTGTTTTTTTTAAATTATTTGGCTTTTCAAATTAAAAGTTTACATAAATATATTGAAACAAAATAAAAAATTCTTTCCAGTAGCACCTTAGAGACTAACTGGGTTTGTTCTTGGTATGAGCTTTCGTGTGCATGCACACTTCTTCAGATACACTGAAGGCAGCCCTGTTTAGGGAAGTTTTTAATTTGTGACTTTGTATTGTATTTTAGTATTTGTTGGAGGCCGCCCAGAGTGGCTGGGGAGACCCAGCCAGATGGGCGGGGTATAAATAAAATTATTATTATTATTATTATTATTATTATTATTATTAGTCTCTAAGGTGCTACTGGAAAGAATTTTTATTTTATTTTATTTTGTTTCGACTATGGCAGACCAACGCGGCTACCTACCTGTAACTATAAATATATTGATCATCAAAAACAAGATTCCAAGGACTTCTATCCTCCCCTTTGTGAGTCCGGTTATTAATCATTTCCTTCTGCATCTTTTATGACAGTCCAAATCTTTTACATCTCCACTGTATCCAGAATTCACCCTTAAACTACAAGTGATATTCCAATCCTACTAACGATTTTAACTGTTTACAATGGTCTTTCCGTCTAGCCAAGTGTTATTGACACCAGGGTGGTCAAAGCAAGAGTACAAAACCCATGCAGGCCACAAGGTGACTTACATTTCTATGTCGTAAATGAAAGTGTTTGCAATACATTTAACATACACAATTAATATATATAATTAAACACACAATCAACAGATTTAATTATTAAATCAATTTACTACACAAACAGGTGTATGCATTTTTTGTTAATGATGCATGACACAAAACTTAATTTTTTTTAAGGCTTCAAGATATGTTTTTGTTGTGGTTGCTGCCAAAAAAGGCCATGTGGCCCACGGGCTACAGGTTGGACCACCCTGATCTACATTGACTAGCAGTGGCTCTCTGGAGTTTTGGAGGGGGGGGGGAGCATTTCCTGCTTTCCCTGGAAGTGCCAGGCATCGAACCCACCACCTTCCACATACGAAGCATCCGCTGTCACTGAGCTGGGAGGCCCCACATCCTTCCCTCTGTCTTTCCAAATTATTTTGGAAACCCCCAAGAGCTCTGCGGCCCAATTCCTGCCTCCAGCTCCATCCCCCGCCCCACCCAAAAAAGAGCAGTTGGGGCTCCTTACGTCGCTAGTCCACATGGAGGCCGCGTAGGCCACGGCCTCCCACTTGTTCAGCTTATAGGTCTCCTGCAGCTTCTCGTCGTAGCGCCGAGCGGCACCGTCCTCGTTGGCAAAGCTGCGGACGGTGGAGATGGCCTGGAAGGTCTCTGTGGCCACTTCGTTGGCCTTGGCTAGAGACTCCTGGACCTGCAGCGCCAGGTTCTGGGAGGGAAGAAGAGGCGGGTTAAGAGATGGCCATTTCCCCTAAAACTGACGAGTTTCAGTAGCGGGAAGAAGCAGGCAAATTGGAGCATAGCAACCCCCCTTTAGCAGAGGTCAGGTTTACTTCAGTTGATCTTAGCTGGCAGAATCTCTCTCTGTTTTTTTAGGGGCAGCCTAAGGGAAGAGCTACATGGGAAGCACATTTAAAGGCGTACGACTTCTCCCAAAGAAGTACAGCTTTCACCCACAAAACTACAATTCCCAGCGCCCTCAAAAAAAAACTACAGTTCCCAGGATTATTTGAGGGGGAATTTTCTATCTTCCCACTACCACGGAATACCGGTTATGGAGGAACAACAAGCCAGAGAGGGCCCTCGCCAAGAGTGACGGGGTACCGAGTTCGAATGACTCACAGCAGGAACCTCCATGTCACTTCTCTTTATTTGGGTACCTGGTGAAATTTCCCAGAGAGCTTTGGCACCAGCAGGATGAAGGGCAGGGCCACTGTGACGAAGAGGGTCAAGGGTACTGACAGCCAGAGCATCATCGCATAGAGGAAGACCCCTCGCATCAGGTACCACATCAGCAGGCTGAGGTCGCTGCTGAGGGCCTCGCTCATGGTGTCCGTGTCAGTCGTCACTCGGGAAGTGATGTCCCCTGTAAGGAAGGAGGGCGGAGGGAAGGAGGTCAAGGACGGTGGGACAGCAGAGGGAATATTTGGGCAAGGTTCAAGGTAAGCAAAGAGGACCCAACAGCTGTATAATATATGCAAGGAAAACCAGGTCTGTGGGGGGGGGGAATTATTCCTAATATCTATCTCCGATGCATTTCCAGGAATGTGAAAACATTCCAGAAAACCAGAGCAGCTGAAATACACTCCTGCTTTTTAGCTTTTGAGGAAAACGTGCGTTGCTTGGATGAGCGCGGAAATCAATGAAGATCAGTGTTGGATTAATGACTGGCTGTGTCGGGTTAGATCAGTGGTTCCCAACCTAAGCATCTCTAAAATCCTGATGCCCACCCCCCTGTGACATATACTGTATTTTTCGCTCCATAAGACGCACTTTTTTCCTCCTAAAAATTAAGGGGAAATATCTGTGCGTATTATGGAGCAAATGGTGGTCCCTGGAGCTGAATTGCCCAGGGGCCAAAAGAGGATCATGCTTTTTATTTTTCAAAGAGAAAAGGGGGTGTTGAAAGGACCCCGCTCAGCAGCTGATCAGCAAGAGATCGGGAGAGAGATAAGAGTCCCGGCTCCCTTTCAGCCCCGCCCTCCATTGTTGAATGTGCTGCAGAGGGAGGTTGTTTGTTTCCCCAGCGACATGTGACTGGCTGATTAGATTATCTGTCTGGAAACTGTAGAAAAGGCTCCCTTTCCTTTAGAAGCTGCAGAAATGTGAGTTGAACCCCATAAAAATGGGGCTTTTCCTCTTTGCTTTTCCCCCTTTGCAAAAAAAGCTGCAAAACTTTTAGCTGATCCTCAAAAAAACAGGGTTTTTCCCTTTGCAAAAAAAGCTGCAAAACTTTTAGCTGATCCTCAAAAAAACAGGGCTTTTCCCTTTGCAAAAAAGCTGCAAAACTTTTAGCTGATCCTCAAAAAAACAGGGCTTTTCCCTTTGCAAAAAAGCTGCAAAACTTTTAGCTGATCCTCAAAAAAAACCCAGGGCTTTTAGAGGAGGAAAACCAGAAAAATATTTTTTTTCTTGTTTCCTCCTCTAAAAACGAGGTGCGCTCTATGGTCCGGTGCACCCTATGGAGCGAAAAATACGGTAATTCTTATTATTCAAAAAGTGAACTCCTATTCACGTGGAGGAAGCCTAAAAGGCCTTTAACTTGGTGTAAACATTCTCAAATCAAATTTCCCCCCTGTGGGGGGTTAGATCCTTGAGCCCAGCACTGCCATCAGGGCAGGATCTGGGGGCAGAGAGCGCAGGAAGGCCTCCGAAATGCAGAGGAATTGACTTGTCATGTTTCAGAGGAAGTGGGGTTTTTTAAATTAAAAAAAAATATATTTATTTGTTACAATTTGCAAATCACCTTTCACATAAGTCTCAAGGCGATTTGCAATCGCCCATTTAACTCTACTTCCACTCTGCTCTGGGAGTTGGGCGATATCTGGATTTCAACGACGTGATATATCACCAGCTAAACATTGCAATGGACGTGGGTGGCGCTGTGGTCTAAACCACTGAGCCTAGGGCTTGCCGATTGGAAGGTTGGCAGTTCAAATCCCCATGACGGGGTGAGCGCCCGTTGTTCGGGACCAGCTCCTGCACACCTAGCAGTTCGAAAGCACGTCAAAGTGCAAGTAGATAAATAGGTACCACTCTGGCGGGAAGGTAAACGGCGTTTCCGTGCGCTGCTCTGGTTCGCCAGAAGCGGCTTAGTCATGCTGGCCACATGACCTGGAAGCTGTCTGCGGACAAACGCCGGCTCCCTTGGCCTATAGAGCGAGATGAGTGCGCAACCCCAGAGTCGTCCATGACTGGACCTAACGGTCAGGGGTCCCTTTACCTTTTAAACTTAAAGACAAGTCCCATTCAGCGCAGAGTCTGACATCAGCCGCCTGGTTTTACCTGTCTTGTTAGCGTGGAAGAAGCCGACTTCCTGTCGCAGGACGGCTCTGAAGACGTTGCTCTGGAAGCGAGTGTGGAAGTGGTTCATGGTGGTGTTGTAGAGATAGTCGCACAGGAACTCAGCCAGAGCGCTGAGAGAGAGAGAGGGAGGGAGAGATCAGAAAGGGAGGGTGGGCCTCTGCCTTCCAACGCCCCACTTTCTCCCACCACCAAAACCTCCCTAAAACTTCTCCACCTGCTCCATACCTGCCAATAGTGAGGGCGGACATCACCCAGAGAGCCCTCTCGAAGGCAGAGGGGTCGGCCTCACCGGTGATCCAGTCGGTCACGTGCCCCGTGTAGTACGGGATCGCCATCTCCCCTACAGCACACAAGGGGGGGGGGGAAGACCCTCAGGACTCCGGCAACCCAGGGACAGAATGGTAGGAGTGGGGTGGAGGTGGGGGTAACAGGAGCTGGAGGCCTTTGTTTCGGGGTGAGAAGTGGGGTGTAGCAGGCTTGAGATTGTGCTGTAGCCCGCTTTCTTAGGCTACAGCACAGTCTTCGCCAACCTGGAGCCCTCTGTATATTCCGGCCTGCTCATAGGAGCTGACACCTAGGGGCCGTGGGCAGGGGCGTAGCAAGGGGGGCTGGGGGCGGCCCGCCCCAACTTTCCAGGGGAGGGGGGTGACACTTTGGCCGCCCCCCCCCACCCCGCCTCGCCGGGCGGGCCCCAAACAGGGGCATGTCGCCTTTTCCCCCTTCTATGACACCCCCTCCTCACTGGCCCGTCGCTCGCACAGAGAAAAAGCCGCTGGAAGGGGGAAAGGGGGAGGCAAAGCAGGTGCTTGAACGCGTCTGCTCTGCTTCCCTTCCCCCCCTCCCAGCAGTTTTTTCAGTGGGGGGTGGGCCAGCGAGGAGGGGGCTTCATGCCAGGGACAAGCGTGACGCCCCCTCCTCGCTGGCCCACCCCTCGCGCCGAAAAAAAGCCGCGGGAAGGGGGAAATTCCCCCTTTCAGCGGCATCCATGTGCATCGTGACGTCGTCGTGACGTCACGACGCATGCGTCGTGCCCGTCCCCCAGGGGGTGCCTCTTCGGCGCCGCTGCCCCCAGCAGCGCAGAGGCTTGCTACACTCCTGGCCGTGGGGGCTTCGGTTCCCCCACAATAAAATATTTCAGAAAAAGCTGGTGGGCATTGCCATTCAATCGGTGTGTGTGTGCACTGTGTCATGTGATCGATTGTGTGGGGAGGGGCTTACCTCAGCCCCCACAATATTTCATTCAAGTGGCCACCCCTGGGCCTACTCCTTGCCCAGCCCACCAATGTCTCTGCTGCAGCCGCTGTTATTATGCACCAAAATTAATCTAATCCTGAAGCTTCAAGGAAATTGCACCTGCATGTGTTGCATCTGAGTAGATGGTGTTGGGTGAAAACAACCAATAAATTGAAAACAGCCGGCAGCAGGTCAGACTAACACCTACCAGCCTTCCTCCACACATGATCTAGACTACAATTCACCTGTGGGACTCATTGCTACAAGATGCTGGGAGAAGAAGAAGAAGAAGAGTTTGGATTTGATATCCCGCTTAATCACTACCCGAAGGAGTCTCCAAGCAGCTCACATTCTCCTTTCCCTTCCTCCCCCACAACAAACACTCTGTGAGGGGAGTGAGGCTTAGAGACATCAGAGAAGTGTGACTAGCCCAAGGTCACCCAGCAGCTGCATGTGGAGGAGGGGAGACATGCACCCGGTTCACCAGATTACAAGTCAGGATCAGGAGCATATATAACTTTCCCAAAGAAAAAGGCTGGATGAATGCAAAGAGGATGTCAGGTTCCTTTGTGGCTTCCCGCAAGCAAACCACTCGTCTCACTGCACAGACATCCTCAGGATGCAGAGAGAGATGGACCCAGAAGGGTAATTCTTACTTTTAGAAAACATCTGAAGGCAGCCCTGTTTAGTGAAGTTTCTAAAGTTTGATTTTTTTATCGCTTTTTTATTATTAATTATTTCTGTTGGGAGACGCCCAGAGTGGCTGGGGAGACCTGTTCAGATGGGCGAGGTATAAATATTATTATTTTTATTATTATTATTACAAGTAAAACTCTGCACTGGAGGTAGAGCTGGGAAGAGGGCTAGAACGAAGCCAGGGGGTCGGTTTGGGACCCCCACCCACCCACAATCACTCATACAGAGAAAGAGACTCACTTACCCAAGGATGAGACCACCAGCAACACAGCGATGGCTACGAACCTCAGGACATCTGGCCTCATGGTGGCGACAAGGCGCCAAAATGACACAGAAGGTTTCTTCTCCACCTCCCCCTTCCTGCGGGGGGCGAGGTGGTGCCACAACAGGGCCGATGCCCCCACAACAACATAGCTGAGGGCAAACACATCTGCCCGGGCCCAGCTGTGCGCCAGCTCTAGGGCGACCCCTTCAGACAGAAACAGGTATTGCAAGGTTGCGTAGCAGGGGACCAGGAAGCTGAGGAGGAGCGCTGCAGGCAGGAGGCTGTCTTGGAGGGTCCCCAGGCCCCCGGGTCCCCCATAGCAGGTGGCGGCACAAGCCGAGAGGGTCAGCAGCAGGCACCGTGCCAGGGCGGCGGCCCAGGACGCCACCAGGGGGCTCCACCAGGGCAGCCTCAGCAGGTGCCATGCCAGGCGGAGGGTGAAGAAGTCCAGGAGCATCACTGGGGGGATCCAGACCCAGGGCACCCAGGAGGGCTTCATCTTCTCCGCAGCTGGCAGGGTGCTAGAGAGAGATGAGCAGCTGCTGCCTTCGGAGGAGAGGCAGGAAAAGAGCCGTTCTGGAAAGCCCTGAAAAAGAAATGAATTGAGAATTCGGATCAGGCCAAAAAAGATCTCATCTGGAAAAGCGCAGCAAAACACCACGACGGCGTCTCAAGGAAGAAGCAGCCGCAACGCTCAGCAGATCTGCAGCCGCGCACCCAGTTCTCCGTTTCCAACGGAGGACGGACCTGATCGGCTCGATCCAGCAGCCGGAAAGTTTCTTTCTGCTGCAAATCGGCGTCGCTAAAAGAGGTTAAAAGGAAGGGGGACGGCGCGCCCCCTGGCGGCCGTACGCCTCCTCGCGCCTCTTTGCGCAAGGAAGTAAAAAAAGAGTTTTTTTTAAAAGAACAGCTTCGGATGTGTTTTGTATATCCTGGGAGCTAAAAGTGGAACATGAGTCAAAAGGGGAGAGAGGGCGAGATTGGTTTGCAGCCTTTCGTCAGCCGCGCCTCTCCTCTCTGGAAAGCCCCTCCGACGACCTCGGATCTTCGAGGAAGCGCTGCCGTTTCTGGGAAGTGGAAAACGAAAGTGGTTTGCTCGTTATGAGATACTGTAAAGTATCTCAGAAGTGGGACGGGCTGGAGGACGAGAAGAAAAAGGCCCGTTAGTAAGGATTGGAGGGGGAGGGAGATGCAAATAGCTTTGTGTCTCTGGCAGGATAAACTGTGTCTGCAGGGCAGGGGCGGCGATTCAACCGGTGAAGCTTTTCCTACCAGATGCGCGGAGATGCAATGGGCAAACTTCACCAGTTGGATTTTGTTAGACAGAAGGAAAAAGCAGGAGGGAGTTTTCTAGGGGTGAAAACACACACTCTGCATCCGGCCAGTGCATTTATATTCCACTTTTCGATTTATTGCCATTTTTTAAAAAAAGAAACACGCGTGTCCTCCCGTCCACACGTGCTCCCAGATTTTCAGGGAGGTGCGTTTTCACACCCGCCTGGATACAGGCCGCCGCCGCCGCCGCGGATGCAGCAGAGACGTCGACGGAGCACCGGGGAATCGTGGAGCTGGTAGGGCACCCCCAGAGATCCTGTAGTGTAGTCCGACCCCGTTGCTCAACGATCTCTCTCGTCTTCTCTCACCATCAGCGTGCAAGTGCGAATTCCCCCACTTGCCCCGCCCCGTAGCCTCGATCTGTGCGAGAAACGACTTGCGCTCTGCACATGCTCTGCGCCGCTCTCGCCGTCGCGATTCTTCCCCATGCCGGAGGGTTAACGCGCGTTCGATCATTCATTCATTCATTCATTTAGAAATGCGAACCTCGGCAGCGGCAACAGGTTCTGGGGCGGATCTCCGGAAGGGATCAAGTGTCCAGCGCGCTCCGGAGAGCTGGCTGCCAGTAATCTGAGCGCTGGGGAAGCGGCTTGGGATGCCTGAAGACCCAGCTCCCCATCCAGGGGCAGCAAAGGCTGTCTTGATCATCGCCCCCCCACTCCCCATCGCCCCACCGCGCCCCATTCAGAGCCAGGTTAAACTTTAACGCGAGGAGGGGCGCCCTCTGGCGGCCGCGAACGGCTCTGCAGGCATCGCCGCCGCCTATCACTTTCATTCTCGACCGGTGCCCGCGGAAGAAGCTGCAGCGCTCCGGGTCGGGGGCCACCATGGACCACCGCGGGCCGCAGAAGATCAGCATCGGCGTGAGTATCTCTGCGTGTGTCCTGGTCGCGTGGGGGGGGGGTTGCCTAGGATTCGGAGAGAGCAGTAATCCAAACGCCCCTGGACACTTTTTTGGGGGGGGCGGTCGCTCCCCCCAAATAGGGACTAGTTTGGGGCTGGATAGATGGGTGGGGGGAGAGCGAAATCGGGGAGGGGGCTTAAGGTACATTCACCCGTTTCATGTTAGTGAGGAAAAACGGAGGCAGGAGGGCAGTTTTGCGCCACAAACAGTCACGGATCTCGCCCACACTATTTATTTTTATTATCGTTATCATCATTATCATTATTATTATTAAAACAAAATAAAATAAAAAATCCCTTCCAGTAGCACCTTAGAGACCAACTAAGTTTATTATTGGTATGAGCTTTTGTGTGCATGCACACTTCTTCAGATACACACGAAAGCTCACACCAAGAACAAACTTAGTTGGTCTCTAAGGTGCTACTGGAAGGATTTTTTATTTTATTTTGTTTTGACTATGGCAGACCAACACGGCTACCTACCTGTAACTGGAATTATTTATATTAATATATAAAATAATTAATAATAATAATAATTGCTCTGGTCCATGGGGTCATGAAGAGTCGGACACGACTGAATGACAACAAATTATTATTATTATTTTGCCCATACTATTTTACTAAATCGTGGGTTTCTCGCAAGGCAGAAATTGTTTTCGGAGTGAGGCTTCCCCCCCCTTCTAATCCTATTGGTATATTCGCCTGTTGTGTGAAGTACATCATTCCTCTTCCCATATCCCCTACAGAATACAGGTAGGTAGCTGTGCTGGTCTGCCATAGTCGAAACAAAATAAAAAAATTCCTTCCAGTAGCACTTTAGAGACCAACTAAGTTTGTTCTCGGTATGAGCTTTCGTGTGCATACGAATATTAACAGAATATTAACGGAATCACAGAAACGTAGAATTTGTAGACCTGGAACGGGCCCCGAGGGTCATCTAGTCCAACCCCCTGAAATCCATGACAGATGACCATGCAACCTCTGCTTAAAAACCTCTGAGGAAGGAATGGGCCCAGCTGTTCGCATTTTACAGAGGAGAAACTGAGGCAGAGAGAAAGGTTTACCCAACATTAAACGACTTATCTGTTAGAAGTGGTGTGACCTCCCCGGGTCCAAAGCTCTACCCACTAGGCAGTAGTACCCACTCCCCAAACGAATGAAAAGCAGCTGAGATCAAAGTGAATCAGCCAGCCCAGAGCCGTGTGCAGTGAACAGTTAACGCTCTGCACACGCACAAACACCAATAAACAACCCCTCCCCGGGTTTCTGTGAACTGTATCAGTTAATTCAAATTGAGGACATTTTTTTTCCTTCCCCCCCATTATTCATATTTATTATTTTGCATAAGCGTTTCTGGTTTGGTTGGTGAAGTAGCCCTGCAATTTAAACACGTCCAATAGCTCCCCTCACCTCCAGACATTGTTGCACAGAGATATAGGCATTTGGGTTGTACCCCTATACATGGAGGTCTACCTGAGAGTAAATCCCATTGAACTCAATGGGAGATGCCTGACCAGACAGACGCACAGGAGGTTAATATCCTCTGCCTTTTACATAAGAAATATCGGAACAGAACAGATACAACCAGTGAAACAGTTTCGTACAAAACAGATGCCATCGGGAATACAGTACAGTTGAATCTTCTGTGCGGATGTGCCAGCCAGTGGAGTTCGCTCCTTTGCAGAGACAATGGCGGATAATACTGCATGTAACTGATAAGCAGGAAGTGCGCAGTTTAATGGAGAGGGCGGTGTTATGGATCTGTCCCCAGCCCAGGGCTGGCTCCAGGTCTGAGGGTCCTCTGCTAGCCGCCCCTCCCTATCAGTGGGTTTCAGGTGGGCTCCCCTAGATGTGGCAGCTGCACTCCTGTGTCGCCCTGGGCGGCTGTGTCTAGCCCCCTTTTCAGTTTCCCAGAATGCCGCAGAGTGATGCTCTGCCAGGTGCATTGTGGGAAATGTAAGGGCATTTCAGCCACCTGACGCTGCCTGGGGGGGGGGGGGGAGGAGAAAGAGGGACCCCCATCAGCATCATTAATGAATGCTAGAAAAAATGAGCTGCGAGGAGCATTGTTGTATTCAAATAATAAGTTTCTTCGGCGTTGGTTCCATCTCCTTTGCCCTGCTGGATGTCAAATAATAACATTAATATTTATGTTAATGTTATTATTTGAAGAAGAGGGCAACCAAAATGGTCAAAGGCCTGGAAACGATGCCTTATGAGGAACGGCTTAGGGAGCTGGGTATGTTTAGCCTGGAGAAGAGAAGGTTAAGGGGTGATATGATAGCCATGTTCAAATATATAAAAGGATGTCATATAGAGGAGGGAGAAAGGTTGTTTTCTGCTGCTCCAGAGAAGCGGACACGGAGCAATGGATTCAGACTACAAGAAAGAAGATTCCACCTAAACATTAGGAAGAACTTCCTGAGAGTGAGAGCTGTCCGACAGTGGAATTTGCTGCCAAGGAGTGTGGTGGAGTCTCCTTCTTTGGAGGTCTTCAAGCGGAGGCTTGACAGCCATCTGTCAGGAATGCTTTGATGGTGTTTCCTGCTTGGCAGGGGGTTGGACTGGATGGCCCTTGGGGTCTCTTCCAAATCTAGGATTCTATACCCCTGCAAAATGGATCTGTTAATAGGCCCAAAAGAGAGGAAGACAATAAATGATCCCTGGTAGCACATAGCTACGTCTTTTGACTCGCATCTTCACTGCTGCAAGATTGCAAAGCCCGGCTTCCTATTTAGATTTAAAGTCAGTCAATTTTTTTATTATATATAATTTTTATTAAATTTTCTGTTTTACAGTTTTAAATACCCATTTTACATCCTTAAAATATCTATGACTTCCCTTCTTCTCTTTCCGTGGTTCACTTTACATATCATAAATCCCTGCATCTTTACAAAAACTGTACCACTCAGTATTCCATTACTGCAACCACTGAAACTTACTTACACTGTTGAATTTATTTGAAATCTACCAGCGTTCTCAGCTGTACACAGTTACAGCGGTACCCCGGGTTGCGTACATAATTGGTTCCGGGTTACAGATCGTAACCCAAAAAGTACGCAACCCGAACAAGCACGCAAAAAACCTGGAAGTAGCGAACTGCACAGAACGCTTCTGCGCATCCGCGCATCGTGCACGCTCCGGGTTGCGCTTCCGGGTTACCAGAGTTTGTAACCCGAAAAGTACGTAACCCGGAGTGTACGTAACCCGAGGTACGACTGTATTTCCCATATATTCAATAAACATTTTCCAATCTTCTTTAGACGTATGTTTGAAGCAAATGTTGGAAACTATAACCAGCAGTATTTTATTCTCTCTTCTCTACAGTAGCCTAATAAATAATAATAATAATTAATAATAACCCTGCTCCATTTAGAATCCAGCTGTCTCACTGATTGCACGAGTCTAAAACTATCAGTGCCAGGGGGCCAGGGCCTCCAAGCGCCGACGAAAACCCTACCCCCCATTTCTTCTCCTTTGCAAAAGATCTCCATGGAGTCTGCTTCCCTGGGGCAAATGGGGCACTGCCCCACCAGCCTCACTCTGCCCTCCACCTGCCTGCCTGCTCAGTCTCTGTGTTGCCCTTGTCAAACTCAGTGGGGAGGAGGGACAAGCAATAAAATTACAGTCAAGCCTCGACCTGCGTCCGCCTCCGCTTGTGTCCATTCCGGCGAACGTCCGCAGCAAACCCGGAAGTACCGGAACAGGTTACTTCCAGGTTTTCCACTCGCGCAGAAGCGCTAAATCACGCTTCGCACATGTGCAGAAGCACAAAACTGCTCCATGCGCAGACGCGGCACTTTGGCCTGCGGCATTTTTGGCTTGCGGCCGGGGCTCCGGAAGGGATCCTGGCGGCAAAACGAGGTTCCACTTTAGTCGGTTCTGGCGCCACCTTCTGTTCGGCTCCTGGCCTGCTGCCCTACCCGTTCCAAGGGGCACCAGTCACCCCTGAAAGAACTCAGGACTCCCCCTTCCTTCCCCTTCCGCAGACAACCATCATGGCCGTGGAGTTTGACGGAGGGGTTGTGATTGGATCTGACTCCCGAGTATCTGCAGGGTAAGTGCTGTGCATTTGAGAAAGAAGGGTGTTTGTGGGTTTGTGTACACCTGTCTAATGTCTGGTCTCTCCACCCAATGGTGGGAATCACAGGGCAATGTAACATTTCCGAGGCTAGTTTTCTGGGCGGGAGTTTCCTTCCTCCGAGGGCATCCTGATCAAGTTTGCAGATGACACCAAATTAGGAGGGGTGGCCAATACCCCAGAGGACAGGATCACACTTCAAAATGACCTTAACAGATTAGAGAACTGGGCCAAAGCAAACAAGATGAATTTTAACAGGGATAAATGCAAAGTACTACACTTGGGCAAAAAAAATAAAAGGCACAAATACAGGATGGGTGACACCTGGCTTGAGAGCAGTACATGTGAAAAGGATCTAGGAGTCTTGGTAGACCATAAACTTGACATGAGTCAACAGTGTGATGCAGCAGCTAAAAAAGCCAATGCAATTCTGGGCTGCATCAATAGGAGTATAGCATCTAGATCAAGGGAAGTAATAGTACCACTATATTCCGCTCTGGTCAGACCTCACCTGGAATACTGTGTCCAGTTCTGGGCACCACAGTTCAAGAAGGATACTGACAAGCTGGAACGTGTCCAGAGGAGGGCAACCAAGGAGTGTGGTGCCAAGGAGTGTGGTGGAGTCTCCTTCTTTGGAGGTCTTTAAGCGGAGGCTTGACAGCCATCTGTCAGGAATGCTTTGATGGTGTTTCCTGCTTGGCAGGGGGTTGGACTGGATGGCCCTTGGGGTCTCTTCCAACTCTAGGATTCTATGATTCTATATCTCTTTGTCCGAACGAGGCCTTGAACACATGAAGAAAAGCCACCTTCCACAGGACTAGCTGCTTGCCCAGTTAACTGGCTGGCTTCCTGTTTACAGCTCTCAGTTGCTGGAACCACGTGAAGTGTGCCGGGCCGTGCATGACAGGCAAAATGCCCACCTCTGATTTCCTCTGTTGAAATATCTGTGGGATTCCTTTTCTGGAGTTGTGGGAATGTTGATTTTTGCCACTGTGATGTCTCTCTCTCTCCTTTCGCACTGTGCCTTTGACATCTCCTTCCACCTCCCAGGCAGTCCGTGGTGAACTGCGTCTTCAACAAACTGGAGCGGCTGCACAACCGAATTTACTGCGCCCTCTCTGGCTCGGCAGCAGATGCGCAGGCCATTGCCGACATGATGAACTACCAGCTAGAGCTGCACAGGTGAGCACTAGTGGCAGCTTCTCAGGTGAGGGAGGGGGCAGGCTGCCAGCAACAGGTGCCATCTCTAGAGGGCCAAGCATCACCTTAGCTCAGGCGATTTTTTTAGGGAAACCACTGCAGAAACAAGAGAGGGAACAGTTACAATTAGAACTGCAACTAATTCATAGAATCATAGAGTTGGAAGAGACCACAAGGGCCATCCAGTCCAACCCCCTGCCAAGCAGGAAACACCATCAAAGCATTCCTGACAGATGGCTGTCAAGCCTCCGCTTAAAGACCTCCAAAGAAGGAGACTCCACCACTGTCGAACAGCTCTTACTGTCAGGAAGTTCTTCCTAATGTTTAGGTGAAATCTTCTTTCTTGTAGTTTGAATCCATTGCTCCGTGTCCGCTTCTCACCCCCTTGCTTTTCCCTGTAAGACCAACTGCAGTCGTTAACAGTCGTCAACAGGTTTTCCACACCCATCAGCCAATCACCCATTCCCACCACCCTTCTGAGTAATACCCCTCCCCACTCTCTCACTATATTTAAGGGTCTGGTGACTTCCGTTTCAGTGTATCTGAAGAAGTGTGCATGCACACAAAAGCTCATACCAAGAACAAACTTAGTTGGTCTTTAAGGTGCTACTTGAAGGAATTTCTTATTTTTTATTTTGTTTTGACTAAGAGAGGGAACGTTCCATTTTAACAGCAGTTTTGGCAGAGCATGAGACTCTTAATCTCTGGACTGTGGGTTCGAGGCCCACACTGGGCAAAAGATTCCTGGGTTGGACTGGACTCAATGATCCTTATGTAACTATGATTCTATGACATGTGGGTGGGACAATCCACTTGTCAATCATTTGATAACAGATGATTGACAGGAGGGTTGTCCACCCAGCCCACCAGTCACAGTTGGCTCACGGAGACAGGGTATAATAAAGATCTGGTCTCCCTGGCCAGAAAGTTTCCCCAGCCTAGAGTAAACAACAAAGAAAATTGGCCAATCCTTTTTTAAAAAAAGAAATAAATACTCTGAGCATGTACAGTTTCTCATTTTAAACTCGCGGCACCTTAACGACTACAGGAATAAAATGGAGTTTGCTTCTGTTTCCCTTGTGCTCAGCGCCTTTGCTTGGACACAAGTATTATTTTGTTGCAAAAAAAAGGAGTAATATATATTTTTAAGGAAAAATATTTAAAGAAAATGAGCATCTGGACTCAAGTGGCTATAAACATGTTTTAAAAAATAAGAATAAAAGAAGGATGCTGTGGTGACCATCCTCAATGATTTGGCAGGCCTTGTGGCATTCTTGGGTCTCTTCCCCCCCCCAATTTTGCCATTTTCACCATTTTTTCCTGCTTCCTAGATGGTAATAGGTGGGGTGGGGGCTGGGTCTTGGCCCTGAGGTCTAGCCACACTGCCAGCTGGTGGACCCAATCAAATTTTACCCCATCAAATTTTAAGCTACCCGACAATTGATTCAGATGTTGTGTGAACTCAGCCTGGTTTCTGGAAGAGAAAATACAGTTTCTTGGTACTGCACCGCCCTCTAGTGGCCAAAGCAGGAAGAAATCTTCTCTGTTCTCTGTTATCACCTGATTTCCCAGAAAAGGAGACTCCAGACTCAGCCGTTAAGGCTGTTGCTATCAGGAGATATCCTGCAGCCAATCAGAAGCCGCGCCTTGGTTTTGGAAGTGGAACGGCCTTCCGGAACGGATTCCGTTCGACTTCCGAGGTAGCACTGTACATGTGAAAGGGGCTTGTGCAGATCTCTTCACGTTCAGTGTATATTTTAGAGTGAGGGGAGCATATCCTGTATAGAAATGGCAAGATCAATGCTCTTATTCTCACACAAGAGAATCAGCCGGTTTGCGGAGGTGGCGGGACCCCCCCAAATTTTGCAGAAATACAAAAAAAAAAACCCCCACTTTAAGTGGAGAAAATGTGAAGGGTGGGAGAAAGTCTGTTGTCTTTGTCCATGGAGTTTTCTTGGCAGGGATACTGGAGTGGCTTGCCAGTTCCTTCTCCAGGTGGATTGTTGTTGTTGTTCAGTCGTTCAGTTGTGTCCGACTCTTCGTGACCCCATGGACCAGAGCACGCCAGGCACGCCTATCCTTCACTGCCTCTCGCAGTTTGGCCAAACTCATGTTAGTAGCTTCGAGAACACTGTCCAACCATCTCATCCTCTGTCGTCCCCTTCTCCTTGTGCCCTCCATCTTTCCCAGCATCAGGATCTTTTCCAGGGAGACTTCTCTTCTCATGACGTGGCCAAAATACTGGAGCCTCAACTTCAGGATATGTCCTTCCAGTGAGCACTCAGGGCTGATTTCTTTAAGAATGGATAGGTTTGATCTTCTTGCAGTCCATGGGACTCTTAAGAGTCTCCTCCAGCACCACAATTCAAAAGCATCAATTCTTCGGCGATCAGCCTTCTTGATGATCCAGCTCTCACTTCCGTACGTTACTATCCAGGTGGATCACATTTAGTCTAAACTCTCCGCTATGACCTGTCCATCTTGGGTCGGCCTGCATGGCATAGGGCCTTCTCGGTAGTGGCGCCCGCCCTGTGGAATGCCCTCCCATCACCGGTCAAGGAAATAAACAACTTCCTGACATTCAGAAAATACCTGAAGGCAGCCCTTTTTAGGGAAGTTTTTTAATGTGTGATTTTTTGTATTTGATTTCTGTTGGAAGCCGCCCAGAGTGGCTGGGGAAATCCAGCCAGATGGGCGGGGTACAAATAATAATAATAATAATAATAATAATAATAATAATAATAATAATTCCCTGAGTTATTCAAGCCCCTTCGCCACGACAAGGCAGTGATCCATCACCCCACCCCCCAAAAAAACAGGCCAGTGAGGATTGAACATGCTCAGTAGTCACAGAATGCTGAATGTGATGGAGTATCTTGAAAAAGGGCATGGCTGGCTGGCTGGCTGGCTAGAACCCTGATCAGGAGTGCACTGCACTGCTGTGGTTTTCTTGCAGGACCCAATTCCCCTCATTTTTGCGTAATATTTTGTTCGTCTCCCCGGCAGCTTGAACGTGGAGGGTCCCCCGCTGGTCCTGGCCGCAGCCACCTTGGTGAAAAACATCAGCTACAAGTACAAGGAGGAGTTTTCGGCTCACCTCATGGTGGCAGGATGGGACCCCAAGAAAGGCGGGCAAGTAAGCAGAGAGAACGATGGGCCAGGGATGGTTTCTGCCGCCCCACCTCCTCCACTCATTCTCTGCTCCCTTCCAGGTGTACGGGACTCTGGGCGGGATGCTGACCCGCCAGCCTTTTGCGATTGGCGGATCTGGGAGCACGTACATTTACGGCTACGTGGACTCTGCCTACAAGCCAGGAATGAGCCGGGAGGAATGCCGCCAGTTCACAATGAATGGTAGCCGCCTAAGCTGTGTCCATTTCATGGCGGTGGCGTGAAAGGGACTTTTTTGGGGGGAGTGGAGAGGCGGAAACAAAGCTAGACTCCTAGAAAGTCCAGTCCCCTCTTTACGGGAGGTGCAGATTTTGACCCCGACTCGGGGAGAAGTGGTTCCGAAACAGGATTTGTAGATCCTAATTTCCACTTTCTTTGGGGTCTGTGGTTTGGTGGGGGCACGATTTAAAACGAAAGCATGGCTCTGTTGTGTCAAAGATGGAGCTTCGAGAACCATTGCTAACCACTGTTCATCGTTGTTAACCCTTGGAGGAAGTCGCAGTATTTCCTTGAAATGGGTTGTGGTTTTTATAGCTATGCGAGTGACTCCATAAAAGCAACAGGGCCCCATCTGCACTAGGCATATCAAAGTGCTGTGATGCTACTTTAAACACTCATGGCTTTCCCCCAAATACCATATTTTTCGCTCCATAAGATGCACTTTTTTCCTCCTAAAAAGTATGGGGAAATATCTGTGCGTCTTATGGAGCGAATGGTGGCCCCTGGAGCTGAATTGCCCAGGGGCCAAAAGAACATCAGGCTTTTTATTTTACAAAGAGAAAAGGGGGTGTTGAAAGGACCCTGCTCAGCAGCTGATCAGCAAGAGATCGGGAGAGAGATAAGAGTCCCGGCTCCCTTTCAGCCCCGCCCTCCTTTGTTGAATGTGCTGCAGAGGGAGGTTGTTTGTTTCCCCAGCGACATGTGACTGGCTGATTAGATTATCTGTCTGGAAACTGTAGAAAAGGCTCCCTTTCCTTTAGAAGCTGCAGAAATGTGAGTTGAACCCCATAAAAATGGGGCTTTTCCCCCTTTTGCAAAAGCTATGCTTTCCCCCCCTTTGCAAAAAAGCTGCAAAACTTTTAGCTGATCCTCAAAAAACAGAGCTTTTAGAGGAGGAAAACCAGAAAAAAAGAATTATTGTTTCCTCCTCTAAAAACGAGGTGCGCCCTATGGTCCGGTGCACCCTATGGAGCGAAAAATACGGTAATCCTGGGAACTGATGTTAAGGGTGCTGAGAGTTGTTAGGAAATGCCTCATTCCCTCCACAAAGCTACAATTCCTAGAGTGGTTTAACAATCAATCCCTGTTCTTCCCAAGGGAACTTTGGGAATTGTAGCTCTGCAGGCAGACTGAGAGTCTCCTAACAGCACGGAGCAGCCTTAACTACAGTTCCCAGGCTTCTTTGGGAGAAGGCTTGACTGTTTAAAGTGCTTTGATACTGTTTTAAATGTATAGTGCTGATAGGCCCTACCAACAACAACAGGGGTAGGCAACCTAAGGCCCATGGGCCAGATGCGGCCCAATCGCCTTCTCAATCCGGCCCACAGACAGTCCGGGAATCAGCATGTTTTTACATGAGTAGAATGTGTCCTTTTATTTAAAATGCATCTCTGGGTTATTTGTGGGGCACAGGAATTCGTTCATCCCCCCCCCCCAAATATAGTCTGGCCCACCACATGGTTTGGGGGGACGGTGGACCAGCCTACGGCTGAAAATGGTTGCTGACCCCACAACAACAAATTTATTATATCATGCCCATCCTCAAAGCTTTTTCTACAGCATCAGCTGAATTTAAACGCCCCTTTTCCTTTCTCTTCCCTCTCCTTTCAGCCATTGCTCTCGCCATGTGCCGGGACGGATCCAGCGGGGGAGTCATTTACCTTGCCACCATCACCAAAGAGGGTGTCAAGGAGGAAGTTGTCGTGGGAGACGAGATTCCCAAGTTCTACGACGAATGAATTTTCTCCCCTCCCCTCTTTTTTTATTAATCCCGTTAGTGGAGGCCGGCCCATTTGGACAATGGGGCACTGCCCCACCAACCTCAAGTCTGCCCCGACCTACCTGCCTTCTTACTTACAACAGCTTGCCTTTGGCTGTGGCTCCCCCTAGTGTTGGCCTCCCTGCCTCCTGCCCAATCAGTCTCAATGTGCACCCCCCTCCGCTGACGGTAATAAACTTTGCTAGAGAAAAACTGTGCCCCGTGTGGTCCATGGCATTCGACCACTGTGTGCATGCACATGTGTATTCAGTTGCATGTGCGCACATTTCTGTGTGGGAATCTGCTTTGTCAACATCTTAATCAGGCTCATGAAGGGGGAAAAGGAGCGAAGTTGGTGTGTCTCCACTTCGGCAATTTTTTAGGCGCTAGGAATACTTTTCCACAGTCCTGACGTAGCAGTGGCATCTCAGGCCCTTCGTTTGACTTCTCCCCCCCCCCATCGTTCCACAGATCTGATTCTCTTTGTCTGCTTCTCTGTAGTCCCGGAGATGCAGCAATTTTAAACAGGATCACTCCCGAGATATCCTTCAATCTCTCTGAGGGTCTCTCTGTCGCCTGTGTGGAGGAAAAACTGAAACACACTAGCTGGCCCGGCCACACGTTGCTGTGGGTTTGTTTTTTTTCTTTTCTTTTTAAAATTCTCCAGACCCCAAGAGTATTCTGGAAGCTCCTGTTTTCACTCTTCCCTGTCCCTTTAGAGCAGGGGTCAGCAACCTTTTTCAGCCGTGGGCCGGTCCACTTTCCCTCAGACCATGTGGTAGGCTGGACTATATTTTTTGGGGGGGAAATGAACTAATTCCTATGCCCCACAAATAATCCAGAGATGCATTTTACATGCAAAGCTGCGGCGGCCATTTTAGGTGAGGGCACTGGCGACCTTAAAGAGCTTTCCCCCCACCCCAGTCCCAAAATTACACAGTCCCAAAATCACGCACCCCAGCGAAACAATCCCCTCAGAGCATTGTTGCTCTGGCCAGATCTGATGATGTTGATGGGTGATCCGCCTTTCTATTGGATGCTGTTGGAGTCTTCATTCCTTTTGCTGGTGAGGTATAATAGGCGCGCCACTTTTTTGCCTTTATTCTATATTTTAGGCATGACAGGTGTGTGTGTGTGTGTTTTAATTTTTATGATGCCAGATCCTTCCTTGATGGTCAGGTTACGCTTTGTCCTAATTTGATGTGCTTTGGTCCAGCGGTTACGGAGAACATCGGTGTCCGCTGCGCACACAATGGGAACATTTATATATATATATCAGAGCTTTACTGCTACTGAAGGCAAATGAGCATAATGGTCACAAATCTGATACATTCAGGATTGGCACTGTCCATAAGAAATCCAGTTGCAGCAGAGTTAATTTAAACTTAACAATATAATAAGACGAAAACCTTAACACTATATACAGAACACCACACCAGAAAGATAGAAAGAAAGAGAGAATGAAACTCAGGTTCTTTCTGACCTCACTATTTTAGTCAGCATGACCTTGACAGAAAGAAATAACAGTTTGAACCAGCTGTACTCAGAAGGAATAAGAAGAAGGGGAGTTTGGATTTGATATCCCGCTTTATCACTCCCCGAAGGAGTCTCAAAGCGGCTAACATTCTCCTTTCCCTTCCTCCCCCACAACAAACACTCTGTGAGGTGAGTGGGGCTGAGAGACTTCAGAGAAGTGTGACTAGCCCAAGGTCACCCAGCAGCTGCATGTGGAGGAGCGGAGACGCGAACCCGGTTCACCAGATTACAAGTCTACCGCTCTTAACCACTATACCACACTGGCTCTCAATAACCCAAACATTCACTGCTATGTCCACCTACTACTTAATAGAGACAGCGTGGAATCAAAATCTTAAAACGTATTGCTTTTTCAAAAAGCAGGGAGAGGAAACATTACTGAGAAATTGAGGGCGAAGTGCAGTGTTTTTCATCAGCCAAGAGCAATTCTTAAATGTTGACCCTCTGGGTAGGCAAACTAAGGCCCGGGGGGCTGGATCCGGCCCAGTTGCCTTCTGGATCTGGCCTGCGGATGGGCCAGGAATCGCCGTGTGGATCGGCATGGATCTGATTGTTTGGGCTGCGCCAGCACGCGCATTCAGCAGCGCCTCCTCCCTTCTGGGGAACCGGGTTCGCGTCTCCCCTCCTCCTCATGCATCTGCTGGGTGACCTTGGGCTAGTCACACGTCTTTGAAGTCTCTCAGCCCCACTCACCTCACAGAGTGTTTGTTGTGGGGGAGGAAGGGAAAGGAGAATGTTAGCCGCTTTGAGACTCCTTCGGGTAGTGATAAAGCAGGATATCAAATCCAAACTCTTCCTCTTCTTCTTCCTCCTCCTGGCTTCTCCCTGCCCTGCCTAGAGCCGAGAGGAACGGGGCTGGGCTCTGTTGGTGGTGCCAGCAGCAGCAGCAGCATTAGCACTCGAGTGGCCGCCATTTTAAGCAGGCTCTATTTGGGCTTTGCTTCTTTCACACAGAGAAGAAACCTTCCAGAACCCTCTTGGATTAAGCAGAACAGGAAAGATCTCTACACACCAGAACAATACTTCCTGTACTCAGAAATGCAAACTGACACGCTCCCCATATGGGGGAAATCCTCAAAAACCACATCAGCAAACAACCATCATTGGGCCGGAGGCAACTCTCCCTTCTCCGCCCTGGCTGGTGAATCACAACATCAGGCTTGCTCAGCATCCTCGAGGACCACGCATGGGATGGCCCCACCCTCTGCTGGGTCACCTGCAGAGAAAGAACAAGACAGGTATGCACGATGGGGGGGGGTTGTTTGCAGAGAAGTTTCTCCATCTTCAAAATAAATAAGGGCAGACATCACGCTCTAACCGAAACAAACAGAAGTCAGGTGCAAAGGGAGGGTATTAGAAGCACAGAATCCTAGAGTTGGAAGAGACCACAAGGGCCATCCAGTCCAACCCCCTGCCAAGCAGGAAACACCATCAAAGCATTCCTATGATTCTATGAGAGAGTCTCAGGAGGCCAGGTCCTAACCCTTTTCTGTGCTTTTTATTTATTACAGTGGTACCTCAGGTTACAGACACTTCAGGTTACAGACTCCGCTAACCCAGAAATAACGCTTCAGGTTAATAACTTTGCTTCAGGATAAGAACAGAAATTGTGCTCTGGCGGCGCAGCGGCATCGGGAGGCCCCATTAGCTAAAGTGGTGCTTCAGGTTAAGAACAGTTTCAGGTTAAGAATGAATTAAGTTCTTAACCCGAGGTACCACTGTATTTAATTTATTAAAGTATCTCTATACCACTGTAACACGCAACATCAGCGCAGTGCACAAAGTTGAAGGAGAGAGGGGTTGTTGTTGTTTTGTGTGTGTGTGTGTGTGTGTGTGTGTGTTGTTTTTATCATATATTTTTTTGTGTTTTATCTTGCATTTTTATGTTGTGAACTGCCCTGAGGTTTATGGATGAAGGGCAGTCCACAAATTTAACAACAACAACAACAACTCATTTAAAAATAAACATAATGCAGAGGAAATATGCCTCAACACATGCCTCAACTAATCGTCCTCACCCTGAATTTACCTGTGTTGGAATGAACGTGCAAAGAGGAAGGCATCACTCACCTGTTGCTGCTCTGTATCCGTCTCTCCTTTTCTCTGAAGAGACAGAATCAGAGAGTTAGGATGGAAAGAGACCTTGTAGAGATCCTCCAGCTTTTCCTCTGCAAGGAGGAAGGACCTCGTGGCAGGTGCCTCCTCTGGTCCCTGCCTAATAATCTCCAGGGGTGAATGAGGAATGAACCAAGCACCAGGGGATGGGGGGGGGAGAGAAGACCAGCCCATGGAGTCACCTGGGTATCTTCAAAAGGGGATATAGTCTCTCCCACAACAGAATTACAGTAGGTCCCTAACCCCCAGCAAGTCCATTCACAAGTTACTTACTGATGCACACCAAGATCGCAGCAATTCCAGCTGCTGCCAGCAGGACAGCTACCAAGATACACCCAATAACAAGTCCCATGTTGGATGCTAAAAGTAGATTAGGGGTGAAAGGGGAAATTATTGAAGCGAAATCCAGAGCAGTATTTTCCATTCATGGGAGAGGTCTGACATTCAGTTTTATTTATTTGTAATTCTAATCCCGCCTTTTTCTCCAAGGATCTTAAGGTGCTTCTCCTTCTCTACTCCCAACCCCCCAACACCTGTGTCAGGTGTGCAAGAGTTCCCCACAGAACTGGGGAAGCCATAATAAGGTGTTATTCACATCTAAAAACCAGAGCATTTATGAATGCTTGGTGAACTCAGAACCACACACGTTTACAGACGAAAAGATGGCCGCCGTCTTTTACCTATGACAAAATATTTTGAGCTCAAGGCCTGCGAGGTTGCAGGTGCTTTCCTGAAAAAGGTGCGTTACTATGGAAATCTTCAAATTCCAAACGCAGCCGTACCTTCCTGCAGCCAATTGGAAGCCGCATTGGATTTTTGGCTCCCCAAAAAAGTTTGCAAACCAGAACACACATTTCTGGGTTTGCTGCATTTGGGAGCCAAAACCAATGAGTACCAAGGCTTTTGACAACCAAGGTATGACTGTAAGTTGTTTTGCTCCCAGAAACGATCCATCTAAGGATTGCCAATCTAAGTTGTGATGCAGCTGTTGGGCATCTCTGGCTGTTTTCCCCACCCTTCATCACTGGGATTGAAATTTAATAGATAAAATGGGGGGAAATCCCCCTCCCAGAGCCCACCCCTTCCCCTCTCTGCTGTCTGTCTCTCACTTGGCTCCTCGCAGGCCACGTCCAGAGGCTTCTCCAGGCTGTCATGCTCCACCCGGCACCGGAAGCGGTCCCTCTCCTTGGGGTCGATCTTGACACTGAGCAGGACATAGTAGGTCCCGTCCGAGTTGGGGGCGACCAATCCTCGGGAGGTGCCCTCATACCAGACCTCCCCGTCCTTCACCCAGTTGGCATCAATCTCCTTGGGGTAGAAGCCGTGGACCTGGCAAACGAGGGTCTCCAGGTTGTCATAGCCTGCCTTCCTGGTCACCTTCACCTCCGGAGCCTCTGCAAAAATTGAAGCCCTGGAGTTAACACAGGGATGTCTCCGGTGGCTGGCAGGATGGATGCTGTAAAATCAGGGAGAATCCCCCCTCAATCCTGACCCAGAGAGTCAATATCTCACACTTGCAGCATCCCAAATAAATTAAAAGGAACCTTGAAGGAACCAGATTCCTCATCCTCCCTTGGCATCTTCTCCAGTCTGTTTCTTTATCGGAACTGTTTCTGGATTATTATTACAAGGTGCGACAGGAAAGTTCGGTGAATGGTCACAGAAATCGGACAGCGAAAAATGTTCGAACATACACGCCTTACAGGCCTTCAAAGTAGCCCCCTTCTGAAACAATGCACCTTTGACGACGTTTGTAGAACAGTTAGAAACTTCTGGAGAAGTCCTCTTTTTGTACTGATTTCAGTTCCCTCGTCATGGCAGCTTGGACATGTGAAATATTGGAAATTCTGTGCCCTTTCAGAGCAGATTTCAGTTTTGGAAAAAGGAAGCAAACTGGTGGGGCCAGATCGGGAGAATATGGAAGGTGGGACAACTCAGTAACCTCAGTATTGATTTCACGTGGAATATGCAATTCTTCCGCCATCATTCGGACGGACAAACGCCGATTCCACATCAATAACTCACGAACTCTGTTGACATTTGCCGCCATTCTGCTTGTCAGTGGTCTGCCAGACCGAGGGTAATCTTTGATGGTTTTCCGCCCTTCACGGAAATGCTTAAACCACTCATACACTGTCTTTCGAGTTACAACTTCACCTCCATTCACAATTACAGGCAGGTAGCCATGTTGGTCTGCCATAGTCGAAACAAAATAAAAAATTCCTTCAAGCAGCACCTTAGAGACCAACTAAGTTTGTTCTTGGTATGAGCTTTTGTGTATCTGAAGAAGTGTGCATGCACACGAAAGCTCATACCAAGAACAAACTTAGTTGGTCTCTAAGGTGCTACTGGAAGGAATTTTTTTATTTTTGTTTTGTTTTGTCCATTCACAATTGTGAGCATTTCGTGGGTTTCCAATGCCGATTGTATGTTCGCATATTCCTCACTGTCCGATTTCTGTGACCATTCACCAAACTTTCCAGTCACACCTTGTACTATTAACAACAACAACAACATGTTCATCAAAAGATCTCAGGGCAGTTGACAGAATAAAACACAAGATTTAACACAAGTAAATAATTAAACCAAAACAAGAAAACGACAATGCTGCCTTCCCATTCTACACACTTAAAAGGCTCAAGAATATTAATCAGCCAAAGACCCGGATGTAGAGGAATGTTTTTGCCTGGTGCCTAAAGATATATAATGGGCGCCAGGTGAACCTCCCTGGGGAGAGCATTCCACATGATGTTTGGTTGCTTGTGTGTTGGCCAACCTGGGCTGCTTTGGGAGGGAGGGAAGTAATTTTCTAATTATCATCATCATCATCTAATATTAAAGGTAAAGGACGCGGGTGGCGCTGTGGGTTAAACCACAGAGCCTAGGGCTTGCCAATCAGGTCGGTGGTTCAAATCCCCGCGACGGGGTGAGCTCCCGTTGCTCGGTCCCAGCTCCTGCCAACCTAGCAGTTCAAAAGCAAATCTAAGTGCAAGTAGATAAATAGGTACCGCTCTGGTGGGAAGGTAAACGGTGTTTCTGTGCACTGCTCTGGTTCACCAGAAGTGGTTTAGTCATGCTGGCCACATGACCTGGAAGCTGTACGGCGGCTCCCTTGGCCAATAAAGCGAGATGAGCGCCGCAACTGCAGAGTCATCCGTGACTGGACCTAATTGTCAGGGGTCCCTTTAAAGGACCCTTGGACAGTTAAGTCCAGTCAAAGGCAACTATGGGGTTGCGGCGCTCACCTAGCTTTCAGGCCAATGGAGCCAGTGTTTGTCCACAGACAGCGTTCCGGGTCATGTGGCCAGCAGGAATAAACCGCTTCTGGAGCAACGGAACACCATGACAGAAACCAGAGCACTCGGAAACGCCGTTTATCTTCCCGCCACAGTGGTACCTATTTATCTACTTGCACTTTGACATGCTTTCAAACTGCTAGGTTGGCAGGAGCAGGGACCGAGCAACGGGAGCTCACTCCGCTACGGGGATTCAAACCACTGACCTTCCAATCGGCAAGCCCAAGAGGCTCAGTGGTTTAGACCACAGCGCCACCCGCATCCCAAACTTGTGGTTTCAATATTTTCCCAGTGAGCTACCTCTGGGCTGAGGGGCAAATTTCACCAGGTCCCCAATGGTGGTATTTCAAGTCCTCCCCCCCGAAAACCCACAACAAGCCAATCCCACCCCCATTTATTCCCTATCCCCACCATCAACTTGATCTGGTAGACATTTGGCAGGAATGCCACCCTATGAGTTGTAAGGAAATGGCCAATTCTCCCCCCCCAATGAGCCCTCCAAAACCCCACCCCTCACCAGTCCTGAGCAGAATCTCCTTCCCGTAGTTCAGGTATTTCCGCAGGTACTCGATGCAAATCTCCTCCAGGAAGTGCTTCCTGTTCTGGTTGGCTGTAAAGTCGGCATCCCACTTCCTCTTGGTCACCTGCGCTGCTGTGTCAGCTGCCGTCCAGGTCAGAGTCTCCTTGTCAAAGGTGACAAAGTCCCTCCCGTCGTAGCCAAATTGGGAATACCCACTTATGTGCCCGTCCCGCCTCAGCTCGCAGCCGTACGTGGCCTGCCAGGTGTGGAACCCTGTAAATATAAAGAGGCTCAGGGGGTCAATGAGCTTAACACCAGGCACCCAAAGATATGCTGAGAAATAGCACTGGGGGCTCCCACCCACTCACAGGGATCTGATGTTCTTAGGGCTCGTTCTTTGAAGTGGTGTATCGTGGTTTACCAAAGCCCGGGGCTGCCTGCAGACTGTCTCACATCTCTAGTTATCTCCTGCTTGGACTACTGCAATGCGCTCTACATGGGGCCACCTTTGAAGGTGACCTGGAAACTACAACTAATCCAGAATGCGGCAGCTAGACTGGTGACTGGGAGCGGCCACCGGGACCACGTAACACCGGTCTTGAAAGACCTACATTGGCTCCCAGTACGTTTCCAAGCACAATTCAAAGTGTTGGTGCTGACCTTTAAAGCCCAAAACGGCCTCGTCCTAGTATACCTGAAGGAGCATCTCCACCCCCATCGTTCAGCCTGGACACTGAGCTCCAGCCCCGAGGGCCTTCTGGCGGTTCCCTCACTGTGAGAAGTGAGGTTACAAGGAACCAGGCAGACAGGGCCTTCTCAGTGGTGGCACCCGCCATGGGATGCCCTCCCACCAGATATCAAGGAAATAAACAACTATCTGGCTTTTAGAAGACACCTGAAGGCAGCCCTGTTTAGGGAAGTTTTTAATGCTTGATGTTTTATCGTGTTTTTAATATTCTGTTGGGAGCCACCCAGAGTGGCTGGGAAGTCCTGCCAGATGGGCAAGGTAATAATAAAATTATTATTATTATTATTATTATTATTATTATTATTATTATTATTATCCTTCCATGTATCTACCACAGGCAGAGTTGACATTTGTTCCAGAGTGGAGGCCTTCATCTGAGGGAGAAGCTTCAGCAGGAGAGAGAGCCATTCCTCGTACCCTCCACTCACCCTTGCTCTGGTTGTAAAGGTTCCTTACAATCTCCACGTTGGCTCTGAACGTCTGCTCCCAGCCATGCAAGATCTGCGTCTGCCTGTCCCAGAACTTGGGATAATCCTCCTCTACTTTCTCCATCCAGGGCACCGCAGGCTCTTCCCTCCGGGTATCGCTGTCGTAGTAGTAGATGGGCTGGTCGTCTAAGTACCCTACGGCAACGAACCAGGGCAGCCCCTGGCCGGACTCTGACACCCCAGTGTAAAAATTGCGCATGGAGTGGGAGGAAGGGGCTGCAAAAGAAGGGCAGAGTTAGGGATCCTGCAGAGGAGAATCCACACTCCACCCAAAGAACCTATGTGTGGGGTTTTGTGTCAGTGTCACTTGTGTGGGTTCTCCTTCTGTTTGCTCGTTGTATTTCCTTGGTGGTGGGAGAGGTTGGGGGTGGCCTAGGGTGTGGTTGGTTGTCTTTGGTTGGCTGTAGTAAGATTTGTTTTTGTGTGTGAGTGAGGGTGTGTGTGTGTGTGTGTGTGTGTGTGTTTGGATCAGGTTAGCCAGATTGATTCGTATGCTGTTGGTGGATCCTTGTTGTTGTCTGGTTGGGCTGCGTATGTGATAAAAGGGAACCGTACTGGGCCCGAAGACATCTTCTTCTATTTGTCCCCGTGTCAGTTTTGCCAGTTTTAAAGATGAAAGGCAGCTGTGGAGAACCACTGACAGACAGACAGACAGACAGACAGGACAGCAAAGTGGCAACAGGATGAGGCGTTCTGAGCTTTGACATTATCCTAAGCCTGACGCGGGTGGCACTGTGGGTTAAACCACAGAGCCTACGGCTTGCCAATCAGAAGGTCGGCGGTTCGAATCCCCGCGACGGGGTGAGCTCCCGTTGCTCAGTCCCTGCTCCTGCCAACCTAGCAGTTCGAAAGCACGTCAAAGTGCAAGTAGATAAATAGGTACCACTCCAGTGGGAAGGTAAACGGCGTTTCCATGCGCTGCTCTGGTTCGCCAGAAGTGGCTTAGTCATGCTGGCCACATGACCCGGAAGCTGTACGCCGGCTCCCTCAGCCAGTAAAGCGAGATGAGCGCCACAACCCCTAACGGTCAGGGGTCCCTTTACCTTTAAGCCTGACAACGACCTTGCAAAGCAGCAGGTCAGTATCGTCAACCCCGATTTTAAATATGAACGGGAGCTGCGGGTGCTGAAGCTCACATAGAATCCTAGAGTTGGAAGAGACCACAAGGGCCATCCAGTCCAACCCCCTGCCAAGCAGGAAACACCATCAAAGCATTCCTGACAGATGGCTGTCAAGCCTCAGCTTAAAGACCTCCAAAGAAGGAGACTCCACCACACTCCTTGGCAGCAAATTCCACTGCCGAACAGCTCTTACTGTCAGGAAGTTCTTCCTAATGTTTAGGTGGAATCTTCTTTCTTGTAGTTTGAATCCATTGCCCGTGTCCGCTTCTCTGGAGCAGCAGAAAACAACCTTTCTCCCTCCTCTATATGACATCCTTTTATATATTTGAACATGGCTATCATATCACCCCTTAACCTTCTCTTCTCCAGGCTAAACATACCCAGCTCCCTAAGCCGTTCCTCATAAGGCATCGTTTCCAGGCCTTTGACCATTTTGGTTGCCCTCCTCTGGACACGTTCCAGCTTGTCAGTATCCTTCTTGAACTGTGGTGCCCAGAACTGGACACAGTATTCCAGGTGAGGTCTGACCAGAGCGGAATACAGTGGTACTATTACTTCCCTTGATCTAGATGCTATACTCCTATTGATGCAGCCCAGAATTGCATTGGCTTTTTTAGCTGCTGCATCACACTGTTGACTCATGTCAAGTTTGTGGTCTACCAAGACTCCTAGATCCTTTTCACATGTACTGCTCTCAAGCCAGGTGTCACCCATCCTGTATTTGTGCCTTTCATTTTTTTTGCCCAAGTGTAGTATTTTACATTTCTCCCTGTTAAAATTCATCTTGTTTGCTTTAGCCCAATTCTCTAATCACTCCATCACTCAGGAGAACTGTGCATGCACACGAAAGCTCATACCAAGATCAAACTTAGTTGGTCTCTAAGGTGCTACTGGAAGGAATTCTTTATTTTATTTTGTTTCATCACTCAGGCAGTTCATGAATGGCAGAGGTGAGAAGTGAACCAGCCCTTCCCCAGCAGAGCTCCCTTTCCCACGAGCTATTCCAACCCTGGCCACTAGGTGGACCACGGAGCAGACACAGCACATCCCTACCTGAAGCAAAGGAGGACTCACCTTTGCCAATTACTCCGTAGACTTCCCGGTTCATAGCCACCCAGGTCGCTCCCCCACCCTTGTTAGTAGTAACCCTCTTCACACATTACGGTGAATGAGTATGGAGCGAGTCGGAGGACGACCCTTCCCTTCTTTGTGCGTTAGGGAAGAGACCGGCGCTGCATTGGTAGGTAGATGATGATGAGCCCCACAAACGCGACCCCCAAGTCCCTTAATTCTCGCCTCGCGCTCCTCTGAAACTCTCCCTGCCCCCAGGCGGCATGCAAAACGAACAAAAAAGTCTGAGAAAAACAGGAATTTCCCAAGGGATCTGGCTCCACTTCGGGGTATGGAACTTCCCCCTGGTCTTCCCCCTTTGATGGCAAGCATTGCACAAAGTCACACACACAACCCCCGGGATCATTGGATTTTGGGATCTTTCTTTCCGCCCCGTCGGAAAGAAACAGACTCCGGAGGTACTGACCAGCGTAGTCCAGCAGGAGCAGGTGGGCAGCAGCAGCAGCGCACAGGATCCAGCCAGGGGCCCCACGGATGAGGACCCCCATCGGGACGAAGCAATCCCCGCCCCGCCAGCAGAAAGGTCCGGAAGAGGAGCCGTGGGCGGAAATATTACACCAATGGGAAAACGGAATGCAGATTGCGGGGGTGGTTGCTGGGTAGACCCGAAGACCGCAGCGTGGGAGATACCTGTATAAGCGAAAGTGAAACTTCTCCCCTGACTCCGCCCCCTCCGCGTTCCTACTGCCTCGTCTGCTGGGGCAGATGCAGAGAAGGGGGTAACAAACATGAATGTTGCTGGGAGAGTCTGGAGGGTACATGTGCATCACGGAGGAGGTGAAAATATTTATTGGAGAACCACAAGGGTTTTGCCAGAATTCTCCTGTAATATTGGAAATGGGTAAAACGGCTTTCCTGACTCCAAATCAAATACTTTTGAAAGTCCTCAGTGGCTTGGGACCCTGGAAGTGGGGTCTTCTCCCGTCCTCTCCTCCGCAGATGACTTTTCTCCCTCTCCTTTCCAGAGGTGAGGTGGTTGACAACTGCTAACTGCCAAGAGGGGGGGGGAATTCCTTCCAGTAGCACTTTAGAGATCAACTAAGTTTGTTCTTGGTATGAGCTTTCGTGTGCAAACTTAGATGGTCTCTAAGGTGCTACTGGAAGGATTTTTTATTTTTTTATTTTGTTTTGACTATGGCAGACCAACACAGCTACCTACCTGTAACTACCAAGAGGGGATTTTTGTTGTTCTCGCCAGCTTTTAAAGTTAGACACACACTTGTAGATCAGATTTCCTATCACAAGTTCCTGTCACAAGTTCCAGATGGGTAGCTGTTGCAGCAAAAAACGCAGAGCCTTGTGGCATGAGAGTCTTATGAAACGTTATTGCAATACTATGATAAAATTACAAAAAAAACACAGGTAATCATCACCTCCTTTATTTGAACAAGTTAGATTGGTGTAGCACAGGGATGCCCAACTCCTAAGAGACTGCAATCCACTCGCAGAATAAATAACTGGCAGTGATCTACCCCTTTTGGGGGGGGGTTCAGATCAAAGTTGTTTAGCTTTTTTAAGGGAGCAGATACAAACATGTTGAACTTGAATAAAGACAAAGCTATCTTTAGCCATCTCACCCCTTGCCTTTTCCTGCAAGACCAATTGCAGTCGTCAACAGGTTTCCCACACCTATCAGCTGATCACCCATTCCCACCACCCTTCTGAGTAATACCCCTCCCCACTCCCTCACTATATTTAAGGGTCTGGTGACTTCTGTTTCAGTGTATCTGAAGAAGTGTGCATGCACATGAAAGCTCATACCAAGAACAAACTTAGTTGGTCTTTAAGGTGCTACCTGTAGGAATTTCTTATTTTTATTTTGTTTTGACTAAGAGAGGGAACATTCCATTTTAACAGCACTTTTGGCAGAGCATTAGACTCTTAATCTCAGGGCTGTGGGTTCGAGGCCCACACTGGGCAAAAGATTCCTGGGTTGGGTTGGACTCGATGATCCTCATGTAACACTATGATTCTATGACATGTGGGTGGGACAATCCACTTATCAATCATTTGATGACAGATGATTGACAGGAGGGTTGTCCACCCAGCCCACCTGTCACAGTTGGCTCACGGAGACAGGGTATAATAAAGATCTGGTCTCCCCGGCCAGAAAGTGACTTCTGTTTCAGTGTACCTGAAGAAGTGTGCATGCACACGAAAGCTCATAGCAAGAACAAACTCAGTTGGTCTCTAAGATGCTACTGGAAGGAATTTTTTATTTTATTTTGTTTTGACTATGGCAGACCAACACGGCTGCCTACCTGTAACTTTAATAAAGGAGAAAGGGGAAAAGTCGCTCACTGAAATATCGCTAAGGAAACCATCAGCCTCACAGCGAAAACTCCGTCTTCCGTTCTACCGATCATGTGTGAATGGGGAACAGGGCGAGGGGGCAGGGAAGGATGCTGTTTTGCCACAGCAGAGGAAAGGGAGCTGGCGATTGACTGCGCTCTACCAAAACCTCACAGGGATCAACAAGTCGATCGCAATCGATCTGTGTTGGACATCCCTGGTGTAGCGTATGCTGGCTTCTGCATTACGCATAACTCTTCAACAGACCCATGAAAACAGATTTATTTTGGGCTAGGTGTGTGTCTGTGCTTTCCACATAAGTTGATGTTAAAGTGGTGAATAAACAAGGTCAGCCAGTCATCAGCTCTGATTACATCCTGAGGGATTAACACTCATTGCCAAACTACAGATACCGTAGTTTTCGCTCCATAGGGCGCACCTTGTTTGTAGAGGAGGAAACAAGAAAAAAAAATATTTTTCTGGTTTTCCTCCTCTAAAAGCCCTGTTTTTTGCAGCTTTTTTTAAATAAAGGGAAAAGCCCTGCTTTGAGGATCAGCTAAAAGTTTTGCAGCTTTTTTGTAAAGGGGCAAAAGCCCTGTTTTTTGAGGATCAGCTAAAAGTTTTGCAAGCTTTTTTTGGTAAAGGGAAAAGCCCTGTTTTTTTTGAGGATCAGCTAAAAGTTTTGCAGCTTTTTTGCAAAGGGAAAAGCCCTGTTGTTGTTTTTGAGGATCAGCTAAAAGTTTTGCAGCATTTTTTGCAAAGGGAAAAACCCTGTTTTTTGAGGATCAGCTAAAAGTTTTGCAGCTTTTTTTGCAAAGGGGGAAAAGCAAAGAGGAAAAGCCCCGTTTTTATGGGGTTCAACTCACATTTCTGCAGCTTCTAAAGGAAAGGGAGCCTTTTCTACAGTTTCCAGACAGATAATCTAATCAGCCAGTCACATGTCGCTGGGGAAACAAACAACCTCCCTCTGCAGCACATTCAACAATGGAGGGCGGGGCTGAAAGGGAGCCGGGACTCTTATCTCTCTCCCGATCTCTTGCTGATCAGCTGCTGAGCGGGGTCCTTTCAACACCCCCTTTTCTCTTTGTAAAATAAAAAGCATGATCCTCTTTTGGCCCCTGGGCAATTCAGCTCCAGGGACCACCATTCGCTCCATAAGACGCACAGATATTTCCCCTTACTTTTTAGGAGGAAAAAAGTGCGTCTTATGGAGTGAAAAATACGGTAGATGCAGGGAGCCGTCTAATCTCTTGTGTTTCTTTTAAAGCATTAACAGCAGCATTTGCTGGAGGCCACTGTTCCAGTTTTTTTTAATTATTATTATTATTATTATTATTATTATTATTATTATTATTAAAACAATTTCCTCATCACCACCATAATTTAGCTAAGCAATTAAAAATATAAGATTTAGGAACATCTAAAGCTGCCTTCTGCAGGGTCAAACTACGGACCTTCTAGCTTAGAATTCTTGGCACCAACATGTGGCATAGAGTCACAAACAGAATTTTTCTTTTTTTAAAAAAAAAAGACGCTGCACACTTCCACCCTAAAATATGGTATGACAGAGAGCAGCAAAAAAAATGATGCAAAGTTCCCATGTGCTTCTTCCTGCAGAGCAAAAGCCCCAAACCCTTAAATCTGAAGAAGAGGGAGAAAGTTCTAAAGAAATCCCATCTGCGATAGGAAGCACAAAGATCAGCCCATTGTAGAGCCAAGTATTTTTCGACTTGCTGGCTTGACGCAATCCTTTCAACAGAGGTTCCTCCATCTGGTGTCCCAAGGCCCATCCTGGAATTCTCCAATTGCGCTGCTTAGGATTTCCAGCTTGCATCTCTTCCTTGAACAGCCCCATAGCTGTCAATACACAGCTCTCCCTTATTCGCTGTCCTGCCATTGGGCAGGCAAAATAACTCCACACCTCTCTGCTACTACTCACCTCTCTGCTCAGATGTCAGAGAGGTTCCTCTGTTTCTCCTGCTCTTCCAGCCGATGTATCTGCTGCAGAAAAACACGCAGGAGGGTGTCAGGTTAACTGAGCACAGTGAAGCTGGCAAGGGATGGGGCCATCCAAATCACAGAGCATCTAGTCCAACCCAGCTCCCCTTGCAGAGGACTCCAATCCCTGGGCATGATCAAGACCAGGCATCCCCAAACTGCAGCCCTCCAGATGTTTTGGCCTACAACTCCCATGATCCCTAGTTAACAGGACCAGTGGTCAGAGATGATGGGAATTGTAGTCCAAAACATCTGGAGGGCCGAAGTTTGGGGATGCCTGATCAAGACGCACATGAAATGTACAAAACAAAATAAAATAAAAAATTCCTTCCAGTAGCACCTTAGAGACCAACTAAGTTTGTTCTTGGTATGAGCTTTGTGTATGCACACAAAAGCTCATACCAAGAACAAACCTAGATGGTCTCTAAGGTGCTACTGGAAGGATTTATTTTATTTTATTTTGTTTTGACTATGGCAGACCAACACGGCTACCTACCTGTAAATGAAATGTACAGGAAGCAAAGATCAAAGGGCACCTTCTGGGCAAAAGTATCCAGGTGAGGCTTGTTATGGTCAAAGGTACCCAACCCACACATCAGAAGCGTTGGCCTCCTGAGCTTTGCTTCAGAGCACGGGTAGGCAAACTAAGGCCCCGGGGCCAGATCCAGCCCGATCGCCTTCTAAATCCGGCCCACAGATGGTCTGGGAATCAGCGTGTTTTTACATGAGTAGAATGTGTCCTTTTATTTAAAATGCATCTCTGGGTTATTTGTGGGGCATAGGAATTCGTTCACACACAGACCAAAAAATATAGTCCGGTCCCCCACAAGGTCTGAGGGACAGTGGACGGGCCCCCTGCTGAAAAAGTTTGCTCACCCCTGCTTCAGAGCAAAGGAACACGCTTTGCTGCATAGCATGACATGCAATTACATACATGCCACTGGTTTCTACACATTTCCCTCCATTAGACAACCTATATGTAAAGGTATAGGACCCTTGGACAGTTAAGTCCAGTCAAAGGCGACCAGGAGGTTGTGGCGCTCATCTCGCTTTCAGGTCTAGGGAGCCAGTGTTTGTCCACAGACAGCTTTCTGGGTCATGTGGCCAGCAGGACTAAACTGCTTCTGGCACAATGGAATGTGGTGTTCATGTAGGATTAAATAAGAGGTGATACATTGTTTAGACATTGTGCGGGTTGAGCTAAATTCATTCCGGTGCCCTTTATGCGGCTGGCTGAGTGTAACGTTCCCTGCTGGTCTATGTTCAAGATATGATTTCTTATGATGAATCCTACATGACCTGAAACTGGCTGTGTTATTTGGCTGTGCTTTAAACCTCCATTGCTGAGAAGCGAGAGGGTCACGTCTCTCTTTCAATTAAGTTGCTGTTTAACTTACAACTACATGGCAAGGATGTCTCTTTGATAACTCCTGAGCATCTGTCCCTCTTGTCCCTTTGAAGTAGTTATGCTAACATCCTGGAGGCCTGGGCAGTGTCAATATGGCCAGGATGCTTGTCCTTCACTTCCTACTATCAATCTTGTGTCCTTTTTCTCTACCTCATCTTTGGAATGTTAATGGATCTTAGCTAGGAAGTTAGTTACTAGTTTAAACCGGTTCTGCTGAAGTTCAAAGGGTCTTTGTTCTCTACCTGGCCACATGGTCGCTGGGGGAGGTGACGCTGGACGCTGTTTTCATTGGCTGGTTTGAATTTCTGTAAGGCGGGTTTTTGGGTGAATAAAAGTTCCTGGATGAGGGAACTTCTTTCTCCCCCTTCTCTCTCAGACAGGTTGCTGCTGGTCAATTTCCTTGTCTGTCCTTCTTTGAACTCACGCATTGTGGCTTAAGCAGAAACGCCACAATGGAACACCGTGATGGAAACCAGAGCGCACGGAAATGCCGTTTGCCTTCCTGCCACAGTGATACCTATTTATCTACTTGCACTTGTGTGCTTTCGAACTGCTAGGTTGGCAGCAGCTGGGACAGAGCAATGGGAGCTCACCCCGTTGCAGGATACTGGCACACATGCGCAATGAAAGTGATGCCAGACCCAATCCTTCTAAATCATCCATCAGAGGTCGATGGTTGGATCCAGCAGCAACTCCAACCTGTCCCGTGTAGACTGGATAAACATTGCTTAAAGCTGCTAAAGAGTCACACTCCCTTCATCTCTCCCTGTTGGCCTCGCTGGCTAAGGCCAAAAGCATTTGGAGGGCTCCAGGTTGGGGAAGCCAGCAGTTGAGCATTGGCACCAGCAGGGCTGAGCCAAATACTTTGCGGAGAAAGGTGAGTTTTGGAGGAGGCACTTGAAGGAAAGGTGGTCCTATGCAGTGGCGTAGCGTGGGCGGTGCTGGGGGGGCCAGTTGCACCGGGCGCAACATCTGGGAGGGCGCACTCGCACCGACGACGACGACCCCCTCGGCACCCGCCTCCCATGACAGAGGCGCCCTTCTCTTCCCCTCCCGCACCTGACGCCGCTGCTGCTGAGGGAGCTGCTGCTGCTGAGGCGTTTGCCGGCCGACGGCAGCCGCGGGGAGCCTCCGCGGCGCCTTCTCCGCAGCAGCAGCAGGAGGAGGCGGCGGCAAACGGGGGCGCAGGTCGCCGCCGCCGCCATATCCAAAGGCCGAAGACGTCGCCAGCCGGCTTTGGGGAGGCTCCGCCTCCGGCTCCTCCCCGCGCCCGCCCAAAGGCAGGCCTCGCCGCCGCCGAGAGAGGTACAGGGGCGCTGGAGGGCAGGCCGAGTGGGGTGGCTCAGAGGGGGGAAGGAAAGAGGGACTGGCTTCCTCCGTATCAGGGAGGGGAGCTGATCTGTCTCTCTCTGTTTCTCTCTTTCTCTCTCTCTCTCCACCAGCCCCCTCTCCCTTTTCTCCCTCCCTCCATCTCTGCCTCTCTCTCTTTCTATCTTTCTTTCTTTCATCTCTACCTCTACCTTTCTTTCTTTCTGTCTTTCTCTCCCTTTCTTTCTTTCTTTCTTTCTTTCTTTCTATCTCCACCTCTTTCTTTCTTTCTCCACCTTTCTTTCTTTCTGTCTTTCTTTCTGTCTTTCTATCCCTCTCCCTCTTTATTTCTTTCTATCTATATCTACCTCTATCTCTGTGTATCTATCGTTTAGCTATATTTCCCTACAGTATCTCTGTCTCCTCCCTCTCTCTCTCTCTTTCTTGACTTACTGTAGTTTATTAAATTGTCACATAGCTCCATCCAGATCACATAACATTTTTTTTTGTTTTTTCCTTTGACTTCCCATATCGCTTCCCAAAATCTCTTTACTGCTTTATTGTTTATAACAATACACCCGATATTAACCTAACAATAGGAAAAAAATATTGGGGTCCCCCCCGTTGCTTATTATGCTAATCCATCTTGTATTGCCAAAAAATCAAAATATTTACTTCGGTAATCCAAAAAGGGTTCTTCTACAAATGCCTCATTCTAGGGTCTGGAGGTTCATTCTCTCTCTCTCTCTCTCTTTCTACCCTTCTCTATCTATCTTCTATCAATCTATATTTTTATCTCATTCATTCTCTCTCCCCCGCTCTTTCTATTGTGATCTACCTCCCTTTCTCTCTCTGTCGCTCTCTATCATCCCTTTCTCTCTCGTTTTTTTCTCCACCTCTACTGTCAATTTATCTAATATCTATCTTAGATAGCTCAGCCAGTAGAACATGGGACTCTTAATCTCAGGGTTGTGGCTTGGATCACCACATTGAGCAAAACGATTCCAGCATTGCTGGGGGTGGACTAGATGACCATTGTCCCTTCCAACTCTACAATTCTGACTTGAGTGCTAAAATCCATGGGTTAGGGGGCGCAAATTACTTGCCTTGCCCCGGGTGCTGACAACCCACGCTACGCCACTGGTCCTATGCAGGTGTGTGCGGAGGCAGTTTCAGACATACAGGCCAGCAGAAGGTCTGCTCTCACTGCTTCTGGTGAAGGACAGAATGCTGTGAATTGCCCCGTGAATTGCCCCTCTCTCAATTTCCCCTTAATGTAATTTTCTGTTTTGTGGGAGTATAGGAGGTTTAATTGCCCTTACCTTTCCGTAAGATGTATTTTATTTTCTGTCTCCAGTTTTACAGTGACCTTGTGCTGTTTCGAGTTCACGCAGGCACCCCACACGCCTTGAACAAATCCTCCCTTGTGACCCCGTCCCACCCTAGGCCTGTCCCGTGCCGGAGGGAAAACTCGCAAAGAGGGACATCTCACTTACTTGGCACAGCTTGGTGTCTTAGCCACATCTCTGCAGAGAGAGAATCAAATTATGAGTTTCAGTTGTCACAAGGGAGGACACAAAGCATAGCCAAGGCTTGCAAAGCCCCAAAGTCACAGAAATCCCCTACATTTTAAGTGGCCAAATGAAGAGGAACAACGAGAAAAGTTTTCATTCGCAAGGAAAGAGCTTAACTTTGAACAGTTGTGAGACCTAGTCAAACAAGTGGGTTACAGATTCTGGAGCCTCTAGTCGTTTTACTCATGACGATTCTTCAGGACAGAAAGGGATGCAACGGAGATCGTCCAGCCTCCTTGTGGGGAAGGACCACCCAGCAGATGATTTTCTGGGGAAAGATCCCAGCAGACACTCCGGGAACCTGTCACTAGTAAAAGGTAGGAAGTCTTCCAGATTCCAACTACCGTATTTTTCGCTCCATAGGGCGCACCTCGTTTTTAGAGGAGGAAACGAAAAAAAACATATTTTTCTGGTTTTCCTTCTCTAAAAGCCCTGTTTTTTATGATCAGCTAAATGTTTTGCAGCTTTTTTTGCAAAGGGAAAAGCCCTGTTTTTTGAGGATCAGCTAAAAGTTTTGCAGCTTTTTTTGCAAAGGGAAAAAGCCCTGTTTTTTTGAGGATCAGCTAAAAGTTTTGTAGCTTTTTTGCAAAGGGAAAAACCCTGGTTTTTTGAGGATCAGCTAAAAGTTTTGCAGCTTTTTTGCAAAGGGGGAAAAGCAAAGAGGAAAAGCCCCGTTTTTATGGGGTTCAACTCACATTTCTGCAGCTTCTAAAGGAAAGGGAGCCTTTTCTACAGTTTCCAGACAGATAATCTAATCAGCCAGTCACATGTCGCTGGGGAAACAAGCAACCTCCCTCTGCAGCACATTCAACAAGGAGGGCGGGGCTGAAAGGGAGCCGGGGACTCTTATCTCTCTCCCCGATCTCTTGCTGATCAGCTGCTGAGCGGGTCCTTTCAACACCCCCTTTTCTCTTTGTAAAATAAAAAGCATGATCTCTTTTGGCCCCTGGGCAATTCAGCTCCAGGGACCACCATTCGCTCCATAAGACGCACAGATATTTCCCCTTACTTTTTAGGAGGAAAAAAGTGCGTCTTATGGAGCAAAAAATACGGTACTACCTGATTTCCTCCAACATGCCCCCTCCACTGTCCTGAGAAAACCCTTCAAATTTTATTTTATTTTATTATTTGGTCGATTTACTGCCCAGGGTGCCCTACTCTCTTATCTGCCCTCAGAGCCAGCACATCATGCGCAGGGCTGTGTCTTGATGGTGGCAGCTTCTCCTCCTCCTCGCCCGCTCTCCAGCAGTCACGATAAGCTGCCCAAGACTGGCAGCGGCAGCCACGGAGAGGTTATGGGATGCTCCCTCGGCTAATCCTCCTACCCAAGCTTGGTGGCGGCAGCACCGGCAGGGGAAATCGGGACATTCTGGGATCCAATCAGAAGCTGGGTTGGCTTTCGTAATTCTGGGACTGTCCTCGGAAAATCGGGACACTTGGAGGGTACGTGGTACTTACTGATGGCCACGGAGATGCCGGACACCAGGACTACAGCCCCCACGATGCATAGAATTAGAAGCCCACTGCTGAATGCTGGAGGTTGAACAGAAGAAAAGAGAAAAGAAATACAATTTTTATAAAAAAAAGTATTAAAAAAGCTTTTTTAAAAAAATCAAATTTCTTTAAAAATCCTTAAAACTTTAAAAAAATTCTTTAAAAAAAATAAAAAGTTGTCCAGTAGCACCTTAAAGGTAAAGGTAAAGGACCCCTGACAGTTAAGTCCAGTTGCGGACGACTCTGGGGTTGCGGCACTTATCTCACTTTACTGGCTGAGGGAGCCGGCGTTTGTCCACAGACAGTTTTTCTGGGTCTTATGGCCAGCATGACTAAGCCACTTCTGGCGAAACCAGAGCAGCGCACGGAAACGCCGTTTACCTTCCTGCCAGTGTGGTACCTATTTATCTACTTGCACTTTGATGTGCTTTCAAACTGCTAGGTTGGCCACTAAGTTTGTTCTGGGTATAAGCTTTCGTGTGCATGCCCACTTCTTCAGATAGAAGAAAGAGGCCTGGAAACGATGCCTTATGAGGAACGGCTTAGGGAGCTGGGTATGTTTAGCCTGGAGAAGAGAAGGTTAAGGGGTGATATGATAGCCATGTTCAAATATAGAAAAGGATGTCATCTAGAGGAGGGAGAAAGGTTGTTTTCTGCTGCTCCAGAGAAGCGGACACGGGCAATGGATTCAAACTACAAGAAAGAAGATTCCACCTAAACATTAGGAAGAACTTCCTGACAGTGAGAGCTGTTCGACAGTGGAATTTGCTGCCAAGGAGTGTGGTGGAGTCTCCTTCTTTGGAGGTCTTTAAGCGGAGGCTTGACAGCCATCTGTCAGGAATGCTTTGATGGTGTTTCCTGCTTGGCAGGGGGTTGGACTGGATGGCCCTTGTGGTCTCTTCCAACTCTATGATTCTATGATTGACAGGAAACCCAGAACAATATTTTCCTCTTAAGGGGGAGGCCACAGGACTTGGGAGCTCATGAAATTCAGAGGGGTTCGGGGAGGGATATCTAAGAAAGACACACACACCCCCGACTCCATCTCCTCTCTCAAGGCTTACATGAGTCCCCGATCATATCAGCAAATAGGACAAGTTTGTCTCCAATTGGAGGTTGTCAATATCAGCTGCAATGCTGCTAGTTCCCTGGGGTGGTCCGTCCTCCCATAAGCCTTTGCTCCCTGCAGCCTCTCACCAGGCTCCTGCCAGGCCACATCCAGGTGTTCGGCCAGAGCTCCGTGCTCCACGTGGCACTGGAAGCGTTTCCTCTCCTCGGGGTTGGTTTTAATACCGAGCATGGCATGGTAGGTCCCGTCTGAATTGGGGGCGACAACTCTGCGGAAGGTATCCTGCACCCACACCTCTCCGTCTTTCCTCCAATAGGCATTGATATCCTTCGGGTAGAAGCCGTACGCCCGGCAGACGAGGCCTTTGGAGTCCTCCTTACTCGTCACCTTCACGACGGGAGGCTCTGTGGAAATGACAGAGGCGTCCAAATGCTGGACTTGCAGCTTTTTGTGCTCCAAGACTTTTTTCACCTTCATTTCCTCTCACACTTTATGAATTCAAGTGCCGGGGGTTGGGAACCAAACAGCTCTAGAAAAGACAGAATTCCTTCATAGTCCTCCGTCCTGCCTGCCCTGAAAGGTGCCCATGAGGTGCAGGAATGGATTTTTAGACAATAGGAAAGGATATATAGTTTAGTTATTATTCTCCTCCCTCGCTCATGGCACCATCCTTTGCCAATTTAAACCTAGAAGCCAAGACAAGGTTACTTGAACCTTCTAGAAACAATAATCCAGGATGCTTTCAGGCAGAATGGATTTTCCTGGTACAGTGGTACCTTTGTTTTCGAATGGCTTACTAGTCAAACAAAATAATAATAATAATAATAATAATAATAATAATAATAATAATAATAATTTAATTTAAACCCCACCCATCTGGCTGGGTTTCCCCAGCCACTCTGGGCGGCTTCCAACAAAACATTAAAATACAATAATCAATCAAACATTAAAAGCTTCCCTAAGCAGGGCTGCTTTCAGATGTCTCCTAAAAGTCTGGTAGTTGTTTTTCTCTTTAACATCTGGTGGGAGGACCTTCCACAGGGCGGGTGCCACTACCGAGAAGGCCCTCTGCCTGGTTCCCTGTAGCTTTGCTTCTCGCAGTGAGGGAACCGCCAGAAGGCCCTCGGCGCTGGACCTCAGTGTCTGGGCAGAACGATGTGGGTGGAGATGCTCCTTCAGGTATACTGGACCGAGGCCTTTTAGGGCTATAAAGGTCAGCACCAACACTTTGAATTGTACTCGGAAATGTACTGGGAGCCAATGTAGGTCTTTCAAGACCGGTGTTATGTGGTCTCAGCAGCTGCTCCCAGTCACCAGTCTAGCTGCCGCATTCTGGATTAGTTGTAGTTTCCGGGTCACCTTCAAAGGTATGGATCCCAAACGCTGCAAACTCGGAAATAAATGTTCCGGTTTGCGAACTTTTTTCAGAAGCTGAACGTGCTCCATTTTGAGTGCCACACTTCCATTTTGAGTGTTACGCTGAGGTCTGTCTTTTTTTGCTATTTATTTTGTGTTTTTGTGGCTTTTTTGTTGTTGTGATCGTGTGGAACCCGGTTCAGCTACTGATTGATTGATTGTGTGTGTGACTGCAGTACCTCGTTTATTGCTTTCATTTTATGGATCAATGGTCCCGTTACATAGTAAAATTCATGTTAAATTGCTGCTTTTAAAAGTCTGGAACGAATTAATCCGTTTTGCATTACTTTCTATGGGAAAGCGCTCCTTGGTTTTGGAACGCTTTGGTTTTGGAACGAACTTCTGGAACGGATTCAGTTTCAGAACCAAGGTCCCACTGTATTATCCCTCTTATCCCCCACTTAAAAGCAATCACACACAAACATTGTTTTGTGAAGAAATAAAAGCAGTGTTTACTTACATAATCTGGGTCTCAAAGCAGCAATTACAGCAGCAAAATTAAGGCAGGTTTATAACTACTATCTAAGCTACAAAAGTACAAAATCTAAGTACGAAATGGTGGCTGAGCATGCAGATGCGGTTACAGCTTCTTGCCAAGGCACAGAAAGGAAGTGATCTCGCAGTTTTTTCTCTAGCCAATTTCACAGGAAAGCTCTGAACCTCAGCCCTTTCATATATGGCAAAACATGAATCATTAGGTGACCACAATAATGTTCCACATGAGGTACAAAAGGCCCCAACTCCCTGGAATGGAGGCCACATAAGAGTTAACCGGCAGGTCCAGCGAGAATTTCAGGAAGACGTGAAGCCATAAAATACATTGTTAGCGTTTTTTATGACTTTCCATAGGGCTGAGGCTTTTATTTCAGGGCGGGGTGGTGCAAAGAGGATAATTCAAAGCCTGCACATGTTCTGATATATCCAGCCTGAAAGTTCACAACATCAAGAAGAGAGAATTAAACCCTTTCAAGCAGAAAACTTGGTCAGGTTTGTCTCCACTCTGCTTGCGTTCTTTATTTATTTCATTTTTTAAAAAAAAACATTTTTATTTTATTTTACAAATATAAAATTATAACAATCCAGATGCGTATCCATATATAGAGATTACTCTGAATCTCAAGACTCCCCCCCACCCCTCCATGGGTCCTATTATCAACATCTACAACTGCATATTTTCCTATAATCTATATTTTATATCCCTCCATGTTATCCGTAGTATTTGTTACATTACAAGTGAGATTAAATTCCTGCTGATGTTTTCATCTGCTTGCAAAGGTCTCACAAATAAATTATATTTCCCCCCGCCCATTCTTTTTTAAAAAGTTTTTGTCCTCTTGGTTCCTGAGGTTCTTTACAGAAGCATTTATTTCAAAAGATCGGGATAAATATTCTAGAAGTGGTCCTCTCCACCACCCCCAAGCTGTCATTATTATTATTATTATTATTATTATTATTACTACTACTACTACAGTCATACCTCAGGTTGAGAACACTTCGGGTTGTATACTCCGCAAACCCAGAAGTAAAGATTGCCACGTATGTTGTGACGAACCTCCCTGCCCACTACCCCTCTGTTACTAAGTGTATTATTTCTGAGGTGTTCGGGTCACTTTTTCTATCCACCCCACCTCGATTCTTGAGGTCCGTCTGTGTGGATAATCCCCTTTTATTATAACTAGGGATAACTTAGTAACGGGGTTCTCTTGTCCAGCTGTCGTGGCCTGTTATATATATATATACATATCTTGCTCTGGGCTCCTGGGTTGAGAATACCTCTCAGCTCTATCAGTTTTGGGGCTCTCTCTCATTAGCATAGCTGTCAAGTTTAGGATTTGAAAATAAGGGATCAGCACTCTCACCCATCCCGGGGACAGTCACATGTCAGTGGTGGGCGGAGCCAGAAGCAAAAGTGGGCGGAGCAGCAATGTAAACTCCAAGCGGGCTCGGGCTCGGAGCGGAGCAAAGAGGAGGGCAGCCAGCAAAGAGGAGGGCAGCCATGTGCTCCGCGCAATGGAGCCCCATCGTCTTCTTGTCTGATCCCATCAAAACAGGACAGGAAGCAGCAGCTGCTCAAAGGCAGCCAGGCTCCGCCCGCCAGCTAACCCTATTGGCCAGCTGAGGGGCTCGGCGGCAACGGATAGGGGTAGATGCAAGGGGAGAAATACACCCCCCTGTAAGCACAGGAAACGGCTCCCTGCTTTGAGGGCTGAGACTTTTCTCTCCAAGTAGGCGAGGTCTTCCTACCCAGTCCCTGGCCAGCAGGGGAGAGCTGCTTCCATTAAAAACGGGAAATTTAAGGGAAATAAAAAATAGGGGAGAGCAACGGGAAACTGCTTAAAATAAGGGAGAATCCCAGGGAAAACGGGATACTTGACAGCACTGCTCATTAGATCCCCCCACTGCATCAGTTAGCTAAATCCTTTTAGCAACTGTGTAGCCTTACCAAGGTTTCTGCCCTTTTGCCCCTCCTGAGTGAAACTCCAAGACACAAACTATCACCCTGCAGGTCAGTTTTGTCTTTTCCCTGAGTTCACCTCCTCATGAGCATCCATATATCGCTGGACCAAATAAATGCCTCTTTTCTCTTGGCTCAACAAAAACAAGTCTTTCTTTATTTCAGAACATCATGTTTCGCGTATTTCAATAGTTCATCAGCTTAGTTACATCTAAAATATAAACTCTTTCAGTATACCCTGCTAATCTTCATCCTCTGCTAGCCTAACCACCACTATCCCGGCCCCACACCCCTCTTCTCCCTATCTCCACACACACCCTCCCTCTTCTCAACTGCCAAAACCGCCCGTTCCCTCCTTTTAAGCAGGGGACCGCCCCGCCCCCAAAGGATGAACTGTCTGTCAAAATGAAGGTGGCTTAACCCTTTCTGCGCTGGGATGTCATACCTCCTCCACCCTAGGGCCAATCCGTCACCCACGTGCAGAAGCATTCTGCGCAGTTCACACATACGCAAAAGCATGATATCGTGTGCAAAATGTACACTTGGGTTGAGTACTTTTCGGGGTGTGAATGGCACCCCAGAACGGATCAGGTACGTAACCCGAGGTACTACTGTATCATGTGGCAGCTCTTGGCTCCCATCACCTTTGCGGTGTGGTCTAGGATGGGTTTATGCCGGGTAGAATATGAAGGAATTTCAGCACACACACCCAACCCATCACAAGTCTTGTTCCCATCTCCCTGCATCTGCCCTCACACAAACACCCACCTGTCCTCAGCAAAGCCTCCTTCCCGTAGTCCAGGTATCTCCGCAGCCACGCAACGCAGTCCTCCTTCCCCACGTAAGCCATCACAGAGACCGTCTGGTTTCCAGTCCGGCTCACTTGGGCTCCTCTCTCGACTGCCATCCAGGAGAGAGACTCCAGGTCAAGGTCAAGGTAGACTCTCCCATCGTAGGCTTCCTGCTCATGCGCTGCTTGGCGCCCCTCTTGGCTAAGCTCGCAGCCGTACCTGACCTGCCAGGTGTGCAAGCCTGTGAGAAGGGGCAACGCAAGAGGTCAGTGGGACAGGGGAGTGAGGTCTGGCGACCAGAGCAGGCGATGTGGGAATGTTGAGGGATGTGGGAGAGGATATATTGTTTTAGATATCCTATCCCAACTTGCGTTTACAAGCTCGATAATATCAGCAGAGCTAACATTCCCTTTTTACCTCACATGCACAGCGGATAGTTTGCATAGACTCGCTAGAGTCATAAAAATGTTATCCTGGTGTCTTCCCCTTTTTATCCCTCTTTCAATAAGACACTTCACAGTCTTCGGTCAAGTGAAAAACGTTTACTCACAAGTAATCATCTAGTCACACATAGGATCCTAGAGGCAGGCTTAAAAGTTGCTAAACAATATACATGTGGTGACTTTCTCCTTATGAGAGAAAGTCCCCCCCTTTTCTACTCTTGGCCTAGTGCCAACGGTACATTTTTAGTAATGCTGCTTTTAAAACTGTCAGAGAGAGAGATCAACACGACAACTGACCAGCGACAAAATGGACCCTGGCCTGAGCTACAGTTGGCCACTCCCAACTGTGGAGTTCGCTCCCAACTGTAGAGTTCCATATAAGGAAGTTTTGTCTCAGTCCAGGAAGACAGGAAGTTCCGGCTTGAGGACTGAGACAACTTTCTAGAAAAAGTTGGGTTTGACTGCCTCTGTTCTTTTTACAGGCGAAACCCCCACAGACCCTTAAAAGAGGTTGGGCAAATATTTGATTATTTTTAACCTCAGGGAAGAAGAGGCAGACTGGAAAGCTCAGTCGGTAGAGCGCGAGACTCTTAATCTCAGGGTTGTGGGTTTAAGTCCCACGTTGGGCAGGGACTTCCGGCGAGAACGCCATCGCGGGCGGTCGTGGGTCGCTTCGGCAGCGAGGCGACCCAGGCCGGCCCGGGGGTTGGAGCCCCGCTACCGCAAAGCGGGGCTCCGTTGAGCCGCGGGTCGAGCGTCCCGCGGCTTGGGCTCTCCGGCGAGCCCGCTATGGCTCTGAACCCTTCCCTCGTTCCCCCTGTAAAGGGGGAGTGGGGGTGAAGGGACCACGGAGCTGGGCTGGGGACATGCGCCAACCGGACCGGCGAAGCGGCGGCCGCCGCTCGTGTGAGCAACATCGTTCTACCTGGCAGAAGGGAAATAAATGAAGCCCGTTGGCCGTGAGTATCTGAACAACTGAATTTATCTTTGACATTTGGCGCTCCGGGAGATACTACGGAAAGGAAGCCCGTTTTTCTCCCTTTGGTAGAAAAAAAGTAACTGTTCTGATGGTGACTGCTGTTACAGTGATGGATATAATGTTTCGACTTTTGACAAGTGAGACTGTTTAGATCCCCTTTGGGGGAGCAAGCTGATGGTGGATATCTCTTTTTAAAATGGATAGACTGCAATCTTTTCGCCCTGACTCCAGGGAAAATGGCTGTGGAGACTTGTGAGTGAGATGGAAAAGTACTGTGACTAAGATGGAAAAACACTGAAACTTGATACTCTATGCCCGCTTCTACCATGTTAGGTTTCGTTTTCAAGCTGGTTTTAGACTCTGGACTGACTCATGAACAAAGGATTATTTTGCTGAAGTTAGAATTGCTAAACCAGAAATTAATTTTGCTGAACCAGGATGTTGCAGAAAAGTTATATCCCACAGGAAAGACTATTCAGAACATTGTTAAAATGGAAGGAAACCTTGGCAGAGAGCTGAAGGGAATTATTGAAGAACAAAATATGATGTCTTTGCAACTCCGAGAAGATGAAAAGTCCTGTTGGGGTGGCAGACCCAGGATGAGAAGATTTTTTTATATCCAATTTCTGGGGTGAGAGCCCAGGAATGATGGGGAAAAGGACTTACATATTCACAATTAGAAGAGGAACGGAATTTCGAACCGGAGATGCTGGAAGGTAGTGATTCGTGCACCCTGATGCTCCCTGCAAGGACTGTTGTAGATTATGTCTGGAACTGTGGACTTACAAGAAAAGAGAACATTCTGGAAATTGGTATTGGTGTAAGATGGAGGAACGCTTGGGGGGGAGACCTCGAAATGGCAAAAGAAAATGGATAGAAAAGGGATAGGGTGAAACGTATTTAGGATAAAATTAGGATGGTTTATTATGGTACCCTGAAGCCGGTGTGTTAAGATTTTAAGTTTTTGAATTAAAGAAGAGATATTTGAATTTTTTCTTTACTAGCAGCAGACTAAGTGAAAGAAGATGTTTGATATGATTTGACATAAGAAGTAATATGTTGTGTTATGATGTTGTATTATTAATTATCATGAAGTTAGATTTGGATTAGATTCGATTTAAGTTAACGAGTGATAGATTATTGTGAATTAAAAATAAGACTTTAAGAAGTATGTTTAGTTTTGATTTTTAAATGATTTAATTTCAGAGATGAGAAGTTATTAAAGTAAAATTGGAATTGGAACTGAAGGAGAGAAAACGGGGGAAGTCACGCAATGATGCGAACAAGAAAAGTTTTTTTTTTTTGTATGTAAACAAGAAAAAGAATTGTTGGTGTATTTGTATTTGTTTTATTGTGGTTTGATTGTTGGGGTTGGGTTTGGGTTTGTGTTGGTATGTGTTATGTTGTTCTTTGTTTTGGAAAAACCAATAAATTCTTTATAAAAAAAAAAAAGTCCCACGTTGGGCAAAAGATACCATCATTGCCGGGGGTTGGACTAGAAGACCCTCGGGGTCCCTTCCAAATCTATGATTCTAGGAGGCTATGTCCAGCTCCAAGGGCCTTCCCTCACTGAGAAAAGTGAGGTTACAGGGAACCAAGCACAGGGCCTTATCGGTGGTGGCTCCCACCCATCAACGGCTGATTCTCAGCTCCTGGGGCTACACAACTCCCTCCCACCCCACTGTCGGTTCCTCTAGCTAAGCATCAGTGAGCATTTGCTGTTTAAAGGTAAAGAGACCCCTGACCATTAAGTCCAGTCGTGTCCGACTCTGGGGTTGTGCCGTTCATCTCGCTTTATTGGCCGAGGGAGCCTGCGTACACCTTCCGGGTCATGTGGCCAGCATGACTGAGCCACTTCTGGTGAACCAGAGTAGCGCACAGAAACGCCGTTTACCTTCCCACCGGAGCAGTACCCGGTGTGGGAAATTTCTTGTCACCCCCCCCCATTGATTCCCCCCCTGCAAAAATGGCCTTACGTTATTACATATTTTCTTACAAAGGAATAATAACAAGTAATAATAATAATAAAAACTTTTATTTATATCCCGCCCTCCCCGGCCGAAGTCGGGCTCAGGGTGGCTAACATCAGATACATAACATTGGTATAAAATCAAACAATAATTAAATTACCTCCTAAAAACATCTCAAAATCAAATTAAAGTCTAATTAGATGGCTTTCCACAGGGTTAGGGTTGGGAACAGTAAGTGCTCCACTGAACTGAAATTTCAGCCTTCACGACATAGGAAAACAGCCAAGTAAACAGCTATTTGGTGGAGGAGGGTCAAGATATTAACCGATATGCATGAAATTTCATATATAGCTATATAATCCCTAGTATAGTAAGATAAGACCTTTGGAGCAGGCATTTAAAAAAAAAGTTTTTTATGAACTGCCCTAGTAGGGCAGTAATTGTTCCTTGATAATTTGTCACCCCCTCCATTATGGAACATGGGGGGACCTGCCCCCTACGCCCCCCCTTGCTACGCCCCTGCAGGGAAGTCACCTGAGTGCTGGTAAAGTTACAGTCAAACTGCTTGGTGCGTGGGCAGATGAAAATGATGGACTATATGGAGCTTGCAGAAATGACCGGGAAACTCCGTGACCAGAGGGACGACGCAGTGGAAGAAGCATGGATGAAATTTAAAATTGTATTTAAAAAAGCATTGTACGATTGAACATTAGATATAACTAGAAGGAAAGACATGCTACAGAGTAAAAGATAGGTGATTAAGTTAAGTTAGATGATGTGTAAGACTAAGTTTAAGAGAAATAGATAAGATTAAATAATTTGGTTTTTAAAAAGTGATTAATATGTTTAGATATATAATATGCTTAGAAATTACAAACAAAGTTTAGGAATTTAAGAAAGACAAAAGTTACTAAAGAATATTTGACAAGGGACGCAGGAAGAGGAGATAGGAGGAAGTCCCACTACAGGACATTTGAAGTGAAATCAGTGAATATAATAGGTGACAGCTATACAATGTAAGGTTAAAATAGTGTATAAGAAGTTAAGATTTTTCTATATTAGTTACTATGGTTATGAATAAGTTGATAGAGATAAGATAAGATGTTAGATCAGGATTAAGAATAATTGTTAATGAATGTTAAAATAGTTACAAAGTTACTAAAGTAAATTCGAACTGAACGCAGAAGAGAGAACGTGAGGAAGTCCCCTAAGTAAGATTTGAAAATAAGGTTAGAACAATTATGTTGGTGTGTTCCTGTGGGGTGTTAGGTATGTATCAGTTTTATTTGATTGTTATTTGTATTTTGTAGTGTGTTTGTATTTTATGTAGTATGTATGTTTTTTATTTGTTGATTTGTGTGGAAATACCAATAAATTCTTTAAAAAAAAGGAGGAAGTCCCACTACAATGTGAGGAAGGAGTATTTGATAAGAGGTAGATTTTGTGTTTATTTTGTGTGATTTGTAGTTTGTGTTTGTTAGTTTGTAGTTTGTTTGATTTTTGTGCATAAAATACTTAATAAATATGATTTAAAACAAAAAAACAAAAAACTGCTTGGTGCATGGAGGGAAAGGGGGCTTCTGTCCAGAGTAGAGCTCCTCCTTCCTTTTCTCCCAGTTGTCCTCCCCCCCGCTCCCCATTTCCTGACCAGGGGAGGGATAAATATTGGGGAGGGGGACTCGCTGCCCCTTACAAAACCCACTCACCTGTGCTCTGCTCGTGGTCACGCTGCACACTCTCCAGAACGACTCGGAAGACTTCCTCAGCATCCCGAAAGATCTGGGTCATATTGTCCCAGTAATGGGGGTAGTCCTGCCCCACCTTCCGGACCCAGGGCACCTGAGGGAGGGCTCTTTTCCTGTCACTGTCGTACTGAATGAAGATGTGGTCATCAATGGACCCCTGAGCGGTGAATTGGGGAAGCCCCTGGCCAGACTCAGACACCCTCGTGTAGAAATAGCACAAGGAGTGTGAGGAGGAGCCTGGAAAGGAAGACAGAGAGGGGCAGAATTAGGGGTCCAGTAGGTGGCGATGTGGGTTAAACCACTGAGCCTAGGGCTTGCCGATCAGAAGGTCGGCGGTTCGAATCCACGCGACGGGGTGAGCTCCCGTTGCTCGGTTCCAGCTCCTGCCCACCTAACAGTTCGAAAGCACATCAAAGTGCAAGTAGATAAATAGGTACCACTCCGGCGGGAAGGTAAACGCCGTTTCCGTGCGCTGCTCTGGTTCGCCAGAAGTGGCTTCATCATGCTGGCCACATGACCCAGAAACTGTACGCCGGCTCCCTCGGCCAGTAAAGCAAGATGAGCTCTGCAACCCCAGAGTCGGATACGACTGGACCTAATGGTCAGGGGTCCCTTTACCTTTACCTTAGAATCATAAAATGAAGGTATCCCCGAGGGCCATTTAGTCCAACCCCTGGCAATGCAGGAATCTCATCTAAAGATTTCTAAGTATTTAGGAAAGATGTTGACAAGCTGGAACATGCGCACAGGAGGGCAATGAAGAAGAAGAAGAAGAGTTTGGATTTGATATCCCGCTTTATCACTACCCGAAGGAGTCTCAAAGCGGCTAACATTCTCCTTTCCCTTCCTTCCCCACAACAAACACTCTGTGAGGTGAGTGGGGCTGAGAGACTTCAAAGAAGTGTGACTAGCCCAAGGTCACCCAGCAGCTGCATGTGGGGGAGTGGAGACACGAACCTGGTTCCCCAGATTACGCGTCTACCACTCTTAACCACTACACCACACTGGCTCTCAATGAAGATGATCAAGGGTCTAGAAGCCAAGCCTTATGAGGAACGGTTGAAGGAGCTGAGTAGCCTGGAAAAGAGGTGACTGAGAGGAGATAGGAGATCCATCTTCAAATATTTCAAGGGCTGTCCCATCGAAGATGGAGCAAGCTTGTTATCTCTTGCTCTGAAGGCTAGAACTCAAACCAATGGCTTCAAGTTTCAACAAAGGAGATTCTGACTAAATATCGGGCAGAACTTTCTGACAGTAAGAGCCGTTTGGACAGTGGAACAGTCTCCCTCGGGAGCTGGTGGACTCTCCTTCCTTGGAGGTTTTTAAGCAGAGGTTGGATGGCCATCTGTCATGGATGCGTTAGCCGAGATTCCTGCATTGCAAGAGGGTTGGATTGGATGACCCCGGGGGTTCCCTCCCAACTCTAAGATTCTATGAATTGCTGTGCAAAAAAAGGGAGAGAAATATGTCCATATCTGCGAGAGTCTGACTGTTATTTCAAGCCAGATACTTCATCTCACCATTTCTGATTTGGAGGGGGGGGGACCTTTCAGGACTGCCCCAACCCTGATTCCACACAGCATCTTGGGATGGGGTGAAATCCAACAGGAAACCAGTTGAAATATACTCGGAGTCCAGTGTGAATTTCATGCTCTTTATTCAGCTCATAGTAGTGAGGAATGCAGTTCCCCCAAAACGTTTGCTTTATATACACTATTTACACAATGGGCCCCACGTGATTGGCTAATTCGGGATACTCCTGTATGCCAATCGGAGTGCGGATTCACTTCCACCTGGAGCTGGATTGGGTGGCTCCTGCGGACCAATCAGACTGCTACAATCTCAATCCTATTGTTCTGGGACCAATCAGACTGCTGCAATCTCAATCCTATTGTTCTGGGACCAATCAGACTGCTGCAATCTCAATCCTATTGTTCTGGGACCAATCAGACTGCTGCAGTTTGGATCCTATTCAACTCAGTACATAACACCAGTATGGTCCTCAACCCAGAGCATGTTCCAAATGGGAACCTTGGAGCTGCCCCCATCAATGTGATCAGGTTAAACACCTTTTTGAGTCACTTCACACACTGGGAAATTTTTTTGGGGGGGAGGGGCTTTCCTTTGGAGTTAGAAAGCAGTTATCCAAGCACTCCTCCCTCCCCCAAACTGCTTTCTGAATTCAATTCGATTCCAAATAAATAATTTAACTCCCCAGATTATGAGAAAACTGCAAACACCCCAGCCGAGCCTAACCAGGGCTCCTTTGCTTTTTGGGCAGGGGGTGTTGTCAGGAAGAAACCCACCTTCCCAGCGACGTCAGGCACATGAGGAAGATGGCGGTGGAGAAGGCATCCGAATCGTACTTCTTGCCCAAGATGTCCCTTCCAACTCTAAGATTCTGTGATTCTATGACCCGGTGCTTTTTTCCTAAACAAAGTGTTTAGGGGTACTCTCATTTTCCTAAAGGTAAAGGGACCCCTGACCATTAGGTCCTGTCGTGTCCGACTCTGGGGTTGCGGCGCTCATCTCGCTCTATAGGCCGAGGGAGCCAGCGTTTGTCCGCAGACAGCTTCCGGGTCATGTGGCCAGCATGACAAAGCCGCTTCTGGCGAACCAGTGCAGCGCACGGAAACGCCGTTTACCTTCCCACCGGCGCGGTCCCTATTTATCTACTTGCACTTTGACGTGCTTTCGAACTGCTAGGTGGGCAGGAGCTGGGACCAAGCAACAGGAGCTCACCCCATGGCAGGGATTCGAACCGCCGACCTTCTGATCAGCAAGCCCTAGACTCTGTGGTTTAACCCACAGCGCCACCTGGGTCCCCCTCATTTTCCTACTCGTATTGAAATACTGTCCCTCAATGAGCCCAAACTTAGATTCACAAAATGTTGAGGGGTATGCGTACCCCTGGGTCTCCACAGACAAAGAGCACTGCTATGATCCATGAATCTTTGTCCAACATGGAGCTCAAACCCACACCCCTGCGATGAAGAGTCTCACGCTCTACCGACTGAGCTATCAATTCTGCCACTCTTTGCTGACTTGGAAGAAATGCAGTATTTTAGCCATAATTCATATGTGGGCATGGACCTGTGCATGTTCCTTGCAGTTCCATGCACTCTCTAATAATAAATACCACCCTCGACAGCACACATGCAAGAAAATTTGCTATTTGAAAAAACACATTCCATTAACAAGTGAACACAAGTTACCAAGGTGCCTTCTCGGGGGGCGGGGCAGGGAAGAAACTAAAAAGGTGATGAATAATATTAGAGATGTTAGCACTCCAATGCTGGGCAATGCCTTTTATTTGGCCGTCTGTTTTCTGAACATTTTGCTTTACAACCAACTAAAATGTCACAATAGTGGCAAATTTTCTAGTCCTCTTTGTTTGCCCCAAACAGATATTGCACAAGGAAAAATATAAAGCAGGAGTTTTTTGCTCGGTGTTGTTATCGCTGGTGAGCTCAGCTTGAAGTCGTGGTTCCAAGAAGGAGATTGCCCTGCAGAGGAAGGTTCGACATTTCCTGTTTTTTATTCTGCTGATCTGCTGTTTTCCCTTCAAATTAAGAGCCAAACTACACCTAATGTCGCTGTACCAAGTGTCTGCAGTTGTGGTTTGTTATCAAGACCGCAACATGACAGGGGCAGAGGACACAGGGAGGGGAGGCTTATTTTTTTAAAAAAACTTTTAAATCAGCTTTTAAAACTACAAATCGCATTGGTGCCCATTGGTACCCCCGACCCCACCAACTAACCCCAGAAACAAAATAAAATTTGTTCTTGGTATGAGCTTTCGTGTGCATGCACACTTCTGTGTATCTGAAGAAGTGTGCATGCACACGAAAGCTCATACCAAGAACAAACTTAGTTGGTCTCTAAGGTGCTACTGGAAGGAATTTTTTATTTTATTTTGTTTTGACTATGGCAGACCAACACGGCTACCTACCTGTAACTAACCCCTGAAAGTGAAACTTGCCAGAGAGGAAAGAGAGTCTTGTGACACCTGAAAAATTAAGAGGCTTTTTTATGCCCTAAGCTTTGAGAACAAGCATCTACTGGAGGAGGCGCAGAAACTGTTTTCCTGAGTGGTTTGTGTTTGTGTGTGTTCACACATGGAGGTTTTTTTTTAGGGGGGTAAATAGTGAGGCCAGAAGTAAAAGAGATGCAGAGAAATGTACCCAGTTACAGGTAGGTAGCCGTGTTGGTCTGCCGTAGTCAAAACAAAATAAAGATTTAAAAAATTCCTTCCAGTAGCACCTTAGAGACCAACTAAGTTTGTTCTTGGTATGAGCTTACGTGTGCATGCACTGAAGAAGCTGGAGAACTACAGTCCACCTTAAGCCCTTCAGGTGAAAATGTGGTGTGTTAAATTCAGTAAATAAATCAAGAGAAGGCATGCGGGGGGACTTATGGGAACTGGGGAGGGGAGATAAGGTTTTACCTCTTGCTTGTTTCTTAGAAGGCCTTTAGTTTCCCTTCCTTATTGCTACGGCTCTCCGATGTGTGTATCATAGTTCGCCAGGCGCTGGGCAGAAAAGAAACAACAGACAAACACAGAAAGCACACCCCCCCCCCATCTACACACCAGACCTTTAAAGCACATCCAAAGCACATTTCCCCCGCTCCTGAAGAATCACAAAAACTCTAAACTCCTGGCAATTTAGGTCTTTCAGGGGTAAACTACAGTTCCCATACTTATTTTTCCAAAGCCGGAGGGAGGTGGGGGCAGGTCAAACCAGGCAGCGCGGAAATATTTTCTGGAGGGGGGCTAACAGGCCGTACATTTAAAGCAGATGCAACAAACACTGAAAGCAGCTGCCCCCCCCAAAAAAAAGTCCTGGGAACTGTAGTTTGCAAAGGGCGCAGGGAATTATTGCTCTGCAAGAGGGAAATGAGGGCTGCCTGCAACTCTAGCTCTGCATATTCATTTATAGCTTTATACCCCTTTGGCGCTTGCAGAGTTTTTGTAAGGGCTGCAGCCATTGCTACGCAGAGTAGACCCAATGGGCATGACTAACTTAGGTGCATGAATTTACATAGGCCTGCCCTTGGAGACCTTTTTTATGTGCAGCAAGTGACTAATAAGTTCGATACTGTTGTGAGAAGGACAAGAAAGTTCTTCCCCACCTAAACATACCTGTATTTAGGAAAACACGTTTCTATCTTTTTATCACCCAAATTGGAGGAGGGGGCAGGAGGTGCCCTGAACAAATTTGGAGCATTTTCTGCAGACGAAAGTGGCGCTAAGGTATGGGTTGCATTCTGTGCAAATCCACTCTCCCCAACCCGCTCACTGTAAACGTGTTGCGGACAAACACACACACATACGCACGTACTGGGTGCCAATTCTGCTCCCCGGTTGACATTTAACCCCCGAAGAAGCCACTCACCTGCGCAGCCCCACAGCAGCAGCGGCAGCAGCCAGACGGGCCACCGGCGCAGACCCATCAGCAGCTTCGCGTTGCACAATCCTCTCTAAGAAGCCCGGGGAACTCGCGGCCACTGGAATCCGGGCAAGAACCGGGACATCTCAGTCTGGATGGGTGTCTCTCTGGGCGTCTCCGCGGAGGATACCTGCGCGCGCGCGCTCTGCTATTTCTTAACAGTTCCTATTTACAACTTTACCTCTGTCTGTCTGTGACGCTCTTCTGCCTCCTGCTAGCTACTTCCCGGGTCGAAAATGCAAGCAGTAAGATTTCTTAGAAATCACCAGTGTACGTCTGAGCAAGTCACGGGGCGCATGCAAGATCAGGGACGTAGATAATAAACACACACCGAGAAAGAGAAAGAGAGAAAGAGAGAAAGAGAGAAAGAGAGAGAGAGAGAGAGAGGACGCCCTGAAATTCTTGCACTCTTGCCGTTTCTTGCAGATGGATATGAAACAATTAAGAAAAAAAATGCTATTTTAATTTAAAAGGGGAAGCTTGGCAAATTCTGGAGCCCCATTCACCCCACTCGAGGGGGATCAGAGCTATCTGTGCAAAAAGACAGACTGTATCTGAAGAAGTGTGCATGCACACGAAAGCTCATACCTAGAACAAACTTAGTTGGTCTCTAAGGTGCTACTGGAAGGATTTTTATTTTTTATTTTTTATTTTGTTTTGACTATGGCAGACCAACACGGCTACCTACCTGTGAACAGACACAAAACAGTCTGCCTCCACCACTGAGATGATCCGGGAAGCCTTTGCAGCATGGAAAAAGCCACGCGTCAGGGATCTCAGTCACCCAGGAGAGTAAACTGGTCACTTTTGTGACATTGGGTGGGTGCCTTCGCATTTCATCAGATGCATGAAGATTTATTTATTTTTTATTCTCTTTGTAAACCACTTGGAGTCCCCTCTCCCTTTTTTAAATCAAGTGATGTATACATGTTGTGAAATAACTATCTATCTATATCTATACACACACACACACACACAAAACAGCACACTTGGACTATCTCTTGAAAAAATGGAAAGGGGCTGGTTTCGACCAGGAGGGAAACAGAGCTTCCTGGGACTCTCAGCTTCCCCCCTTAAAAAATAATAATCAAGTTACCAGTCCCTAAGGAGGAGCAAACACTTGGAAGCCAGTGTCTGTGAAATGAGAGCAGGAGGTGCATGAAGGAGAGCTCAGGCACTCGGGGAATTGGGAAGAATGAAGAGATTCTGCAAACCGTGCTGCTTTGGGGGAAATACAGCATGTGTACACTAAATTTTCCTTTCTTTGTTTAGCATGGAGAACACACAGACCAGGCTGTTGCTTAGAAAGTTCTCCATACCTGTTTTCAGTGCACATCTTCTCCCCTGCGACGCTACTGAGTGAAACTCAGGGAAAGAGAACGGACACTGAGTTATGAGTTGTTTTTATCATCTGTAAAGCACCTAAAATATAATAAACATACATACACACACACACACACGAGACAAAGGAAAAACTCCCAACTACAACATGAGATGTTTCAACTCTCGCCATGTTTTGTGACATTCGGACTGTGCAGGGGCGTCGCTAGGGGGGGCGCTGGGGGCGGTACGCCCCCGGGCGACAGGGGCGAGAAGCGGCGGGTGGGGCGCCATTCCCATGCGCTGCCGCTCCCTCCGTCACCCTGGGAGCGGCAGCGCACGGCCCGAAGCGGCGCCGGCACCCCCGGAACCGCCCTGGGGGCGGAGCGTCATGACGTCACGACGCCCCGCCCCCGGGGCGTTTCCTTTGCCGCCCCGGGTACCGCGGAGCCTTACTCCGCCACTGGGACTGTGCGCCAATCTCTGTGTGTGTGGCCTCGGTTTTGATATCTGCATGTATGCATCTTTAACATTTCTTCCCTTTATCAGTATATTTATATATTTGTGTACTTGACTGGTCTTTCTCCAGTATTTTTATCTGTTTTATCTGTATTCTTAGTCGCAATGGCCTGTTGGCTACGTGAATAAAGTTTGATTTGATTTGAAAAACATTTCTTCCTACTTATTTACAAAAACAAATGGGGTGTCAATCACAGAGTTTTGCAAGTCAGAAACACTTACCGTACTGTTCCGTGTATAAGACTAGTTTTGTTTTTTTAAGGTTTAAAAGTGGGGCTTGTCTTAAACACGGGTAGTGCTGAGGGGTGTTTTCGTAATTTGGAGTCCCCCAAAATGTCTTACACATGGGAGCGTCTTATAGACGAAAAAATACGGTAATCGACCACCAAGCCCATTGTTTACACTGAGACATGCATACAAAACATTAGATAAAACAGATGGAGGATCCATGTATTCCTCTTCCATTTGCAGCCTGGAAATATCTCTGGCGGGGGGTCTCCATTGCTGTTGTTTTTTTAATGCATTTTTATTAAAGATTTTCTTGATTTACAAAAATATGTGCAATGTCTCTCTCTTGTATTTTTCCCCCATGTAACATTTTTACAAGTAAGTTTCGTTTGTTGAGACATTAGGAAGAAAGGGGGGAAGGAGGTGGAGGGGGGAGGAAGATGGACGGGGGTGGGGTCGGGTGATGGTGTTTCTATTTTACTTAATATATGTGGGGTTTGGTGTCAGCGTTGTTTGTGCAGGTTCTCTGCTGTTCACTTTTGTTCCCTTGGTGGTGAGAGAGGTTGGGGTTGGCCTAGGGCAGGTGTCAGCAAACTTTTTCAGCAGGGGGCCGGTCCACTGCCCCTCAGACCTTGTGCGGGGCCGGACTCTATTTTGGGGGGAAAATATGAACAAATCCCTATGCCCCACAAATAACCCAGAGATGCATTTTAAATAAAAGGACACATTCCACTCATGTAAAAACACGCTGATTCCCAGACCATCCGCGGGCTGGATTTAAAAGGCGATTGGGCCGCATCCAGCCCCCGGGCCTTAGTTTAGGGACTCCTGGCCTAGGGTGTGGTTGTTCATTTGTGGGTGGCTGTGGTGGTCTTTGTTTTTATGTGCGAGTGGGGTGGGTGGGTGTTTTGGATCAAGTTAGCCGTATTGATTTGTAAGCTGTTGGTGGATTTTTGTCGTTGTCTTGTTGGGCTGTGTGTGTGATAAAGGGGAGCCATAACGGGGTGAAGACGTCTTCTTCTGTTTGTCCCCGTGTCAGTTTCAGTTTATTGGTTAATTTTTCTAGTAAGGCTGTTTCCCATGCTATTTGGTACCATTGGTCCATGCTTAGTCCTGACAGGTCTTTCCAGTGTCTGGTTATGATGTTTCCGGCTGCTGAAAGTAGGTGGGTTGTGAGTTCTTTGTGGTGTAAGTGGGCATTATTGTCTTGGAAGATGTTTAGTAAGGCCAATTCTGGGTGATTTCTAATACTTGCTTGGTTATTTTACATATTACTCATATGGTTTTTGTCCAGAATAGTTGGATTTTGGGGCACTCCCACCACATGTGGAAGTATGTGCCTGTTGAGGTTCACCCTCTCCAGCATTTCGGTGAGGTTCCTGGGTGTATTAGCGCTAGTTTTCTTGGTGCTAGGTACCACCTGTAGGTGAGTTTCAGAGCAAGTTCTTTTCTTTTCGTTGATATGGATTCAGGGGCGTACCCAGGATCAAAACTAGGGGGGGGGCAAGCCATGGTCGTTCAGGTTCAAAAACAAAAACAGCTTCAAAAAACAAAAACAGCTTCAAAAAACAGAAAAACTCCCCCCCCAAACAGAAAGCCCCTAAATGGCTGAAAAACTAAATTTCCCAGGATCCTCAGTCCTTGCAAAGGAACTACTCACCATGCAAGGGAACTCAGTTTGCCAAGCTCCCTTGCAACGATGAATCCCGGCAACGATGAATTCGCCCCCTGACACTGCCCAAGTCTCAGCCTGCATCCCCATTTGACCAAGCAGGGTGCAGGCTAGGATCCGGTCTCTGATAGGCACGCCAGCTCTTTGTCGGCATGAGGGAGGGGGAAACAGCCGGCGCAACACACACACACACACACACACACACAAGAGCTCAATTGTTATTGAGATTTTGGGAGGGGGAGAAAGACCAGTCTTGAGCTTTTTTTTCCTTTTAGGCTGCTGATAACCATTTTATTTATTATTTATTATTTATTTATTTATTTTGCTTCGGGGGGGGCAGTTGCCCCCACTGCCATCCCTGGGTACGCCCATGTATGGATTTAAAGGGGGGTTTAGACCACATTCTGGTCCATTGAGTGGGGTTAATTTCATAGCCTAACTATGTCACCATTGTTTTATGCCTTTAGGCACCTCTGGTATTTAGAGGAAGGGGCGTGCTGTCAATCAATAGCTGCGGTGGCTGTGTGTGCCTTGCACAAAAGGAAAAGCTCTACTCAGCCAGAAATGGACAGTCTCTAACTTGCATGGTTGCTAAATGAGACACATCCCCTTTCCCCCCCCCCCAAAAAGCCATCCTGTTAAAGGTCCCTTAGCTGCAAACCATCCATTAAAATCACAGATCCAACACTGATCAACACCACTATCGACAGAGAGGTTGCTTCTAATACGGTGGTTGTTCTGGGAGGAAAATCCCTTACAATAACCATCTGGTTCCATACGTGGGTGGCGCTGTGGGTTAAACCACAGAGCCTAGGGCTTGCTGATCAGAAGGTCGGCGGTTTGAATCCCCGTGATGGGGTGAGCTCCCATTGCTCCTGCCCACGTAGCAGTTCGAAAACACGTCTAAGTGCAAGTAGATATATAGCTACCGCTCTGGCGGGAAGGTAAACGGCGTTTCCATGCGCTGCTCTGGTTCGCCAGAAGCGGCTTAGTCATGCTGGCCACATGACCCGGAAGCTGTACGCCAGCTCCCTTGGCCAGTAACGGGAGATGAGTGCCACAATCCCAGAGGCGGACACGACTGGACCTAATGGTCAGGGGTCCCTTTACCTTTACCTCCATACCAATTCATGCCTCAGATCCCCATTGTTGTGCTTATTGCAGCGCTGACAAGCGCCGGATGTGTGATTTGTTGCATGGAGAATGTATCAGTATGATCTCTAGTTTGGTAGCAGTTTGCAAGGGATGCTGCGTAAAAGCCCACAAGGAAGATCGGTTTTAATTCTCCTGGATCGGATCTTGACTCCACAGAAATGCACATTGTCTGTATGTAGGTGATAATTCACTCTTGCTGTGTTTTCTGTGGCTGGGCACTTTCTTCCTCTCTGCGCATGTGCAGAGTTGCCCATGTTCTGTCTTGGAGCCAAAGTTTCTGTCTTGGAGCCAAATGTTTCTCTGCAAGGAGGGAGGGGGTGAGGGAACCTTCCCATTGTCTCAGGAATTAAGTAATTACCACTAGCCCAAGGTCACCCAGCAGATGCATGTGGAGGAGCGGGGGCGCGAACCCAGTTCACCAGATTACGAGTCCACCAATCTTAACCACTACACCACAAAGGACTCTATAAGGGAATAAGGGCAGATTTTGTTTATAACAAAAGCTCCCATACAGAAACATCACTACGTGCTCAGGAGAGGAAGGATGGATGGGGAGGGCAGAGGGGAGCAGTGGTGATTTCCCATTTTGTATTGGAAACAGAACAAAACTAAAATAAAATGCCTTGTCGTCATACGGCTCTTTGCTTGGCATTCCTTTATTCCCAATGTGGGTCTTCACAATCAAACTCCTGTTTCACGTGGGAGACAATATCTTGTTGCACATTCAAATCACTTCTGTGAGTTCTTTGATGACATGCCACGGTTTATCTTGTTATTGTAGTTGTTTCCACACTCCAAGCATTTAGAGGTTTTCACCAGCATGCGAGTCCTTTGATGCAAATTCCAGCCTAATATTACAGCGAAGCTCATTCCACACTCCTGGCAATTATGTGGCCTCTCCCCATGTGAACTTGTTGGTGTCGAGTGAGTTAATTTTAATGTCTTGCCACAGGCCTGGAATTTTTATGGTGTAAACTCTTTGATGAGATGTAAGATTTATCCTCTGAGTGAAGCTCTTTCCACACTCCTGGCATTTATAAGCTTTTTGTATGGTGTAAACACTTTTATGAACATGGAAGTTTGCATGCTTAATAAAGCTTTCCTCTCTCTCTCTCTCTTGAATTCTTTGATGACAAGTGAGGTTTTGACCTTTAAAGCCCTATGCGGCTTAGGACCCTCGTTCCTAAGGGACCACATCTCCTGGTATGTCCTGGGTAGGACCTTAAGGTCCTCAAGTAATAACTTTTTGGAGGTCCCGAGTCACAAGGATGCTAGGTTGGCTTCAACTAGGGCCAGGGCCTTCTCAGTACTGGCCCCAACTTGGTGGAACAGTCTGTCACAAGAGACCAGGGCCCTGCGGGATTTGGCATCTTTCCGCAGGGCCTGCAAGACGGAGCTGTTCCCTCTTGGCCTTTGGGTTGTTTTCAGTCTGATCTTTCATTCTTTTGGTGTGATTGGTGGGCTACTTAAAAATGAGGCTGCAGTCTAAATTAAATTTTAAATTGTATTTTAATCTGTATTTTAATGAATTGTTTTATGTTTTTGTTGTGATTTTATTGGTGTTAGCTGCCCTGAGCCCGGTTTGGCGGGGAAGGGCGGGGTATAAATAAAATTATTATTATTATTATTATTATTATTATTATTATTATTATTATTATTATTATTATTTATTCTTCTTCTTCTTCTTCTTCTTCTTCTTCTTCTTCTTCTTCTTCTTCCTTTCCACATTGCAATCATTTACATGATTTCTCACAGACTGAGATTTTGCAATGAGCTTGAAACCCTGTTAGTTTTGCAATTCACGTGGTATTGTTTTGTTTCTTTTCCACCCTGTTTTTCTGGGGCAGTGAGCACTCCTGCCTTGATAAGAAGAGGATTTAATCCCTTTTCTCTGTTCCAATCCACTTTTCCTCCTCTGCTGTTCCCTCTTTCTTTCCCACAAGAACCTAAGCAGTTCTCCCTTGTTCTTGGTTTCTGATTTGTCACCCTCTTCGATGAAGAAAGGAAACAGGTTACAACCTGAGGAAGAAACAGTGCCTCCAATAATTGGTTAGCCAAAAGTGCTTCATGAGAGCCAGTGTGGTGTGGTGGTTAAGAGCAGTGGATTCATAATCTGGTGAACCGGGTTCGTGTCTCCCCTCCTCCACATGCAGCTGCTGGGTGACCTTGGGCTAGTCACACTTCTCTGAAGTCTCTCAGCCCCACTCACCTCACAGAGTGTTTGTTGTGGGGGAGGAAGGGAAAGGAGAATGTTAGCCGCTTTGAGACTCCTTCGGGTAGTGAAAAGCGGGATATCAAATCCAAACTCTTCTTCTTCTTCATGAGCCACCTTGAGAGGGCTGGTAGGCCTAAATATGCTTAGACCTGAAGTTCATGGGGATGTCTTGAGACAACCCTGCTCTCTCCCAGCCTAGCCTCCCTCACAGGGTTGTTGTGAGGAAAAAGTGAAGGGGGAGAACAATGGACGCCACCTTGAGCTCCTTGCAGGAAAGGTGGGGTATCAATGTAGTAATAATGACAACAACTATAATATTAACAATAATCCTGTCCAGAATAGCGGACTTCTCCTACAAAGTCTCTCCTAACTGGAGGTGCTATAAAGTCCTGGAAAATCAAGACATTGTAAAGTAAGTGAACTATAGCAATGTCAGCACAGGAAGGTTTGGGCTGAGGAAATGTGAATGAATTCTTCTAGCAACTAAGTTTTGTCCCAGAAGAGAAGACAAGTACAGTCAAACCTCGGTTGTTGAAGGTCCCAGGATGCCGAACGTTTCGGAAGTTGAATGGACTTCTGGAACAGATTACGGTTGAAAACTGATGTTCTGGTGTAAATTACACGATCCAACAGAGAAATTAGTTAGGGTGGTTCCTTCATCTGAGAGACAGGGATGAAAGCCTTCTGTTGGGTTGAGAATCCCTCGCGACAGATCAAACCAAAGGCCCATCTAGGCTACTATCCTGTCTTCTCAGAGGCCAACTGGATACCCCTGGATGCCCCAGAGGCAGGACATGAGCACAATACCGGCCTGCTCATGAGCCCCTGGCAACTGGTCTTCAGACCCCTCATGCTGGAGGTAGCCTTTGTCGCTTGGACTCTCTCAGAGCTTTCTCCTTCGTGACTGACCCCCCAGGGTAGTGGCCATCGCTATACTCCGAGGAAGGAAAAACCCATCCTTTTAGCTATGTACAGCCTGTAATTGATACCTGGGTGTCCTTACCTGGGACCCAGATGAATGACCTAGAGCCAAAGTTGTGGGGTCAACACAACAAGCAGGACTCTCTGGTCCTACACAGGGATTGCATTACCGATGTTTCTTTTTTTTCTTTTTTTTATAATAATTTTTATTAGTTTTCAATTACAATCCAATAATAGCCTCATTATAACAATACCAATTTATAAAACAATTATTAATACCAATTGTTCAAATACCAAATTATATAATTTAGATAGAATTGGTGGCTTTATTATTTGCTTTATTTCTGCGTTCCAAAAAATCTTATTAATTTCCATTACATTCTGGTCGTAATAATCCTTATACAACAACTGCAATATTAATAACTTCTATTCGTGTTGACGCATTAAATGACTTATAAGCTACAAGTGGGTAACTCTAACTATATCCTTGTTCTTCCTTTGTGTGGCAATTATTCTGTCTGTGGTGTTTCTTCCTGTCCTTGTAAGATTTTCTGTCTTTCTTTCCCCTGGTTGTTGCTGTTATCTCACTCGCTGGATCATCACCTTGTTGTGATGAGTGGGCTTGCTTATTCCTATGACCCTTGTGAGCAGGGACGTCTTAGCCATTGAGGCTACTGGCACAAGGTGCCACAGCCTGAGGAGCGCCGCTCTCGCCCACCTCTTCTCGGGCTGCGGACACAGGGAGGTTGTCGGCGAGCCTCCCATCGGCGCTGCAGCCAGGGCTCCCTGGACGGCAGCGCTGCTGCTTCGGCCGAGCAGGCAGAGGCAGAGCACAGCTGGCAGAGTCTTCACCTGCCCCTCTGTGCCCTGCAGCTGCCCGCTGCGCCTGGCCCTGCCCGGAGGAGCGCGAGGGCCGGCAGAGGGATCTTCGCGCCAGGGCGCCGGATTTACTTAAGACAGCCCTGCTTGTGAGCGAAGCTGTCGGTAATCTCGTACTCCCAGCAGGGTCACCCAAGGCAGTAAGGAGCTAGACAAAGAATGATCCAAGAAGTCCTCAATGGCAGAACAGACGGATGGTAACAAGCGGTATGTTACAACGGCTGTGAAGGAGGATGAAGGCTGCAGCAGATAGGAATTTACCGGGGTCGCCGTGACTACTCATGCCATCGGAACAGAGCCCTACTGCGAAGACTGTGCGTTGGTCAGCGTGCACTGATCTACACACATAAAACAAATTCATGCACAGGCGTCTTCCAAAAACCCATCCCAAACCCCAAAAGTCCCATGGCGATCGGCAAATGGTAACGGAGGCAGGATTGTGAAATCTGGAAGCCCCTAGTCATGAACCGACACATGGGCGGTGGATACAGATTCAGTCGTTCTGACTCAAGGAACGATGCAGTTGAGCAGCTCGGCAGCTGTATCCATGACTGAGCAACCCTTTTAGGATCCACTCTGCTCACCCCGAAAAGTGGGAGGGGCTAGAAAAGGTGCCCTAAACATAGTCTGCCTCCCTTTTCCCCTGACTGGATGACTGCGCCCAGTGGGGTCACCACCCAGTGGTTGTAAAAGACAATTGAACTTTGGAACATGGAATATACGGACTTTGTCGGATAACACAGATAATGAGTGTCCTGAACGCAGAACTGCCATCACTGCAAGAGAGCTGCGATGTTTTAACATGGATATTGCAGCGCTTCAAGAGACTCGAAGAGCAGGCGAGGGACAACTGAAGGAAGAAAAAGGGGGCTACACTTTCTTCTGGAAAGGACTATCTGAACAAGAACGTTGATTACATGGGATAGGCTTCGCTATCAAAAATGATCTTGTGAAGCTCCTGTCAGAAGTCCCTACTGGCATTAATGAGCGACTCTCAACCCTTCGAATAAAACTCACCAAAAACCAACAGGCTACTATTATAAGCACTTATGCATTGGGAAAGAAGGAATTGGCAACAGCAACCAAAACAGAATCTTACTTTTGACGTTATGTGCAGCGCACAACCTTGTTATTACCAGCTCATTCTTTCGACAGAAAAATAAATTTAAAACTTCATGGAGGCATCCTTGCTCAAACCACTGGCACCTCTTAGACTATGTTATGGTCTGTGCTAAAGATTGCCGTGATGTGCTCCTTACCAGAGCTATGACGAGTGCCGACGACTGCTGGACCGATCACCGACTAATACGCTCCACGATGGCCATCAATATTATACCTCAACGTAGGCTTCAAGGAAGGAAACCAAGGCCCACATTAACGCTCAAGCCCTTCAAGATCCATTAAGCGGAATTGCTTCCAAACAACCCTTAAGGACCTTCAGAATTCCCTGATAACATCGAGGAACACTGGACCAAGCTAAAAACATCCATTATTGAAGCCTGTGAACGAACTATTGGATACCAAACCAAGAAACACCAGCACTGGTTTGATGAGAATGACAGTGAGATTGAGCGCATGATTGACAAGAAAAGGAAGACCTTTCAGATCTGGCAAAGAGATAGAAGCTGTACCACTAAGAAGAAGAAAAACCTATGCCAACGCTAAGGCTGAGGTTCAAAGAAGAACCAGAGAACTAAAAAACACCTGGTGAATTAAAAAAAGCTCAAGAGATCCAGCACTTAGCCAGCTCTCACGATGCACAGAATTTCTTTAAAGCTACAAAGAAGCTATTGCACTGCACTGGAAAGAACATCACCAACATCTCCTTAACTGCAGCTCCTGCGTAGCTGCTGTGGTCCTCTCACAAATTCCATAAAAACATCTGAAGAAGTGTGCATGCACACGAAAGCTCATACCAAGAACATACTTAGTTGGTCTCTAAGGTGCCACTGGAAGGAATTTTTTATTTTATTTTGTTTTGTCCATAAAAACAAGTTAGAGATGAGCTTGCAGTATCTCCAAATCTGGGAGAGTAGTGTACAGCTATTAACCAAACTGCCAAAGTCTTCAAAGTGGGTGGAACTGAATTTACAGAACAACTTCACAAGCTCATAGAAAAAATCTGGGAGAGAGAAGAGATCCCAGCAGACTTTAGTGGTGCCAAAATTATCAACCCCTTTAAAAAAAGGTGACAGAAACGATTGATGAAACTATCGAAGGGAAACTCCCCACCGGAGTAGAAATCATACACTGAACAGATGAAAAGCTCTTCAATCTGAGCAGGCTGAAAGCAAAGAGTAAGGTTACCGTAACTTCCGTCATAGAGCTTCGGTATGCTGATGACAATGTAGTGTGTGCATGCTCACAGGATGACCTCCAAACCATCATAAATATCTTTGCAGAAGCTTACGAAAAGCTTGGCCTATCACTCAACATCCAAAAAAACAAAGTGCTGCACCAACAAGTACAAATTAACCCATCTGCACTGCCACAAATCCAACTCAATGTTGTAACGTTGGAAAATGTCGATCACTTCTCCTTCCTGGGCAGTTATCTTTCCACAAGTGTCAACATTGATGCCAAGATCCAGCATCGCCTGAGCTCTGCGAGTGCAGCTTTCTCCCGATTGAAGTGCAGAGTGTTTGAGGACCGAGACATTCGCAGGAAAACCAAAATGCTTGTTTACAAAGCTATTATACTACCAACCTTACTGTACGCTTGTGAAACATGGACCACATATAAACGCCATCTCCAACTCTTCAAAAGATTCCATCAACGGTGTCTCCACAAATTTTTACACATCACTTGGGAAGACAGGCGAACTAATACTGGAAGAAGCAAAGATCCCCAGTGTTGAAGCAATGTTTCTTCAACATCAACTTCGTTGGACTGGTCATGTTGTGCAGATGCCTGATTATCGTCTTCCAAAGCAACTACTCTATTCCAAACTTAAAAATGGAAAGGGTAATGCTGGTGGTTAACAAAAGAGGTTTAAAGACTGTCTGAAGGCAAATCTTTAAAAATGTAGTATAAACACCGACAGCTGGGAAACACTGGCCTGCGAGCGCTCCAGTTGGAGAACAGCCTTTACCAAAGGTGTCATGGGTTTTGAAGACGCTCAAACTCAGGACAAAAGGGAGAAACGTGCTAAGAGGAAGGCACGCTTGGCAAATCCACACCGTGATCAACTCCTGCCCAGAAACCAATGTCTCTATTGTGGAAGGACGTGTGAATCCAGAATTGGCCTCCACAGTCACTTACGGACTCATTGTTAAAACTGTGTTTATGGAAGACAATCTGACTCGGCTACGAGTGATCGGCAAAGAAGAAGTTGCTGCTATCCATCATGCCTTGGGCGAAGCTGGTGTCCCATTGTTTTTCCAGAAATTTCTCCACTGTTCCGTCCCGTGCTTCATTGTTTTGCAACTTAAACAACAGCTGCAAAAGTCACTCTGTCGCAAGAAATAACCTGTTTTCACCATTTTCTCTCTCAGCCTGGGAAAAAGAGCAGTTTTTCAAACGCAGATGACTCAATAATGAACCTTATCAGTTTTTCGGCAGCTAACAGACTCCTTTCATCCTTCCTTCCAACTGAAGATATATGAGCAATTACACTTCCAATTAAATTAAATTCCAAGTCCTCTTAGTGTTATTCAGTTCACTTGGTAAATAATAAATGATGGGGAAGAGTCAGCACTAAGTTTCCATCCTAAACCTTTTGCAAAATAGAGCTTCCCTCCCTTTTTCCTTTTTTTAATATACACATAGTTCCGTTTAATGTTATATTCCATATCTATAATCCAATTTCTGCATCCTCGGCTTGTACAAGTATTCTTATCTCAAGTTCAAACCTTAAAGTCCTTGCAGTTATTTTTGTTCCGCAGTTTGTGATTTCATCTCTTCTAGCACACGGCTGTACTTTAGTCCAATTAAGCTCTAATTAATAAGAGGACATTTGCTTCTTAATGGAGGCATTGGAGGGTTTTTGGCAGGCAAAGTGATTTTGCACCCAAGGCTTCCCTGACTCCTGCAATCCATGCTGGAGAGAGAACCAGATATTGAGATGAATTGCGATTGAAGTCCGTTTCCCCCTGTCCCTGCCAATGAGCCAACCTCCATATCTGCCTTGGCAGCTGTGGATCCCCTATTCATTATGGCTAATTGGGACTAAGTTAAAGGCCCTCTTTGGGGAATAAGCTGCTGAGAAATTCGGCTGTTGGAGTCGAGGATAGTGATGAAATTAATTCCTGCTGTAGAGGAGCATCAGAAGAGAAGAGGAGCTTTCTATGTGTTCACGGTTCTGGTCTCTGTTCCACTGTTTGGAGCTTTCAGGGTTAAAGAAGCTCAACAGTTCGCCCCTCCCACAGGGAGGAAGATGTGTCATACATCCGGGGTATCTGCTGTATGCAATGTCTTTGTGATTTATGTGATGCACCGTTTATTTCCTGGTCAGTCTTACTTTCACTTTTGACTGAACCGGAGCGGCAGACATGTCGTCCGTTTCTCCGGGAAAGTGTCCGTGATTTATATGCTTGTAATTAAAGCTAACTTACTTTGAAACAACCCAGACGTTGTGGAATTTATTGCTGGCACAAGGCACACATACCGTTGCGCAAGAAGGAGAAGTAAGAAGTCTGAAAAAACTCTGCAAAAGCACTGGAGAAGCAGGAAAGCGCAGAGGAAGCGTAGCTGGACACCACTCCAAGTGCTAAACTGGTTTTGAGACTTTTCCAGTTAAAACCAAAAGCCCAACATCCACCCTCATTATCCTGCATATTCTTTAAAAAAAAACAAACCAATTTTATTAGAGTTTATAAAGAGAAATACAAAACTTAATACCAAATCTCTTTTTAAAGCCAAGATAAGATAAAGAAGCTATTGTACTGTGCTGGATGGAATATTACCAACATCTCCTTAACCGTAACTCCCCTGTAGTTGCTGAGGTCCTCTCACAAATTCTGCAAAAACAAGTTAGAGATGAGCTTGCAGTATTCCAAATCTGGGAGAGTTGTGTACAGCTATTAATCAAATAAAAAACAACAAAGCCAGTGGACCTGATGGGATACCTGCCAAAGTCTTCAAAGTGGGTGGAATGGAACTTGCGGTACACAACAACTTCACAAGCTCATCGAAAAAAATCTGGGAAAGAGAAGCGATCCCAGCAGACTTCAGGGATGCCAAAATTATCCATCTCTTTTAAAAAGGTGACAGAACTGATTGCGGAAACTATCGAGGCATCTCTCTATTAGCTGCAGCTGGCAAAATTCTTGCAAGGATCTTCACAAACCGTCTCTTAACAATATCTGCAGTGACCCTTCCTGAATTCCAAAATGGTTTTCGGCCTTCTAGGGGAACACTGGACATTATTTTCACCGCTCCACAGCTTCAAGAAAAATGCAGAGACCAAAACCAACCCTTGTATATGGCGTTTATTGAGCTGACTAAGGCTTTTGACGCTGTAAATCATAATGCCCTGTAGACCAGGCTTCCCCAAACTAAGGCCCGCGGGCCGGATGCAGCCCGAGGGACTCAGTTATCCAGCCTGCGGCACTGCCCGCTGCCACCGCCTGCTGTTACCAGCGTGGCATGCCTCCCTCCCACTTTCAGGTTGGTGGAGTGCTAGAAATAGTTTGTGCGCATTTCCGGCACACTTCTGGGTGTGCGGAGGCCTGTGTGCACGTGCACAAGCTATTTCCGGTGCTCCACCGACCCAGAATTGGCCCGGAAATGACGTTTGCGCATGCGCACAAGCTATTTCTGGCGCTCCGTCGACCCAAAAGTGCGCCGGAAATCGCGTATGGGCGCGCGCTCCCCCGCCCTCCAGCCTGCCACGCGATCGGCGCTGGAGGAACCAGCCCGAGGCCAGGTAGGTTTGGCGGCCCCTGCTGTAGACTGTGCTTCTGAAAATTGGCTGCCCAGATAAATTTGTGAACATAATTCGGCTCCTCCATGATAATATGACAGCAACAATCGCAGATAACAATGCCTCTCAAAATGAACCATTCGCAGTGTTAAACAGGGTTGTGTTATTGCCCCAACTCTATTCATTATTTTCATTGCCATGATCCTACACTTTGTCGAAGGGAAACTCCCCACCGGAGCAGAAATCATATATCGAACAGATGGAAAGCTCTTCAATCTGAGCAGGCTGAAAGCAAAGAGTAAGGTGACCGTAACGTCCGTCACAGAGCTTCAGTATGCTAATGACAACATAGTGTGTGCATGCTCACAGGATGACCTCCAAACCACCCTAAATATATTCGCAGAAGCTTATGAAAAGCTTGGCCTATCACTCAACATCCAAAAAACCAAATAACCCCTCTGCAGTGTTACAAATCCAACTCAATGGTGTAATGGTGGAAAATGTCGACCCCTTCTCCTACCTGAGCAGTTATCTTTCCACATAAAAATATAAAGGAAAGAAAGAGAAAGGAGGAAAAGAGAGAGAAAGAGCGCTAAGAAGAAAGAAACTAAAAAGGGCTTCAAAGAGAAATTGGGGGGGGGTAGAAATTAAAGCGCTTCTGATTCTTCATATATCCACTATATATAAACAATCATCACTTCTGCACATTTTCAAACAGGAAGGGTTCAGCCTCAGAGTTTGAACTGCTCTCTGTCACTGGCTCTCCCTGCTCACTAAACCCTGTTGCCCCTTTCAGCATCCGACACACACTTTCACCACACTTTCACCACCAAACCCCTGGCTCTTCCAGGGTTTCCCTTGGGGGTTCTCTGGCTGGGAGCTCCCACCACTCCTCTTTGTCCAGCCATTCCCTGACATCTTGCACCTCCCACTCGCTGCTAGGGATCTACATCCACGTACCAGTCCACTGATCATTAAATTCCTCAACTTGAAAGATCAGGAGACTGCAAATCCTAGAATCCTAGACTCGTCAAGCTGGAAGGTACCCTGAGGGTCATCTAGCATGTCCTGCTCTTTCACCCAACGTGGGGTTCAAACCCACGATCCTGAGATTCATAGTTTCGTGCTCTTCCTTTGCTGGGAAACTAAAGTTTCCAATTCAGGGAAGGGTAAGGGGGTCAGGAAGCTTGTGGAAGTGCCATGTGTATTGGTGGGAAGGTTTAACACAGAGATTTTCCAAGGGGCTAAGTTAAAAGCAAGAAGAGCTGTCTCTGAGGTTTGACCAGTTGATAAATTAAATGGCCGTTGTTCTCAAGGAGGTAAGAGGTGAGTGTGTAACCTTAGATCACATGCGAGGCTATTGTATTGCAAATCTGCCAACTTGGGAAGGTGGTGGCTCTTTCTCTCTTGTCAAACTCCATGGAGTAATGACTTCCCTTCCTTGGAGGTTTTTAAGCAGAGGTTGGATGGCCATCTGTCATGGATGCTTTAAGTTGAGATTCCTGCATTGCAGGGGGTTGGACTAGATGACTCTTGGTGTCCCTTCCAACTCTGTAATTCTATGTAAATGGTTTTACAGGAGCACAGCCTTGAGGACTGAAATGCCAGAATGCTGGCAATGAAGCCTGTGTGTGAGAGAGAGCTATGTTTGCCCGCTCTGATTATAAGTTGATTTTATTTGTAAGATGCTGAGCCCATGCTGGACAGCACAAGATACTGTACAGATATTTTTAATATCTCTTCGATGCTTTTGTTATGTTTTTAAAGAAAGTTCTGTCGGTCAAAGTTTGGGTCGGGACAATGCTTCATTCCCAAAGGACTCAGTTTTTATGCATCCAGTCAGTTCAAATATCAATATCTGCAATATTCCATACCAAGTCTTGCGGGCCAAAACAGCCACATTTTTTCAGGGGCAACAACTGGTTGCAGTCCATCTTTTCGGAGGAGATCAGGATCCACATTTCTTCGGGGCGGCCAGCAAAACAGCTACAAGTGTGGACCAGATCAGGATCTGCATTTCTTCAAGGCTTGCTTGACCAAAGAGCGACAGTCTCCGGCCATAGTAATAGTAATTAATAATAATTTGTTATTTATATGCTGCCCATCTGACTGGGCTGCCCCAGCCACTCTGGGCAGCTGCCATTAAAAAAATATATAGTAAAAACACAACATCACACACTAAAGATTTCCCTGAACAGGGTTCACCTAAGTGCGATTCGCGGATGGTGACTTCCTGGATCCCCTTGGCAGGAGGAAAAAAGACCCAGAGGGGAAAGGGGGCTTCTGTCGGTCACCAGTCCAGGGTCTCCTTTTGGCTGGTAATCTTCGGGCTCTTCTCGCCGTAAAATTGGGAGAACCAACGGCGGTGCCTCTGGATCGCCCCATCTTCCTTCACCAGAAGCGGTTTGGAGAGGTATTGTTTGTGGTTCCAAATCATGACGTCCCGCTCAAACTGAAAAAGGAGACCAGAAAGGGGGGGGGAGAGAAAAGTCAATCCGGTGCAGAGATCACGGCAGTATAGTGAAAGGCATCTGCAGATCAGTCATAAGATTGTAATAATAATAATAATAATAATATAATAATAATAATAATAATAATAATTTTATTTATACCCCGCCCTTCCCCGCCAAACCGGGCTCAGGGCGGCTAACACCAATAAAATCACAACAAAAACATAAAACAATTCCTTAAAATACAGATTAAAATACAATTTAAAATTTAATCTAGACTGCAGCCTCATTTTTAAGTAGCCCACCAATCACACCAAAAGAATGAAACATCAGGGTTAAACTGAAACCAACCCAAAGGCTAGGTGGAACAGCTCTGTCTTGCAGGCCCTGCGGAAAGATGCCAAATCCCGCAGGGCCCTGGTCTCTTGTGCCAGACTGTTCCACCAAGTCGGGGCCAGTACTGAGAAGGCCCTGGCCCTAGTTGAAGCCAACCTAGTATCCTTGTGGCTCGGGACCTCCCAAAAGTTATTATTTGAGGACCTTAAGGTCCTACCTGGGACATACCAGGAGAGACTTCGAAGGGACCTTGAGGGTCATCTAGTGCAAACCCCTGGAACAGGAACAGGACAACAGAAATACCCCCACCATTCAGCCTGAGGTCCAGCGCCGAGAGCCTTCTGGTGGTTCCCTCACTGTGAGAAGTGAGGTTACAGGGAACCAGGCAGAGGGCCTTCTCGGTGGTGGCCCTCCCTTCAGATGCCAAGGAAATAAACAACTATCTGACTTTTAGAAGACATCTGAAGGCAGCCCTGTTTAGGGAAGTTTTTAATGTTTGAAGTTTTGTCATGTTTTCAACATCCTGTTGGAAGCCGCCCAGTGGCTGAGGAGGCCTGGCCAGATGGGCAGGGTATAATAATAAATAAATAAATAAATAAAATTTTATTATATTTATTATATTTATTATTTTATTTTTATTAACTTTATTGCATCAAATACAAAAAGGAAAAAAGAACAATGAAAAAAAGTAAATAAAGATTTAAAAATTACATATTGAGTTTCTTCTTAAAAAGAAACCATAAAATACATTCAAATAATACATTCATATATTCCAAATAATTCAGTTCTATATTATAAATAATAAACAAACCAAACATAATAATGTCCAATTTCAATAATCGCATAAATCAATTTCTATTAACCTTTAGTGATACTTCTTTATTCCATTCTTCTGTATATTCTTGTCTATTTCTACTATATGTTCTTCCCCCTCCCACTTTGGCTTCCACTTGTCATCATCCCAGGATATCGATCTATCCCTTCTTTTTTAATACTATGATATTCCTTATAATCCTTCTCTCTTATTTTCTTCTATCCATCCTTCCTAACTTTGGTTCACAATACAGGATGTTTAGAAATGGATCCAGCATTTCACAGTGGGGCACTGCTTTTGCAAGTAGTCTCCAAATTTCCCCCAATTTTGTTGAAATTTTTGGTCGCTACGTCCTCTGATTATATCAGTTAATTTAGCCAGATCTATATAATTAATATCATTATTATTTTATTATGGATATCTCAGTTGGCGAGAGCGTGGCGTCTATAACGCCAAGGTTGCAGATTCGATCGCCGTAAGGGACAGCGGCATCTTCCTGCATTGCAAGTGGTTAATGACCCTCGGCGTCACTTCTCATTCCACAGTCTGAGGTTTCCCTGATATAAGAATCTGCATGCGGCCCCCTGAACCGAGACAGAGCGTGGAGAGAAGCACAAAACCTGCACTGAGGTGCAGCTGGCAGGGAACGGGGATGGAGTGCAGGTGTCTTTTGATACAAGAGTTTGATGGACTTTGCCCTGCCTTTTGATAGACTTTGCCCTGCGCCCAGGGTTCAAAATCCACCAGCTGCATTTTACAACAGGCGCAGGTCCACTTGCAACCACGCAGAAATCTCAGGGTGCCAGGTTGGTGACTGGCATCTTCATCCGGCTGCCCCCCGGATCAATAATAATAAATAATAACTTCTGTTTCAGTGTATCTGAAGAAGTGTGCATGCACACGAAAGCTCATACCAAGAACAAACTCAGTTGGTCTCTAAGGTGCTACTGGAAAGAATTTTTTATTTTGTTTTAATAAATAATAATAACAATAATAATTGCAAAAAAATGTGCCTAAGAATTCCACAGTGTAAACCGTCACCCAGGTTTAAGATGCCATTTGGCAACTCACTTATGTATATGAGTTTCTAACACTGGAAATTATTATTTTTAATACAGTCAAGCCTCGGCTCCTGAACGCCTCCGTTTTGGAACGTTTCAGTTCCTGAACGCCAAAAACCCAGAAGTAACTGCTCTGGTTTTCGAATGATTTTCAAACTCCGGGGAGTTTCTTTCTTTTTTCCTCCATTGACTTTGCCGACCGCCCTTTGATCCTCGGTTGTCATTTCGGAAGTCAAACGGATTGCATTCGACAACTGAGGCTTGACTGTGATACTAATAACAATCGGCTTCCGGTCGTGCACAGCGGGAGTGTGATGTATGTGTCTGATACGCAAACAGATGTAAGGCAACCTAGGTATGTGACCTCATATGGCAGGTGTGTGTATATGCCTCAAAGATATATGTTATGTTATGACCTTGGTTTTAATATGTGTGTTTATTATTGTAATTTTGACTTTTCCTTAACTTCAGTGTAAAAGGGAGATGTGATGTATGTGTCTTTAAGTGTGGAATCTCATTGCGTACACCTGAATCCTATTAGCTGGGATACAGGTATTTAAGTTGTAATCTGTTCCCCTCCCATTCATTCACTTTAGTGTTTTACTCCCTCCTTGTGAGGGATGTCGTCGCTGTCTATGATCGTTTAATAAACAATGGCTGCAGCTTAGTAAAGACTGCTTTGGCAGCGTTGTTTCCTCATTGCCGAAGCCCAGGGTTTCCTCAGAGACATTACAGGGAGAATGGCGGACCCGTAACATCTGTGCCATCCATCACAAGTTAATTTGGCGGCTGCGATGGGAGTAAGCAGCCTCCCTTACCTCCCCGGGATGACGGGGAGGGCTGCCTCACCCGCAGATGCCCCTTAACCCACTTTGATCCTTCGGGACTGAATGGGGGGGGGGCCTGGGCACAAAGGGCTCGTGGGGGTGGAGCTCCCGGACGCTGGCCCTGTTAGTGCACAACTCCCAGAACTGGAAATATAAATTTGGTTAAAGGTTTTGGGCATGCCTCGGACAAAGGAGTGGGAAGAAAGTTGCTAACAGATTTAGCCCTGAGCTGTTAAGAATGAAAATCGGAAGAGAGATATGGAAACTATAAATTCACTGGTTAAAGTGTTTTGGGAAATGGAAGGGGGGGGACTGGACTCTATGTTTGGGAAAGTTTGCCTCTAAAGATTTTACTTAACTGACGGGCGAAACAATGAAAATCGGAAGAAGAGAAAACTCCACTTTCACAGGGAAATAGCAAGCAGAAAGGAAGGTTTAAAGACTGAGCGGAGTGAATTAGGCTGGAACTGGACTATGTTTGTTTTGCCTCAATATTTTACTTAACACGGGCGAAACCTCCCCCAGAAAATCCACTTTCACGGGGAAATAGCAAGCAGACTTTAAAGACTGAGAGTGAATTAGGCAGAATTGGACGTCATATAAACAAACTGTATGGACTTGAAACAAGATTTGGAATGATCTAATAGCAATGGAGGACTTCCGGCTGGTAATGGCGCAGCAAAGATTGATTGTTGTGGAGAGACCGCGAAGCTGAACACCACTTCAAAGGGAGAAGCCAGCTCCGGTGGATGATTGATATTGGATTTTATGGAGGTGTCTGGCTCTACTGGAAAGGAGTGGATGTAATGCGAGCGGGGGAGAGAGGCTGTGCGAAGAAGCTCAGCTTGCAACAGAAGGAGAAGATGGCGGCGGCGGCCGGAATGTGGCATTTGGAAGGAGAGTGACCATATCCATGCAGAGACATTATTCATTATAATCTCGTCTGCTTGCTGGCATATATCAGAGGCTGTGAAAGTATTAGGACTATGAATGCAGCTGAAAGAGAGGTGAAGATCGCTCCGGAGTCCGAGACATGGGGAGTCCAAAAAAAAATTGTAAAAATTTGGCATAATTAGAATTGTTTTAATTGGGAATTGTATAATTAATTTGGATTGTAATTTGAGTTGGTAATTGGAGATTTGTATTGGAAAATCAATAAATATGAATAAATATGATTTTTAAAAAGATACTAATAACAATCAATTATTTTAAAAGGCACCATGATGGCCACTGTTACTTATGTTTAAGGCTGCATTTGGCAATTCGCTTATATATCTGAGATTATTATTAGTATAAATTTCACTGCAAAAACAAATTGTGCCTAAACATTCTGCAGTGCCGGCCACCACCTAGGTTTAAGGTGCCATTTGGCAATTCTCTTCCCTACCTGTGTTTCTAATGCTGCCTGCCCCCTTCGTCAGGGGTGCAGGTCTGGCCGGCTTTCCAGCCCACGGGAAGGTCTCGGTCTCCCCCCCACACACACACACTGCTCAGGTGCCCCCCGCTGGCACTCCGTACCTGGCTGCACTCTGCCCGGAGGAGAATCTTGGGGATGAAGGCAGGAATGTTCTTCTGGAAGTATATTCGGTGGATCACCTGCTGCATGAGAGGCTCCACGGGGGTGACGCTTTGGATGATGACTCCTTGGCCCAGGAGGGGAAAGCGAAGGACGAGGAAGACCAAACCGGGCCCCACCTGCAGGGAGAGAGGGAGAGAGAGAGAGGGAGGGAGAGAGACTGTCAGCCAGCTTGGAAGCAACCTCACGGACTGTCAAGCCTGGTGTTGAAAATGCCAAGGTTGCAGGTTCGAACCCCATCCGGGACAGCTGCCTTGACGGGGGTTGGACTGGATGACCCTCTGGGTCCCTTCCAACTCGACAGCTCTAGGAGTCTGTTGCTCAGCTGCTGCTGCTGTTCAGAGGCATCCTGGTCCTCTGACCTACATAGCAAGCCAAGCCCGAAAGAGAATCTGCCTTGGGGAGGGCAAGGCAAAGTGGCTTCAACCAGCCTGGACAGGTCACTGAACTAGAGAGAGGCAGAGAGAGAGAGAGAGAGAGAGAGAGAGGCAGAGAGAGAGGCAGAGAGAGCATAATGTATAAATCTAAATCAAATCAGTGTTGGCAATGTAAAGAGAAAAAAGGTTCTTTTTATCATATGTGGAGTGGTGGTCTTGTAATAAGGTTAAAGCTTACTGGGAAGTGATCTATATATATATATGTGTGTGTGTGTGTGTGTGTGTGTGTGTGTGTGTGTGTGTGTGTGTGTGTGTGTTCCCATTGCGTGTACGCCGGAAACCTATGTTCTCCGTAACTGCTGCACCAAACAGCATCAAATTAGGACAAAGCATAACTTGACCATCAAGGAAGGATCTGGCATAATAAAAATTTTAAAAAAACCCACACCTGTCATACCTAAAATAAAGGATAAAGGGGGGGAAGTGGCGCGCCTATTATACCTCACCAGCAAAAGGAATGAAGACTCCAACAGCATCCAATAGAAAGGCGGATTGCCTGCTGACGTCATCAGACCTGCGCCGACAAATAATGCCCCGTCCACCATTTTATAACTGCCATCTGTAAGCACCCAAGGACTTTCTGACACAAACTGCTTAGTGGAAATGTGGAAAAAAGACGGAGCAGGAGGCAGGGCAGTTGCGGAAGAGAGGGGGGAGAAAAAAAATGCGGGAGTGAAATAAGCCCAAGGCTGCCTGAGAGGTCGCAGTGAGTAAGACCGGCTCTGAGGGGATTTTGTTCGCTGGTGTGCGTAATTTTGGGACTGGGGTGGGGGAGAATGCTCTTTTTAATGGCGTAGAGCATGGGGCCAGTTAATTGTGAGGAGGGGGGTCTTTATGGTGTGGGGCCGGTGCGCTTTTACAGTAAAAAAAACCACAGCAAGGCCCGCAGTAGGCCTCCATAAGGTGCCCAGTGCCCTCACTTAAAATGGCCGCTGCACACTCACAGGCATTTTAAAATTTCCCAAGTGCCCTCACCTAAAATGGCCGCCGCAGCTTCGCATGTTCAACACACACAGTCCCAAGTGATCAATACCACCGACCAATGTATTCTTTTATTTAAAATGCATCTCTGGGTTATTTGTGGGGCATAGGAATTCGTTCATTCACATGGTCTGAGGGACAGTGGACCGGCCCACGGCTGAAAAAGGTTGCTGACCCCTGCTCTAAAGGGACAGGGAAGAACGAAAACAGGAGCTTCCAGAATACTTTCGGGGTCAGAATTTAAAAAAGCAAAAAACCCCACAGCAACACGTGGCCGGGCCAGCTAGTATATAATGAAATGAAAAGGATGTTTAAAATAACGTCCGTAAAAAAACAAAACACAGAAGCTTTTCTCTTGAGAATATGGGACAGAACTATCTAAACCGTATAGAAACTTATTCATATATGCTACAACAGCGGCAAGAATGTTACTTGACCAGAAATGGAAAGAAGAAGACAATGTCCCAGCAGAAGAAGAATGGATACAAAAACTTATGCAGAAATGGCAAAACTTCACTGAATTTTTACAGATACGTTGTAAACAGACATAAACATTGGCAGGTCATTGTAATAACCTGCAGTTTCATAAGAGTGTACTGTATATTTAAAGAAGATGGATATAAATGAACAAATTAAGTGAATTTGGATATGCGGTAGATATTAAAAATTAATTTAAGGAACCGCAGAAAGTGGGGGGGGAGGAAGTCAAGTTTTGAAATGTCAAAATGATTGTAAAATCAGTGAAATGCATAAATCTGAAAAGGTATAAATAAAAATTTAAAGAGAGAAAGAGAAAGAGGGGAGGAAGGAGGGAGGGAGGGAGAAAGGGGAAGAGGGAAGGAGGGAGACTCCTGGGTCCCTCTTGCCAAACTTACAAACAAAAGACATATTGGACAGCTCCATTGATGAGAGCATGATGCTGAGAACGCCAAGGTTGAAGTTTCGATCCCTGTATGGGACAGCTGCCTTGCTGGGGGCTGGACTAGATGACAACTCCACAAATCCATGACAAGAGACAAGCCATACTCTCACATTTCTCCGCCTCTTTCTGTGATGCTTGTATGATGTTTTCAGGTGGCCTTTGGCTAAGGGGTCGGGCAATGTGTTTAAAAGCTACGACCCAATTTTGTTCTGGGTCTTTATCTCCATTCTGGGATGTAATAGCTGGGATTCAGGGGGGTTGGACTAGATGACCCTGGGATCCCCTCCAGCTCTACAGTTCTATGATTCTAAAATACTTAATTCCTGGGTCCTGGATTCAAGTCCCACCTTGGGCCAAAGATCCCTGCCATGCAGGGGGGGTGGCTGAACCAGATGACCCTAGGAAAAGTCAAGAAAAAAACACAGTCTACAAACCATCGTCTTACACCCTTTCCCCGTCACAGACTGTACCTGCGAGGCTGAAGCGCTGAGATCCATGAAGCCGAAGCGCTTTCCGAAGAGAGTGATGTAGTGCTTCAGCTGCAAACGGGAACAATGCGCATTGGGCTCCGGATCCGGGTGCCAATCTGCCTGCGGTAGAAAAAAACGGTAGAGTCACAGAATTGCCGAGTTGGGAGGGACCCCGAGAGAGATGTGGCCCAACCCCCTGCGAGACAGGAATCTTGACCCTGAGATACAGAGTCTCGTGCTCTTCCGACTGAGCTGTTGGGTGGGACCTGCAAGGGTCATCCAGTCCAACCCTGCTCAAAGCAGGAAACGTTTGCCCAGCATGGTGCTTGAACCCACCACCCAGAATTTTAGAGTCTCATGATCTTCCTCTAGCAACCGAGCTAGAAATTATTGACCTTGGCGTTCAACTTGGCCAAGGTAACCCCAACCCTCCTTTCATAGTATCAGAGTTGCCGAGCGGGAAGGGTCCCCCCCCCCAAAGGTCATCTAGTCTAACCCCCGGCAACGTAGGAATGATATTTGTGTTTCAAGCGCTGGGTCCCGCCGGGGGTGGGGGGAGCCTCCTTTACCTGCCAGTGGTGCCGGAAGAACGTCCAGAAAGGGGAGTCTATGTAGCGCAAGTCGGCACCGCTCAGGAAAGCGTGGCGGTGGAGGAAGGAGAGGTGGGCCGTATCCGCTCCGTTCTCTGGGATCTCCTGGCATGGAGAAAGGACAGAGCTGCCTGGAACTCTGCAGTGCCTCTGCCAGTTGGAAGGGTCCCCCCAAAGGTCATCCAGCCCAACCCCGACTCAAACATCAAAGACAGCCGGGCATCCAACCTCTGCTTCAAAACAAGGAAGGAGAGTCCACAACCTCCAGAGACCCTTCCAAGGGGGCTGGCTTGGTCTTAAACAGCTCCCCCCCCCCCTTTTACCAGATTATTATTATTATTATATTATTATTATTATTATTATTATTATTATATATTATTATATTATTATAAATAATAACAATTCCATTTCTATACTACTTTCTGTTTTAAAGGAAAAAATCTCCAGGCTGTTGACAACCCATTAAGGAATCAAATCCAGAATAAAATAATTTCAAGTTTCAAGGAAATCTCCCATTGCCAGTTCAGTGCAACAATAAAGGTAAAAAAACAAAAACAAAATTCAGTCCTGCTGGACTTTATAACATAATTGTAGAAGACAATTTTGAGCATGCCTTTCCAAATGTAGACAGTTGCTTTCATATGTTTTTAATATTAACAGCCTCGGCCCAGTATACCTGAAGGAGCGTCTCCACCCCCATCGTTCAGCCCGGACACTGAGGTCCAGCTCCGAGGGCCTTCTGGCGGTTCCCTCCCTGCGAGAAGCGAGGTTACAGGGAACCAGGCAGAGGGCCTTCTCGGTAGTGGCGCCTGCCCTGTGGAACGCCCTCCCATCAGATGTCAAGGAAATAAACAACTATCTGACTTTTAGAAGACATCTGAAGGCAGCCCTGTTTAGGAAAGTTTTTAATGTTTGATGTTTTATCGTGTTTTTAATATTCTGTAGCGAGCCACCCAGAGTGGCTGGGGAAACCCAGTTAGATCGGTGCGGTTTAAATATACTATTATTATTATTCTCAGCATGCCCCCCCCCAACTCTTCAACCCCGCACAAATCCTGCCACTCAGCTTTACCAAGTGCCACCATCAGATCATGCCGTGACGCCTGCCCACCCCCCTCCCTCGGGACCCCCGACTCGTCACAGCGCCCTGCCTGGCTGTGCCCCCACAAGCACCTCAATGTGCACGTTGACAAAGTGCTCAGTGAGGCCGCGGAAGGGGCACGGGCGCGGCAGGAACTCTTCGCGGTCCGGGACTTGCCACGTCGGGTCGATGCCGTCGCAGTGGTACCAGACCAGGACCATGTCGCTGACCTCGCACGATGGCCACACCTTGATCTTGGCGAATTCGGGCACTGCGGGGAGAGGGAGCGGGCGTCAAAGGCAGTCCAGTAGGACCCGTGTCTCCTTATCCAGAGAGCTCAGATGAACCGAGCTATCCAGTTCACCCGTGTTCAGCACTTCCGGCATGCTTGCGAACAGGGCCGGTGTTAGGGTTTTTTGCGCCCTAGGCGAGATCACCTTCTGGCACCCCCCCCCAGCCAATCCCTAGCACCGGCCCTGCGGAGAAGCCCGATTTAGGCTGCTCCCCCCTCCCCGCCACACTGACACTGGTGGAGGGGGGCAAAGAAGCCTGATTTTGGGCTGCTCCCCCCTCCCTGCCACTCTGCCGCTGGTGGAGGGGGGCAAAGAAGCCCGATTTTGGACTGCTCTCCCCTCTTCCGCCACCCTGCCACTGGCGGAGCGGTACCAGGTGGTGGCAGGGGGCAGGGGGCAAGCTGGCCAGCGCCCCCTCCATTTTGGCGCCCTAGGCAACTGCCTAGTTTGCCTAAATGGTCGTGCCGGCCCTGCTTGCGAACTGCTAAGGGAAAATCCTGGGGTGCGGATTTACTCCACTGTCCAGCCAGTATGGGTTTCACTCCCCGCGGGTCCCTCTGGTAAGCAAAAGGAGGAGTCTCTCCAGCCAAGTTAAAGAAACGACGGTCAGTAGACCTGATCTTTATCTGTTGCAACAAAGTTCAAACACACCAAGAGTAGGAACTCCGAGAATAGGGTTGCGTGAACTTTTAAGACCTCTCTCCATTTCCCGTAACACGTTTATCAACAGCATCATTGGTACGCCACAGATATGTCAGTAGGAGTGTTTGGTGTGTAGAAACACAAGCCCATCGCCCACCCCTGTTCATCCTCCTTGTTCCTGACGCCTTTTAAGTACCTGCTTCCAGTGGCGGAGGAAGAAGGGTGGCGGAGGAAGAAGAGAAGAAGAAGAAGAAGAAGAAGAAGAAGAAGAGTTTGGATTTGATATCCCGCTTTATCACTACCCGAAGGAGTCTCAAAGTGTCGCTAACATTCCTCCCCCACAACAAACACTCTGTGAGGTCTGAGTGGGGCTGAGAGACTTCAGAGAAGTGTGACTAGCCCAAGGTCACCCAGCAGCTGCATGTGGAGGAGCGGGAACGCAAACCCGGTTCACCAGATTACAAGTCTACTGCTCTTAACCACTACCCCACACTGGCTCTCTCTGGGAGTCCTCTGAGCAGCCGCTGCTGCCGCCCTGGTCCACAAAGGACTCTATGAGGGCTCTTGTGTACCCATAAGGGAATTAGGGCAGATTTTGTTTATAACAAAAGCTCCCATACAGAAGCATCACTACGTGCTCAGGAGAGGAAAGGTGGATGGGGAGGGCAGAGGGGAGCAGTGGCTCTCAGAAGCCGCTCGGGTGCCTAGGGCGGCGCGCCCAGGGGCGGGGCGAGCTGCCCATAGGGGCGGGGCGCACCATGGGGCCTCTGGAGTCTGCCTGCCTCCTCCCATTCAGCCGCCCTACAGCTGGGGGGGGGAGGGCAGCAGGCGGACAGTTTGGGCAGCACAGAGCCTGTGCGCAGTGACTCAGGCACGCAGCAGGCCCCGCAGTGAGTGCTGCCTGGCATTTTGTCAACCCCCCCCCCCAGTGGTGGCACCCGGAGCAGACCGCACCCACCACCCACCCCTTCCTCCGCCCCTGCCTTCTTCCCAAGAACAATAAAAGCATTTACACATGCCCCTAGCTGCAAGGCTCTCCCCACAATTCTCCTTTGAAAGTAACAGGATTCAATCCACCATCCCGATGGATTTCTGTCTGGGGTATGTGCTGCCCTCGATTGCCTCCTGCCTCCTATTGTGAGGCTACGTTCCCACCTTATGGAGGGGCAAGGAGTATGTGACCTAACGCTTAAGGGATTATGGAAGCAGGGGGAGCCCTAGATTCCCCTCTTCCAAAGGCGTCATTAGCCGTAGGAACCAAGGAAATCCATCAAACCGTTGAATTTTGGTGATTATTTGATTCTATGTTGGACAGTCAGTGGAAACAGTACGATGCACGGTATCTGCTTATTGCCACAATTTTATAGACTCCTTTTCTGAGCCTCTTTGCTGTTGTGTATTATGGTGCCTGTGTCAACGGTCATTGTCCTGGCCTTAGTTTGAGGCTGTGGTGGCGACTTGGGATTTTGGGGGAGTCATTTAATCCCCCCCCCATTCCTGGTTTTAACAGAATCTTTGCTTGTCTTCAGGGGCGCGGGTGGCGCTGTGGTCTAAACCACTGAGCCTAGGGCTTGCTGATCAGAAGGTTGGCGATTTGAATCCCCCGTTGCTCGGTCCCTGCTCCTGCCCACCTAGCAGTTTTGGCTGATTTTACTTTTCAGCTGATTTTCAGGAACATGTTTGTATTAATCAGAAATGTACCAAATGCACACAACTAAAAGCTATGTCCCTTTAAAAGGGGGAGAGGATATTGAGGGTGATTTGCAGTGATTTTTGATGGCATCTATTGTTAATTTGTCCCTCTACTGGGAGGGTGTCCCTGTGGGCTAAACCACAGAGGCTGGGGCTTGCGAATCGAAAGGTCGGCGGTTCGAATCCCTGCGACGGGGTGAGCTCCCGTTGCTCGGTCCCAGCTCCTGCCAACCTAGCAGTTTGAAAGCACGTCAAAGTGCAAGTAGATAAATAGGTACCACTCCGGCGGGAAGGTAAATGGTGTTTCCGTGCGCTGCTCTGGTTCGCCAGAAGCGGCTTAGTCATGCTGGCCACATGACCCGGAAGCTGTGCGCCGGCTCCCTCGGCCATTAACACGAGATGAGCGCCGCATCCCCAGAGTCGGACACGACTGGACCTAATGGTCAGGGATCCCTTTACCTTTACCTTATTTTCTGAGGTTTCTGCTTTGTCTGTGCCCACATGGCCTTGCGCCACCTCTGTGAGGGCTGCCCCCCCTTGGCCCCCAAAGTGCTGAGCCGCCCCCTGTCTTCCAGACCCCAGGTGTGAAACAGGTTCAGGGTTCAATGAGATCAGGGGCGTAGCAAGGGGGGGTGTAGGGGCGGCCCGACCCATGTTCCATAATAGAGGGGGTGACAAATTATCAAGGAACAATTACTGCCCTACTAGGGCGGTTCATAAAAAAACTTTTTTTAAAAAATGCCTGCTTGCCAAAGGTCTTATCTTACTATACTAGGGATTATATAGCTATATAGGAAATTTCATGCATATCGGTTAATATCTTGACCCTCCTCCACCAAAATAGCTGTTTACTTGGCTGTTTTCCTATGTCATGAAGGCTGAAATTTCAGTTCAGTGGAGCACTTACTGTTCCCAACCCTAACCCTGTGGAAAGCCATCTAATTAGACTTTAATTTGATTTTGAGATGTTTTTCAGGAGGTAATTTAATTATTGTTTGATTTTATACCCATGTTATGTATCTGATGTTAGCCACCCTGAGCCCGACTTCAGCCATGGGAGGGCGGGATATAAATAAAAGTTTTTTATTATAAATATTACTTGTTATTATTCCTTTGTAAGACAATATGAAATAATGTAAAACCATTTTTGCAGGGGAGGGGGAATCAATGGGGGGGCGGCAAGAAATTTTTCGCACCGGGTACCACCTGACCTTCTTACGCCTCTGAATGAGATGGGCAAAGGCAGCTCACCTTTCTCGGTGTACGGGATCCTGACACACTTGCCGCTCTCTCCATCGAACTGCCAGCCGTGGAACGGGCACTCAATGCAGCTGCCCACCACCTGGCCTCCGACACCGAGGTTGGCACCCAGGTGAGGGCAATAGGCGTCCACCACACAAGCCTTCCCATCCGAGTTCCGGAAGACGGCAAACTGCTCCCCTGCCGGAGGCAAAGAGAGAAGGCAGGATGAGGCCCAGGGAGCTAAGGCTGGCTCCTCCCTTGACTGGGGGTGAAGGATTTGATTCTCTTTTTTAAAAAAATTATTTTTTATTATTTTATACTAACATTACCACAAAAAATAAAATATACATTCACATTCTTTTTCCAATTTTGGCTATCATAGCCGTGACTTCCCTCAGACCTTCCACACGGCATTCAGAATTATATCTTAATATTATACTTCTTTGATCTACCATTGCTTACATTATCATAAATCTCTTACACACTCTATCTACCATAATTACAATAATATTTCTACACATTAACTACAAAGCTTCTTGAAGTCCTATTAGCGTATTCAACTGCGAATTGTTTGTCAAATAGTTCGTAAACTTTAACCAGTCTTTGATGAATTTCTGGTCCCGCTGTTCCCGGATTCTTCCCGTCATTTTGTCCAGTTCTGCATATTCCATCAATTTCCCTGTCCATTCTTCTTTTGTCGGTATTTCTTCTTGTTTCCACCTTTGCGCTAGCAAAATCCTAGCTGCAGTCACTGCGTACTGGAAAAGTTTAACGTCCTGTTTTTCAATGTCTGTACCTATAATACCTAGTAAAAAGGCTTCAGGTTTTTTAGCAAAATTATATTTCAACATTTTTCTCAACTCATGATATATCATGTCCCAATATGCCCTCACCTTCTTACACTCCCACCACATATGATAAAAGGTAGCGACACTTTCCTTACATTTCCAACACTGCGAAGGATTTGATTCTCAACTGAGTAGGGGAAGCCCAAAGAAAATCCCTAGGTCTAAGGTTGCCATATTGCATAAAGTGAAAATCCAGACACGAAAGTTGGGCAAAGTTGGGGAGGTGGGTAAAAATGACAGTTTTACCAATTCTATAGGAAAATTGGGCTGTCGTGTTCCCAGGCATTTCAGAAATTCCAACTGGATGCCACCCAACCTCTTCTTAAAAGCCCCCAAGAAGGGAGAATGATTTCTTCACTCTTCATCGCTGAAGTTGCACTCGGCTCTCTGTCCTCTGTTTTGGTGGTTCATGCGAATAGGATCTATGGGTCTCAGTGGACCACAAGCTTATCATGAGTCAACAGTGTGATGCGGCAGCAAAAAAAAAAAAGCTAACGCTATTCTAGGCTGCATGCACATCCTCGTACTTATGGGACCGCCTTTCCTGGTCTGCCCCACAGAGAACCTTAAGGTCCACAAATAACAATGGTTTAAGGGTCCCGGGCCCAAAAGAAGCCAGATTATCCTCCACAAGGGCCAGGGCTTTTTCAGTGTTGGCTCCGACCTGGCGGAATACTCTGTCCCATGAGACTAGGGCCCTGCGGGACCTTGACCTCCTCCGCAGGGCCTGTAAGACAGAGTTATTCCGCCTGGCCTTTAATCTAGCCTGATCCCCTATTCCATTTTCCCCCTTCCCTTTTTTCTGAAGAAACCCTTCTGGGTCCCTACATTAAAATTCCTCCCTGGTCTCCCTACTGGCCTAGCATGACTAACCTGGCCAGTTAGCCCTGGGGATCCCACTGGTGTTTGTTTTTTATGCTGTTTTTTAGCTGTTTTTTTGTTTTAATTGTCTTATATATTAATAATAATAATAATAATAATAATAATAATAATAATAATAATAAATTTTTATTTATACCCCGCCCTTCCCAGCCAAAAACCGGGCTCAGGGCGGCTAACACTAATTAAAATCACAGCAAAAACATAAAAACAATCAATTTAAAATACAGATTAAAATACAAATTCAAAATTAAAACTGCAGTCTCATTTTCAAATAGCCCACCAATAAAAGAATGAAGCATAAGTATCAAACAGAAATTGTTGTTAGCTGCCCTGAGCCCGGTCTTTGGATTGGGAAGGGCAGGGTAGAAATAAAAAATTATTATTACAGCAGTCACGAAATTAGAAGACGCCTGCTTCTTGGGAGAAAAGCAATGACAAACCTAGACAGCATCTTAAAAAGCAAAGACATCACCTTGCCGACAACGGTCCGTATAGTTAAAGCTATGGTTTTCCCAGTAGTAATGTACGGAAGTGAGAGCTGGACCATAAAGAAGGCTGATCGCCGAAGAATTGATGCTTTTGAATTATGGTGCTGGAGGAGACTCTTGAGAGTCCCATGGACTGCAAGAAGATCAAACCTATCCATTCTTAAAGAAATCAGCCCTGAGTGTTCACTGGAAGGCCAGATCCTGAAGTTGAGCCTCCATTACTTGGGCCACCTCATGAGAAGAGAAGACTCCCTAGAAAAGACCCTGATGTTGGGAAAGATGGAGGGCACAAGGAGAAGGGGACGACAGAGGATGAGATGGTTGGACAGTGTTCTCGAAGCTACTAACATGAGTTTGGCCAAACTGCGAGAGGCAGTGAAGGATAGGCGTGCCTGGCGTGCTCTGGTCCATGGGGTCACGAAGAGTCGGACACGACTGAACGACTGAACAACAACAACAACAACAACAATTATTATTATTATTATTATTATTATTATTATTATTATTATTATTATTAGTGTCCAGATCCAGGGAAGTCATAGTCCCACACTATTCTGCCTTGGTCAAACCACACCTGGAATACTGTGTCCAGTTCTGGGCACCACAATTTAAGAAGGACATTGACAAGCTGGAAGATGTGCAGAGGAGGGCAACCAAGATGACTGAGGGTCTGGAGACTAAGCCTTAGGAGGGAGCTGGGTATGTTTATCCTGGAAAAGAGGATATAAGATCGGCATCTTCAAATATCTCAAGGGCTGTCACATGGAAGAGGAAACTAGCTTGTTTTGTCTTGCTCCGGAGGGTAGGACCCAAACAAATTGATTCAAGTTGCAAAAAAGGACATTCTGGCTAAACATCAGAAAGAGTTTTCTGCCAGTAAGGGCAGTTTGACCGTTGAACGTTCTCCCTCGGATGGCCATCTGATGCTTTAGTTGAGATGCCTGCCTTGCAGGGGGTGGGGCTGGATGACCCTTGGGATCCCTTCCAGCTCCATGATTCCGTGATTCAGCTGTTTGAAAGGGGTGACTTAAGGAGAAGAGTCCCGGAATGACGAAAACAGGATTTAAGCCTAAAGCCGTAATTTGGGTAAATGCCCGATTTAAACAAAAAAGAGGCTGTTGCAAAAACCAGGCGTGGAAAAGTCTCGCATCCACTTTGTGTGTGTGACACCAGGCGTATGATAAGACGCACTTCGCGGTTGGACAGTATTATCTAGAGCAAAATGCAGCAGGTTTTCTCCTGCTCTGGAGGGTAGGACTCAAACCAATGTCTGCAAGTTTTATCCTGCTCTGAGAAGAGGAGAGAGTCCGGATGGGGCCAAACAGGGCCCATCCTGTCCGCACAGCGGAGAAGCAGAGAATAAAAAGCAAAGTCTGCTATGCTCTGTGGCTAGATATAGACTCATAGAATGGTTGGAAGGGACCCCCAAGGATCATCTAGTCCCACCCCCTGCAAGGTGGGAATACGCAGGTGTCCCATACGGGGATCAAACCCGCAACCTTGGCATTGTCAGCACCACACTCTCACCAACTGAGCATGAGGCTCTTAATCTCAGGGTCGTGGATTCAAGGCCCATGTCGGGCAAAAGATTCCTGCATTGCGGGGGGTGGGCTAGATGACCCTTAGGTCCCTTCTAACTCCACATTTCTAATGACAGATAATACTTTATTCGGCTATAAGCCCACAAGGTAAAACAAATCAATAAATAAAAGCAGCATTTTACATTCTATAATATCAACTAAAATATTTCAACGCATAATCTCCTTCGCATTACTTACAATCTCTAGATGTACCGTATTATGGCCTTAAAGATAAAGATGGAGCATAGAGTTTACTAGATTTTTAATAGTCATGAAGCATTCCATGAAGTCTTTTATATGAAAGAACTGAAATCAGGAATCTGGCAACCTGTAATGTTCTATAAGAACATTCTAGAATGTTCTAGAATTCTCGCCTGCCACATTTCCAATGGTCTGTTACTGCTGTGCTTCATACGGCATAAAAATCTAAACAAACGGCTCAAAAACAGCAAGAGTAGCCGGCCCAATGCCTCTGGGGAGCCCACAATCATGCAGAGATGCATAGCTTCTCCAGAGCGCACAAATGTGTTTGGGTACGAGCTGCAGAATTCAGCTTAAAAAAATAAATAAATAAAAATCCGATATTGTAAATTTAATTGTAAAATTAGTAAAACTTTCCCCAAATTAGTAAAACATCTGTTGTGCCTTGCAGGGGGTGGGGCTAGATGACCCCCTGGGGTCCCGTCCAACTTGACGATTCTGAGCTTCTACGATGCTGGAGAGCTCGGTTGGTTGGAGTGCGGTGCTGACAACACCGAGGTCGCAGGATTGATCCCCGTATAGGGCAGCTGCCTCTTCCTGCCTAGCAGCGGCTTAGACTAGATGACCCTCAGCATAGTAGCCAACTATGCTTTGGCCCTCATAATCAAATATTTTAGGGGACCGGCCCCCCATTTGATAAGCATTGCCATTCAAACGGTGTTTGTGTGCGCACTGCATCATGTGATCAATGATGTGGGCCTCCCCCCCCCCATATTTTATTCAAGGTGTCACCCCCTCACAGTCCCTTCTAACTCAATGATTAAATGCCAGAGGTTTTCAAACTTTTTGAGTCCTCACTCTTCTTCTTTGGCTGTGTTTCTGATTTTTTTTTGGGGGGGTATGGCCTTTCTCTTGACCAACTACATTCTTTCTGCGGCTCCCCTGTGGGGCTCAGGAGTCCAGTTATACCCCTTGCCTGCAGAGCCGGCAGCCCCTCACCCCTTTTCCAACCCCCTCCCTTGTTCCCTCAGCCTCCTCTCCCCTCCCCTCTCCTTGGGAAGAAGAAGAGTTTGGATTTGATATCCCGCTTTTCACTACCCGAAGGAGTCTCAAAGCGGCTAACATTCTCCTTTCCCTTCCTCCCCCACAACAAACACTCTGTGAGGTGAGTGGGGCTGAGAGACTTCAGAGAAGTGTGACTAGCCCAAGGTCACCCAGCAGCTGCATGTGGAGGAGCGGGGAAGCGAACCCGGTTCACCAGATTACAAGACTACCGCTCTTGACCACTACACCACACTGGCTCTCTCTGGGAGTCCTCTGAGCAGCCGCTGCTGCCGCCCTGGTCCCTGAGCTGCCCTGCCCCCCCCCCCCGCCCCAAAGAGAGGTGCCTCCTCACATTGCCCCACAGGAGCCTGGAAAGACGATGCCCTCAGCCTTGGTGGCCCAACAGAGACTGGCCAAAGGTGAATGTGAGGCCAGCACCTTGGGTGGCAGCAGCAGGCGTTGCCAGGCCTGCGTGGCACAAAGGCTTCCCTTCAGCAGTGGGCACTCAGATCCCAGCCAGGCCTTGCACACAGCAAGCACAAGAAAGGACAGCACAGAGCCTGCCTTCCTGCCTGGCCGGCCTCCCACTTGTCTGTTCGTTCCCAAAAGCAAGGGCTGTCAGACTGGTTGGCAGGGCTCCCTCGCCCGCTTGCTTGCTTACTCCGAGGCCGCCTCAGCTCCTGGCACCCAGCACCCCCTGGCCAGCCCCAGAGGCACCATTCGCCTGCGGAGCTTGTAGCCAGGGTTGTTGCAACAAACAGTTGTGCAAGCCTTTGGGAGTCAGAGAAGCGAGAGGGCATCAGAGGAGGGAAGGAAGGAAAGAGGGACAGAGGCCAGTGTTGCCTGTGGCCATCCTTCAGGGCACCCGAGGGTGCCACGGCACACAGTTGAAAACCACTGTTATATAATCTCATACCCTCCAGTATTTCTCCAATGAAAATAGGGACGTCCCGTTCCATCATGATAATTATACTACATATTTCCAGTTACAGGTGGGTAGCCGTGTTGGTCTGCCATAGTCAAAACAAAATCGAAAATTCTTTCCAGTAGCACCTTAGAGACCAACTGAGTTTGTTCCTGGTATGAGCTTTCGTGTGCATGCACACTTCTTCAGATACACTACATATTAATACACAACATATCTTACTGGGTTGCCTCAGCCACTCTGGGCAGCATCCAACGTACATAAAAACACAATAAAACGTTAAGCATTTAAAAAAAAAACTTCCCCATACAGTCATACCTTGGAAGTCGAACTGAATCTGTTCTGGAAGTCCGTCCGACTTCCAAAATGTTCAGAAACCAAAGCGCAGCTTCTGATTGGATGCATGCCAGTCGGAAGCCGTGGAAGCCCTGCCGGATGTTTGGCTTCCAAAAACAGTTTGCAAACCGGAACAGTCACTTCCGGGTTTGCGGCGTTCGGGAGCCAAAACGTTCGAGAACTAAGCTGTTCGGAAACCGAGGTATGACTGTACCCTCAGACGATTCGGGAGTCGGATAACTCCGCGCCCTCCAACATTTTTCCAGTGAAAATAGGGACGTCCGAAGGAAAAGCGGGACATTCTGGGATCAAATCAGAAACCGGGACGGTTTCTCTAAATCAGGGACGTCCCTGGGAAATAGGGACACTTGGAGTTTGTGCTGGATTTACAAGCAGTGTGAAGATGCGGCTGGGAGCAGAAGGGCCTCGTGCCACATTTTGCTCACAGAATCCCAGAATTTTCGGGTTGAAGGGGATCCCGAGGGTCATCTAGTCCAACCCCCTGCGAGCCAGGAATCTTTTGTCCAATATGGGGCTCAAAGCCACATAGCTTGGGGGGAAAAACCCAGGTCTAATTGATGCCACTGGAGTAGCCCGACTCAAATTGATTCCTATTTGGTGGTGTACTTTCTGACAAACCCAAAGTTTTGAGTGTCAGCAGCGCAGATGCTGAAAAGACGGAGCAACATGGTAAGTTGGCCACTCTGCCAAACAGCGCTTAAATTCTCTTTAAAAAAATTAGCTGGCTAGGAAGCTCTCCAGACGTGAATATATTCCTTGGAAAGACAGAAGAAAGAATAATCGAGGCCCAGGGGCGTAGCAAGGGGGCGGGGGGCGGTCCGCTCCAGGTTACATAATGGAGGGGGTGACAAATTATCAAGGAACAATTTTTTTTGATTTTTTTTAAAAATGCCTTCTCCAAAGGTCTTATCTTACTATACTAGGGATTATATAGCTATATACGAAATTTCATGCATATCGGTTAATATCTTGACACTCCTCCACCAAAATAGCTGTTTACTTGGCTGTTTTCCTATGTCGTGAAGGCTGAAATTTCAGTTCAGTGGAGCACTTACTGTTCCCAACCCTAACCCTGTGGAAAGCCATCTAATTAGACTTAATTCTATTTTGCCATGCTTTTTAGGGGTCTAAATTTAATTATTGTTTGATTTTATACCAATGTTATGTATCTGATGTTAGCCACCCTGAGCCCGACTTCGGCCGGGGAGGGCGGGATATAAATAAAAGTTTTTTTATTATTATTACTTGTTATTATTCCTTTGTAAGAAAATATGAAATAACGTAAAACCATTTTTGCGGGGGGGGGGAATCAATGGGGGGTTGACAAGAAATTTTCCGCACCGGGTACCACCTGACCTTCCCATGCCTCGGGGGGTGGGTAACAAAATTTTTTTGCCCCCAGGTACCAATTTACCTTGCTACACCCCTGTCGAGGCCCATATGGGGCAGAAGTTTCTTGCCTTCCATGGGATTAGATGACTCTCAGGATCCCTCCCAACTCGCTAATTATAGGATTCTATGAAATGTCTCAGTCGGAAGAGCAGGAGACTCTGAATCTCAGAGTTGTGGGTTCGAGCCCTGCGTTGGGCAGAAGATTCCTGCCTTGCAAGGGGTTGGGCTAGATGACCCTAGGGGATCCCTTCCAACTTGACGATTCCAAGGCTGAACAGGGCGGGTGAGGGCCATGCGGTCTGCCTTTGGCACGCTGCTCACTTCATCAACCTGCTTTTCTGGCTCTGCCGCACGGGGCGAGGAACTGGAGGAAGGGTCAAGCAAAAGCCGTTGAGAATGCCTCTGCTGGGGTGGGGCAGCCGGGAGCTCAGTATGGGCAGTGGCGGACTGATCTTCCGGGGTGGTCCGAAGTCCCGCCTGCGGTGGGGTCCCCTTCGCAAACAGCAACAAGGCCGGGGTCACCCCAGCAACCTCCTTTCGCAGGGTTCTTCCACGACAGATCGCCCCGTTTTCTTTCTTTTTTTAACTGCTGCATCTCAGTCAACCCAAAGCAGAACCGCTTGATGCATGGAAGAAATGTATAATTATTTGAAAGGATGTGGTTAATAAAAATTTGAAATTGGAATCAGAAGAGATTTAGGCTACAGTAATCAGAAGTTAAGTTAAGAGAGGATATAAGAAGTTGGAGTTGTGTAATGTTTATTTTATTAGGAACAAGATTTTAGGTATATGATGATTATGATTTGTAAGATTAAGATTAGTTGTGAGAAAGAAGATTTTACAATGTTACAAAGTTACTAAAGAAGATTAGAAATGAACGCAGAAGAGAGGATGTGAGGAAGTCCCAAAATAATGTTTATAAAGAGGATAAGGATAGATAAATAAGTGTGTGTAAGTTTTCTTTTTTGTATTTTTGTATTGTTTTGTAGTTTTTTGTAGTGTTTGTATTTTGTGTGTTTTTATTGCTTAAAATCCAATAAATTCTTATTAAAAAAAAAAAAACCGCTTGATGCAAGAAGCAGCTGCTTTTTGAGAATCCTAGAGCTGTTGAGTTGGAAGGGACCCTGTGGGTCATCTAGCCCAACCCCCCTGCAATGCAGGAATCTTCAGCCCAATGAGGGACTCGAACCCACGTGGGTCAGAAATGCAAGCGCGAAGCCTCTTTGCTGTGGGCCTTGCGGGCTGGATGTTGCCTTCTGAAGCCTGCACCAAGCAATGGAAATCTCCTGCCCGGAAGCTTTCCCCTGGATTCGCTTGGACATTTGGGTGGAGGTAGAGCGGGAGACTTTTAATCTCTGGGTCGTGGGTTCGAGCCCCACCTGGGGGGGGGATTCCTGCATCGCAGGGGGTTGGGACTAGATGACCGACAGGGTGCCTTCCAACTTAACCATTCTAGGGTTCTATGAAAACAGCGGAGGAGACTCTTGAGAGTCCCATGGACTGCAAGAAGATCAAACTTATCCATCCTTAAAGAAATCAGCCCTGAGTGCTCACTGGAAGGACAGATCCTGAAGTTGAGGCTCCAGTACTTTGGCCACCTCATGAGAAGAGAAGACTCCCTGGAAAAGACCCTGATGTTGGGAAAGATGGAGGGCACAAGGAGAAGGGGACGACAGAGGATGAGATGGGTGGACAGTGTTCTCGAAGCTACTAACATGAGTTTGGCCAAACTGCGAGAGGCAGTGAAAGATAGGCGTGCCTGGCGTGCTCTGGTCCATGGGGTCACGAAGAGTCAGACACAACTGAACAACAACAATGAAAACAGCAGTCTTGGAAGGGATCTGAGGGTCATCCAGTCCACCCCTCTGCAGTGCAGGAAGATGCAGCTATCCTTTACGGCAGTGTTTTACAACCTTTTTTGGGCAAAGGCACACTTGTTTCATGAAAAAAATCACGAGGCACACCACCATTAGAAAATGTTAAAAAATTTAACTCTGTGCCTATATTGACTATATATAAAGTAATTTTTCAATTTTTCCCACGGCACACCAGGCAACATCTCGCGGCACACTAGTGTGCCGCGGAACAGTGGTTGAAAAACACTGCTTTACGGGGATCAAACCTGTGGCCTTAGCTAAACTCTCATCCTTTCTTTCATATTAGCTTCCAGTTCCAGTATCGATTGCTCAGTCTGGATGTGACACAAAACAAGCCCAAAACTTTGGCATCAGTTTGGAGTCCGTCATCAGACAAGGTTGACTGTTTGGGTGTCAACAGGTCACCCTGGTTTACCCCATTTGTGGGGCGTCCCACAATGTTCCCAAGCTAGAACACAACTAGAACATCGATTTGGAGCAGAGTCAACATTTCTGGGTAACACCTTAATGAAGATGACTGGGCTCGGCTTTCGGCCACAGCCCCTAAACACCCACCCTTTCTTCCTTATTGCGATGGGCTCTTATTGGTCATGGGTTCAAGCCCCTCATTGGGTAAAAAAGTCCTGCCTCAAGGGGGTTGGACTAGATCAGGGGTAGGCAACCTAAGGCCCATGGGCCAGATGCGGCCCAATCGCCTTCTAAATGCGGCCCGCGGACGGTCCGTGAATCAGCGTGTTTTTACATGATTAGAATGTGTGCTTTTATTTAAAATGCACCTCTGGGTTATTTGTGGGGCATAGGAATTCGTTCACCCCCCAAAAAAAATTATAGTCCGGCCCACCACATGGTATGAGGGACAGTGGACCGGCCCACAGCTGAAAAAGGTTGCTGACCCCTGGACTAGATGTTCCTGGGGATCCCATCCAGATCAACAATTCTTCAATTGCAAAGCCGAACAAGGCAGGGTGGCGAGGTCTGCCTCTGACATGCTGCACACTTCCACAACCCGTTTTTCCGGCTCTGCCGCGCTGGCTGGGGGCTGGAGAAAGGTTCGTTCTGAATCCTTTGGGAATGTCTCCGCTTCGGTGAGACAGCCAGGAGCTGCCTGCTCTGTGGAGAAGGCAGCCCCCCCCCCCAAAAAAAAGAGTCTGCCAAGGTTGCAGGTTCGATCCCCGTAAAGGACAGCAGCACGCTCCTGCCTCAAATGGGGTTAGACTAGAGGACCCTCGAGGTCCCTTCCAATTCTATAGTTACACAGAATACAATAGAGAGAGCGCCAGAGACCTGCCAAACTCAGCTTTGCTTGAAAAGGCCTGGAAGAAAGTGGGACACTGAGATAACTCAGTCAACACAAGACTCTTAGTGCCAGGGTTGTGGGTTCGAGTCCCAGCTCAGGAAAAAGATTCGTGCTTTGCAGGGGGTTGGACTAGAACAGGCATAGGCAACCTTCAGCCCTCCAGATGTTTTGGACTACAATTCCCATCTTCCTTGACCACTGGTCCTGTTAGCTAGGGATCATGGGAGTTGTAGGCCAAAACGTTTGGAGGGCCGAAGGTTGGGGGTGCCTGGACTAGAGGACTCCCTTATTCTTTTGATTATATGAGAAGACTTTGCACATATCCAACTGAGAGCTGGTGTAGACAAAAACTTGACCTTCCTTGCTGAGGCGAGATTCCCTAAGGACCACATTCCCATGTGGAGATCTCTGGATGCCAGGTTAGCGACGGACATCTTATCTGTTTGGTCCCTCCAGCTTTCTTAAGCAGATAAGCAAAAGAGCTTGTTTATGACATTTATAGCCTACCTCCCCCCCCCCCGAAAACCTCCCTGCTGAGATAATCCCTACAACGACCCTGCAGGGCAGGCGAACAGGCAGCGACTGACTCCAACGTCACCCAGTGAGCTTCATAACCGAGTGGGGACTTCAACCCAGATCTCCCAGGTTCCGGTCTGACCCTCTAGCCACTACACCTCACTGCCTTCCTCAATTAAGTCGGACCATAAAGACGAGGAAAGCAAATATCCCTTCGAGAAGGATCTGAAATATTTTCCAGGAAGCTTCTGGATGGTTCGATTGGATGTTTGAACGTGTTGGAGATTTTTTCCTTTAAAACATAGAGCAGGACAGAAATGAACTGAATGAGAAGAATAAGAAATGTCACAGCAAAAAGAATCCAATCGGGATTCAGGCCTCATCATGGGACTGAAACTGCCTTGGTCGCGCTGGTTGAGGATCTCCGGCGGGCTAGGGACAAAGGTGAGAGCTGTTTCCTGGTTCTGCTGGATCTCTCAGTGGCCTTTGACACAATCGACCATAACATCCTTCTGGACCGGCTAGAGGGGTTGGGAGCTGGGGGCACTGTTATACAGTGGTTCCGCTCCTTCCTCCTGGGCCGTGTTCAGAAAGTGGTGGTGGGGGATGAGTGTTCAGACCCCTGGGCTCTCACTTGTGGGGTACCTCAGGGTTCTGTCCTCTCCCCCATGCTTTTTAACATCTAGATGCAGCCACTGGGAGAGATAATCAGGGGGTTTGGGCTGGGTGTCCATCAATATGCGATGATACCCAGCTCTACCTCTCTTTTAAATCAGAACCAGTGAAGGCGGTGAAGGTCCTGTGTGAGTGCCTGGAGGCGGTTGGAGGATGGATGGCGGCTAACAGATTGAGGTTGAATCCTGACAAGACAGTAAGTACTGTTTTTGGGGGACAGGAGGCGGGCAGGTGTGGAGGACTCCCTGGTCCTGAATGGGGTAACTGTGCCCCTGAAGGACCAGGTGCGTAGCCTGGGAGTCATTTTGGACTCACAGCTGTCCATGGAGGCGCAGGTTAATTCTGTGTCCAGGGCAGCTGTCTACCAGCTCCATCTGGTACGCAGGCTGAGACCCTACCTGCCCGCAGACTGTCTCGCCAGAGTGGTGCATGCTCTGGTTATCTCCCGCTTGGACTACTGCAATGCGCTCTACGTGGGGCTACCTTTGAAGGTGACCCGGAAACTACAACTAATCCAGAATGCGGCAGCTAGACTGGTGACTGGGAGTGGCCGCCGGGACCACATAACACCGGTCCTGAGAGATCTGCATTGGCTCCCAGTACGTTTCCGAGCACAATTCAAAGTGTTGGTGTTGACCTTTAAAGCCCTAAACGGCCTCAGGTCCAGTATACCTGAAGGAGCGTCTCCACCCCCATCGTTCAGCCCGGACACTGAGATCCAGCGCCGAGGGCCTTCTGGCGGTTCCCTCACTGCGAGAAGCAAAGCTACAGGGAACCAGGCAGAGGGCCTTCTCGGTAGTGGCGCCCGCCCTGTGGAACTCTCTCCCTTCAGATGTCAAAGAGATAGACAACTACCAGACATTTAGAGGACATCTGAAGGCAGCCCTGTTTAGGGAAGCTTTTAATGTGTGATATTTTAATGTATTTTGATTTTTGTTGGAAGCCGCCCAGAGTGGCTGGGGAAATCCAGCCAGATGGGCGGGGTATAAATAATAAATATTATTATTATCATTACGCATTTTGTGATGCCGACCGCAAGCCAGTTTTAAGGTGAAATTCTCATAGAGTTGGAAGGGACCCAAGGGTCATCTAGCCCAACCCCCAGCAATGCAGGAATTTGGCAATTAGCTTATGTACCTCGGTTTCTAACTATGCCTACTGCTGGCTGCAATATCAGGCCTACCTTACTGGGCCTGTTTTTTTTAAGACTTACCAAGGTAGGATATGTGATCAGTAAACTGGTATGCAAATTACTTCTTCTGAGAGCTGGTGGTTCGCAAAAAAGAAGTTTAATTATTATTATTATTATTTTATTTTATTTATAAGTTTCCCATCTGACTGGGTTTCCCTAGCGACTCTGGGCGGCACCCAACAAAATATTTAAAACACAATAAAACACCAACCGTTAAAAACTTCCCTGTACAGGGCTGCCTTTAGATGTCTTTGGAAAGTCAAATAGTCGCTTTCTGAAGGCCTGCTCAGCTTTGCAGTAGGCACACAAACAAACACACACACACACACACACACACACACACACACACCCTTTCGAGAACGGCCAAATGGAAATTGAGGCCATAAAGGCTTCTGACAACACGGCAACCCAGTTATTGCAAACAACTCATAGAATAACTCGCTACAAAAGGCAGACGGTTTGCTTTGTTCCTGGTTTGATTAAAGGGTGTATGTTGAATCGCCGGCAATCGTGGGTGAGCCGGCGAAAGAAGCTCTGGCAACGAGACGACTTGGCAAGCTTTGAGTTTCCCAAACATCTCCAAGGCCACCAAGTGGGATGCAGAAGACGCGGAGCTCTGTGTAGGCAAGTGGCATGGCGAGTTTCTGCAACAAGGAGCAACGAAGAGAACAGCGGGGAAAGAAAACTGCCCGGGTTCCGGATGGGCCGCTCCAAGACAGGCAGAGAAAGGGGTTGGCATTGGGTGCCAGGAGACAGTAAGGGGCACCCAGGTTTTGCCACCCTGTACGCCAGTGTTAGAAACTGAGATGTGAAAGCGAGGAGCTGGATGGCACCTTAAACCGAGGTTATGGGTGCAGCAACGGAATTTCTAGACACAGTTTTTGTATAACAAGAATACAAAGCTGAAAATGAATGAACTGCAGCTAAAATATTGTGTTCATTTTTCACATGGTCCGGTCTTTCCCCTGCCCACATCCCCTAATCTTCTTAAGAGGGTCTCTTCTCCAGTCTTCAGAGAGTAGCTGGAAGTGGGGAGGCAGAAAAAAGGTCCCCCTTTCCTTCCACTCCGCAGTTTTAATCTGAAATCTTAGGCGCACTACTGCGCCCAGATCTCAGAAACTGCTCACGCTAATGAAATTCCCTGTCGCAAAATCCGCCTAGGACAATGGGAGTTTTGAACACTGCCGTACGCAAATTGTAAAAAAATATATATGGTAGTTTGGCGATGGGCAGTGCTAGAAATTCAGACCTATAAGCTGGCACCAAATGGCACCTTAAACCTAAGTTGCAGTTGCCACAACAGAGTAACTAAGCTTCATTTTTTTCCTACCAATGAAATTTATTATTATTATTATTATTATTATGCATTTCCAATGTTAGAAACTCAGATATATAAGCTTAAATAGCACCTTAAGCCTAGGTTTCAATCGCCACAACAGAATATATTTTTTTGCAGTGAAATATATTATTATTAGAGTTATTATTCATTGCATTTCTATACTGCTTTATATTTTAAAGAAAAAAAATCTCCAAGCAGCTGACAACACATTTAAATGTCAAATAAAACAATCCGGAAGGAAACAAATTCATGCTTCGAGGAAAATATTTCAGGTCACTTTGCTTTGCCTATATTTATTGACCTGCTGAATGTATAGAGCTGCCCTGTAGCAGAAGGACTGTAGGAAGGCAGTGGGGTGTAGTGGTTAGAGTGTCGGATGAGGAGCTGGGAGATCAGGGTTCAAATTCCTCCACCCCGTCCTGAAGAAGCTCACTGTGTGACCTTGGAGTCAGTCACAGCCTCTTCACCTACCTCGCAGGGTCGTTGTAGGGATTAACTGATGAGGGGGGGTGAACCATGTACTCTTTGGAGAAAAAGGTGGGGTCTAAATGCAGGGAATAAGCTCTTCTGCTGAGCTGCTTAAGAAAGCTGGAGGGCCCAGCCAGATGGAGATGTCAGTCGCCAGCCTAGCATCCAAAGTTCTCCATGTGGTTGCAATTGGACCTGCGCCAGTCACAAAACGTGCCTGGCACCTGGGGAATTTATAGTACTGGCGATGGGGTTTGGGCCGAGCTTAGCACAGGGAACGGCAGGAGCAGTAACACCCCCCCCCCAGCAGCTGCCATCACCCTCCTGCCCTCCAAGTTCCCCCTTCTAATCTAATTTAAAACAAAAAGGGCAGCTCTTTGGGGCTGGGAGCCAATGAGAAGTTTCTAAAACAGCCTGAGACTGGATTTGAGTTTCCTGTGTAGACAGGATTGTTCAGAACAGTTTCAATTGCAGGAGGGTACCAAAACCTGCAGTTCAGAAGACAAAAACTAAATGGGGATATGCATTTTGTTGGCCTCTGAGTGCTGCCTGTCAGCATCCACCGATTTGCCTTTTCTGCCAAACACATCTGCAAAGTGCTGGCAGCGAGGAGGAGGAGGAGGAGAAAGGGAAAGACATGGAACTGTAAAATTGGAAGGGACACCAAGGGTCATCTAGTCCAGTGTTTTTCAACCACTGTTCCACAGCACACTAGTGTGCCGCAAGATGTTGCCTGGTGTGCCGTGGGAAAATTACTTTATATATAGTCAATATAGGCACAGAGTTAAATTTTCTAATGGTGGTGTGCCTCGTGATTTTTTTCATGAAACAAGTGTGCCTTTGCCCAAAAAAGGTTGAAAAACACGGATCTAGTCCAACCCTCTGCAATGCAGGAATAAACTCAGCTAAAGCACCCCTGACAGATGGCCATCTAACCTCTGCTTTAAAACCTTCAAGGAAGGAGAGTCCACAACCTCTCACTGCCAAACAGCTCTTACTATCAGAAAGCTCCTCCTGACGTTTAGTTGGAATCTTCTTCCTTGTAACGTGAAGCCATGGGTTCGAGTCCTACCCTCCGGAGCAGGAGGAAACAATCTTGCTCCATTCTTCCGTGTGACAGCCCTTGAGATATTTGAAGATGGCTATCTCTTATCTCCTCTCAGTCTCCTCTTTTGCAGGTTAAACATACCCAGCTCCCTCCTAAGGCTTGGTTTCCAGACCCTTGGTGATCTTGGTTGCCCACCTTTGCAGACGGAGAGCGGAATTTAAGATTTCCAGGATTCAAGTTGCCACATACAAACACACCAAAGTCACGCCTAGCAACCCCCAGAGGGTCATCTAGCCCAGCCCCCTGCAATGCAGGAATAAAAAGCATTTTCCAAAATGTGCTTCCCGTAGTATATATTCTCACAGGTGTCTCAGAAGAAAGATTCTATTGACTGTGGTCTTTTCTGGGTGTAATTGGAGTGTTTTGTTTTTTTCTTCAACAGAGGTTGTCAGCGATTCTTGAGCTGAGATTCCTGCCTTGCAGGGGGGCTGGACTAGATGACCCAGGTGTCTCAGAAGAAAGATTCTATTGACTGTGGTCTTTTCTGGGTGTAATTGGAGTGTTTTGTTTTTTTCTTCAACAGAGGTTGTCAGCGATTCTTGAGCTGAGATTCCTGCCTTGCAGGGGGGCTGGACTAGATGACCCCGGGCTCCCTTCCCTGTCAATCATTCCGGGATTTTATAGCTGGCATTCCTGACACGCGGCAGAGATTGTCGCGTCATGGAAAGCCTCTCCGTGGAAAGGAAGGGAGAAAGATTTCCCCGCAGCTAGCAAGCCAACTTTCAGAGACAAAGCTACGACCGACCCTCGTGGGGACACCCTGGATTCTTTTCCATGGGGTGGAATCCCGAGGCCGGCGCCTGGCAGGGCTTGCCAACAGCGCGCTATGCCGCGCGCTTGGCAGCAGGATTCCGGTGCGCGCTCAGCACTTCCAAGCTGCCCGCCCCGCAATCTGCCCATGCTCCGGAACCCCACTTACCCAGCGCAGCCACGTTGCGCACTTCTCCGCGGGCCAGCTGCGCCGAATCCAGCAGGCGGAACCAGCCGTTGGGGTAGACGGGCGGCAGCTGCCCGAGCCGCCGGCTCCTGCGCGCTCGCCGGGCCGCCTCTGCGCGGCTGCACCCGGCTTCGCCCGCGTAGCCCACCTCGTCCGGGGCGCGCAAAAGCCGCAGAGGGCGCAGCGCCAGCCACGAGAGCAGCAGCACCCCAAGCAGCACGATCCAAGCCCCGGGATCCGCGGAAGGCAGCGCCCCGAGAAGCCAGTCGCGCAGCGCCATCGCGCCCCACCTGCCGCGCCCGGCTGCGCGCCCGGACCTCTTATGGGCGCCCGCAGGAGGCGGCCCCACCCCGCCCAGCCCAGCCCAACGAAGAGGGTTTGGCTGGGAATTTGACCCCCGGGTGCAGCCTCCAGGGGGCGCCACTGAGGCTCTGCCCGCCTTTGGAGTGTCTGCGCTTAGGAGGAGAGAGAGTTCCTAAAAGCCAGCGATCCTCTCCTTTCCCCGGGAGATGGCATCTGGCTCTGCAAGTTTGCGAGAGAGAATCCTGGGATCGTCGACCTGGAAGGGTGGAAGGGACCCGAGGGTCATCTAGCCCAACCCCATGCGATGCAGGAATTTCCTATCTGGAGAGGAGCAGGGGCCGTATACAAATTTAAGCAAACAAATGTTCTAAGTGGAAATAGTGCCCTCCCTGGCTCTTACAGGATCAATGGCAAGGATGATGTGCCTTTCACCCTCTGATGCACACTCTGATGAAGAAGTGTGCATACACACGAAAGCTCATACCAAGAACAAACTCAGTTGGTCTCTAAGGTGCTACTGGAAAGAATTTCCTATTTTGTTTCGACTATGGCAGACCAACACGGCTACCCACCTGTAACTGATGCACACTAGTCAGCTTCCAGATCAGTCTCAAATCAGAGACGGTTTTAGGATTGAGTAACCAGGCTGCTGCCCTGCAAGGGCACCGAAACGATGCTGGGGAAGGAAAGGGAGGGGTTATGCCAAATTTTAGCCTTGCACAGGGCATTGCTGAAATCTGAAGACCTAAAGTCCACCACTGCTCAGATTCAATTCTGACAGCCTCTCTAGTTTTCAGCCACTCAGTTCCACAGGACAGGCTAAGTGGAGTCTCTACTCTCTAGACAGTAGATAAAGGTAAAGGGACCCCTGACCGGACGACTCTGGGGTTGCGGCGCTCATCTCGCTTTACTGGCTGAGGGAGCCGGCGTACAGCTTCCGGGTCATGTGGCCAGCATGACTAAGCCGCTTCTGGCGAACCAGAGCAGCGCACGGAAACACCATTTACCTTCCCGCCAGAGTGGTACCTATTTATCTACTTGCACTTTGACATGCTTTCGAACTGCTAGGTGGGCAGGAGCAGGGACCAAGCAAGCTATGGGAGCTCACCCCGTCGTGGGGATTCGAACCGCCGACCTTCCGATTCGCAAGCCCCACCCTCCCAGTAGAGGGAGGGACAAATTAACAATAGATGCCATCAAAAATCACTGCAAATCACGCTCAATATCCTCTCCTCCTTTTAAAGGGACATAGCCTCTAGTTGTGTGCATTTGTCACATTTCTGATGAATACCAACATGTTCCTGAAAATCAGCTGAAAAGTAAAATCAGCCAAAACCCAGCAGAAAAGTAACTTCCCCTCAAATGCAAGTTACTGCTGAGATTCCTGCATTGCAAGGGGGTTGGACTAGATGATCCTCGGGGTCCGTTGAAACTCTTCAGTTATATGATTATATGAATCAGAATGGCTGAGGGAGAGCTAGGATCAACAAGCTTGATAAACAGGGCTAAAAGAGAGCAGGAGCCGAGTCTCCGTACTTCACAGAGAAATGTGACCAGGCTCCTTCTGGTCTCATCTCACCCACCAATCTGAGATCAACAATCTGGGACATTGACTGGACCCAGGAAGCTTTTTATGTTGTTGTTTTTAATACTGTTTTTACTTATTTGCATGGTACAGAAGCTAAATTTTGGAGTGGGAAACAATTATTACAACAGTAAACTTGTCCTGATAAAATTGCAGACCTTTATCATGCCATGCGTTGAAGTTTCATTTCATTACTCTAAGACAGGCACGTCCAACAGGTAGATCGTGACCTACCGGTAGATCACTGGACGTCTTGTGGTAGATCACTGGCTCCCCGCCCCCAAAGAAGCTCAACAACTTTGGCTCCCCTAAAAAAAAGCTCAACATTTTTGCCTTGTACCCCCCAAAAGCGGGGCTTTCCTCCTCTGTCAAACAAGCTCAACAACTTTGACCTGAACCCCCAAAAAGGGGGTAGATCACTGCCAGTTTTTAACTCTGTGAGTAGATCGCAGTCTCTTGGGAGCTGGCCCCCCCTGCTCTAAGAGATCACGCCACATTTCCCCACGAGTTCTGGGTGGATTCCTGCCACAGTCTGAACAATTTATTTAATTCAATAAACATTTGCTGGACCATAAAGAAGGCTGATCGCCGAAGAATTGATGCTTTTGAATTATGGTGCTTTTGAATTATGGTGCCCATGGACTGCAAGAAGATCAAACCTATCCATCCTTAAAGAAATCAAGCTGATAAAGGACTAGTCCATCTACAGAAATCAGGCCCTGACTTGCACCTCATGAGAAGGACAGATCCTGAAGTGAAGGCTCCAGACAATCCTGAGCTGTTGGGATCCAGATGGAGTTTCATGAGAAGAGAAGAGAGACTCCCTGGAAAAGACCCTGATGTTGGGAAAGATGGAGGGCACAAGGAGAAGGGGACGACAGAGGATGAGATGGTTGGACAGTGCGTCTCGAAGCGACTGGACTCATCGGAAATGATGGCGTGCTCTGGTCCATGGGGTCACGAAGAGTCGGACACGACTGAACGATTGAACATGAACATGAAACATTTGCCATTTGTCATAAAAGGAATATGGATTGTGCTGCTCTCGCCTGGCATGTTAGTTTCTCAGCCAATGCTATTGACCATACTCTGTTATACCAAGAATCTTATGTTCAGCCACCTATTACCGGCATATGAGCAGCAGCCAATAGAAATGCCAAGAGGTCATCTTTAGGATAACCACAAGCAGACAGGAACCTAAGCCCAAATAGCGCTAGTGCAGGGGACATTTCAATTGTTTTCTTGTATATCAAGCTTACAGGCGAAACTCGAAAAAATTAGAATATCGTGGAAAGGTTCGTTTCTTTCAGTAATTCAACTTAAAAGGTGAAACTAATATATGAGATAGACTCATGACATGTCAAGCCTTTATTTGTTATAATTGTGATGATTATGGCATACAAGCTGATTGTTGTTGTTGTTGTTGTTCAGTCGTTCAGTCGTGTCCGACTCTTCGTGACCCCATGGACCAGAGCACGCCAGGCACGCCTATCCTTCACTGCCTCTCGCAGTTTGGCCAAACTCATGTTAGTAGCTTCGAGAACACTGTCCAACCATCTCATCCTCTGTCGTCCCCTTCTCCTTGTGCCCTCCATCTTTCCCAACATCAGGGTCTTTTCCAGGGAGTCTTCTCTTCTCATGAGGTGGCCAAAGTACTGGAGCCTCAACTTCAGGATCTGTCCTTCTAGTGAGCACTCAGGGCTGATTTCTTTGAGAATGGATAGGTTTGATCTTCTTGCAGTCCATGGGACTCTCAAGAGTCTCCTCCAGCACCATAATTCAAAAGCATCAATTCTTCGGCGATCAGCCTTCTTTATGGTCCAGCTCTCACTTCCGTACATTACTACTGGGAAAACCATAGCTTTAACTATATACGGACCTAGATGCTGTCTAGGTTTGTCATTGCTTTTCTCCCAAGAAGTAGGCGTCTTCAGGCGTCTTCTAATTTCGTGACTGCTGTCACCATCTGCAGTGATCATGGAACCCAAGAAAGTGAAATCTCTCACTGCCTCCATTTCTTCCCCTTCTATTTGCCAGGAGGTGATGGGACCAGTGGCCATGATCTTAGTTTTTTTGATGTTAGCTTCAGACCATATTTTGCGCTCTCCTCTTTCACCTCTCATCGTAAAAGTCATAATTCTTCCTGCCAGGCCATGGATCATCATCATCACGTTTTGAGGTTTTCTATCCGGCAATCTTAATTCCGGCTTGGGGATTCATCCAGTCCAGCCTTTCGCGTGATGAATTCTGCATATAAGTTAAATAAGCAGGGAGACAATATACAGCTCTTGTCTTTCTCCTTTCCCAATTTTGAACCAATCAGTTGTTCCATATCCAGTTCTAACTGTAGCTTCTTGTGGCCTCATAGAGATTTCTCAGGAGACAATGATGGTGATCCGGCACTCCATTTCGTTAACTTTGCCATAGCTTTGCCCCAGTGTAGGTCGACACAGTCAAAGGCTTTTGCATAGTCAATGAAGCAGAAGTAGATGTTTTTCTGGAACTCTCTAGCTTTCTCATAATGCCAGCGCATGTTTTGCAATTTGGTCTGTGGTTCGTCTTGCCCCTTCGAAAATCCAGCTTGCACTTCTGGGAGTTCTCGGTCATCTACATACTGCTTAAGCCTGCCTTGTAGAATTTTAAGCAGAACCTTGCTAGTGTGAAATGCAGTGCAACCCAAGAAAGTGCGGTACTGCCTCCATTTTCCCCTTCTATTTGAGGAGGTGATGGGCAGTGGCCATGATCTTAGCTGTTTGAGCTTCAGACCATATCTGCACTCACCCCATTAAAAGGTTCTTTAATTTCCTCACCTGCCATCAAGGTAGTATGGGCATATGTAGACTGATCTTCTTAATTCCATTCATCCAGTCCTCTGGCCATACTGCTGAGTTTTCCAAACTTGAACCAATCAGTTGTCCATATCCAGCATATTGACTGTAGCTTCTTGTCCCACATAGAGACAGCAGAGATCCTCTTTTAAAATTTTAAATAGTTCAGCTGAAGGAATATCATGGAACACTTCTTTCACTGGCCAGCGCATTTGCCTAATTGTGGTCTCTGGTTCCTCTGGCCCCGTAATCCAGCTTCACTTCTGGGAGTTCTCGGCCACATACTGCTTAAGCCTGCCTTGTAGAATTTTAAGCATAACCTTGCTAGCTGAAATGATGCAATTGTGCGGTAGTTGGAGCATTCTTGGCACTGCCCTTCTTTGGGATTGGGATGTAGACTGATCTTCTCCAATCCTCTGGCCACTGCTGAGTTTTCCAAATGAGCTGGCATATTGAGTGCTAACAGCATCCTCTTTTAAAATCTTAAATAGTTCAGCTGGAATATGGTCACTTCCACTGGCCTTGTTGTTAGCAAGGGTTTTAAGGCCCATTTCTGTCTCCAGGATGTCTGGCTGCCACCTCTTCTTGATGTCTCCTCTGTGTATTCTTGCCACCTCTTTGATGTCTTCTGTCTGTTAGGTCCTTTCCACTTTTGTCCTTAATTGTGGTAATCTTTGTACGAAATGTTCCTTTCATATCTCCAATTTTCTTGAACAAATCTCTGGTTTTTCCCATTCTGTTATTTTCCTCTATTTCTTTGCATTGCTCGTTTAGAAAGGCCCTCTTGTCTCTCCTTGCTATTCTTTGGAAATCTGCATTCAATTTCCTGTATCTTTCACGATCTCCTTCGCATTTTGCTTGTCTTCTCTCCCCCGCTATTTGTAAGGCCTCATTGGACAGCCACTTTGCTTTCTTGCATTTCTTTTTCATTGGGATGGTTTTCGTTGCTGTCTCCTGTATAATGTTACGAGCCTCCATCCACAGTTCTTCAGGTACTCTATCCACCAAATCTAAATCCTTGAACCTGTTCTTCACTTCAACTGTGTATTCATAAGGAATTTGATTTAGATTGAATCTTACTGGCCCAGTGGTTTTTCCTACTTTCTTCAGTTTAAGCTGGAATTTTGCTATAAGAAGCTGATGATCTGAGCCACAGTCAGCTCCAGGTCTTGTTTTTGCTGAGTGTATAGAGCTTCTCCATCTTTGGCTGCAGAGAATATAATCAATCTGATTTCGATGTTGCCCATCTGGTGATGTCCATGTGTAGAGTCGTCTCTTGTGTTGTTGGAAAAGAGTGTTTGTGATGACCAGCTTGTTCTCTTGACAGAACTCTATTAGCCTTTGCCCTGCTTCATTTTGATCTCCAAGGCCAAACTTGCCAGTTGTTCCTTTTATCTCTTGACTCCCTACTTTAGCATTCCAATCCCCTATAATGAGAAGAACATCCTTCTTTGGTGTCATTTCTATAAGGTGTTGTAAGTCTTCATAGAATTGGTCAATTTCAGTTTCTTCAGCACTGGTAGTTGGTGCATAAACTTGGATTACTGTGATGTTAAAAGGTCTGCCTTGGATTCGTATCGAGATCATTCTATCATTTTTGAAATTGCATCCCAGTACAGCTTTCGCCACTCTTTTGTTGACTATGAGGGCCACTCCATTTCTTTTACGGGATTCCTGCCCACAGTAGTAGATATGATAGTCATCCGAACTGAATTCGCCCATTCCTGTCCATTTTAGTTCACTGATGCCTAGGATGTCAATGTTTATTCTTGCCATCTCATTTTTTACCACATCCAGCTTACCAAGGTTCATGGTTCTTACATTCCAGGTTCCTATGCAATACTTTTCTTTACAGCATTGGACTTTCCTTTCGCTTCCAGGCATATCCGCAACTGAGCGTCCTTTCGGCTTTGGCCCAGCCGCTTCATCAGCTCTGGATCTACTTGTACTTGTCCTCCGCTCTTCCCCAGTAGCAAGTTGGACGCCTTCCGACCTGAGGGGCTCATCTTCCAGCGTCATATCTTTTATATGCCTGTTGTCTTTGTCCATGGAGTTTTCTTGGCAGGGATACTGGAGCGGCTTGCCAGTTCCTTCTCCAGGTGGATCACGTTTGGTCCAAACTCTCCACTATGACCTGTCCATCTTGACCTGTCCATAGCTTTCCTGAGTAATTCAAGCCCCTTCGCCACGACAAGGCAGTGATCCATGAAGGGGTACAAGCTGATGAGAACCCCAAATTAACAATTTCAACTTTGGGGTTTTCATCAGCTGTACGCCATAATCATCACAATTATAACAAACAAAGGCTTGGCATATCTCGCTTTGCATGTCATGAGTCTATCTCATATATTAAACTCCAGTAGCTAATGAAAACAATTGCTTACATAAATGGACTTTTCCACGATATTCTAATTTTTCGAGTTTCACCTGTATTTATTTGAAGGCAGCATTCCAGAAGGGTTTGATTATGTAAGACCACCACATATGGGAATAGGTACCTTTGACTGCACATCCCCTCCGACAATTGGGATTGACTTCCTTACATATTTGGGATAACCTCACCGGTGTATAATGCCACCAATGCAGAAGTTTTAATGAGGCTTCCCTTATTTATTTTTTGCAGAAACTGATTTCAACATTCTCCCAGACCACAAAGTCATCCATTTTTCATTTGGTATTTGCACATCTATGTATGTCCATTTCCTGCAACATTTGTACAATAGATTGCCATATTCTAGTGTTATTAGAGCTTCAAAAACGAGGAATTCAAGGCCTTTCAGTCCCAGAAGTTAACAAACAAAGTGCTCACTGCTGTTTGTTTTTTTCATTTGGTATTTGCACATCTATGTATGTCCATTTCCTGCAACATTTGTACAATAGATTGCCATATTCTAGTGTTATTAGAGCTTCAAAAATCGAGGAAGCTCAGGCCTTAGACAGTGGAGAGAAGTTAACAAAGATGTGCTCTACTGCTGTTTGTTTCCTGTTTACTGGAATGGAAATGTCTGGGTTTGACAGGAATCCTCACAGCTGGTTAAAGTGGTGCCGTGGTCATTTAAAGTTTGCTATGACGCGGGTGGCGCTGTGGTCTAAACCACAGAGCCTAGGGCTTGCCGATTGGAAGGTCGGCGGTTTGAATCCCAGCGATGGGGTGAGCTCCCGTTGCTTGGTTCCTGCTCCTGCCCACCTAGCAGTTTGAAAGCTCGTCACAGTGCAAGTAGATAAATAGGTACTGCTCCGGCGGGAAGGTAAACGGCATTTCCGTGCGCTGCTCTGGTTTGCCAGAAGCAGCTTTGTCATGCTGGTCACATGACCCGGAAGCTGTATGCTGGCTCCCTTGGCCAGTAAAGCGAGATGATCGCAGCAACCCCAGAGTCGTCTGCAACTGGACCTAACGGCCAGGGGTCCTTTACCTTTATGGTAGCTATGAATTGTTCTTTCTGTAGCATATGCTATGTTGTTGTTGTTGTTGTTGTTGTTGTTGTTGTTGTTGTTGTTGTTGTTCAGTCGTGTCCGACTCTTCGTGACCCCATGGACCAGAGCACGCCAGGCACGCCTATCTTTCACTGCCTCCCGCACTTTGGCCAAACTCATGCCAGTCGCTCATGCTAGGGGTTTGCACAGAATCCTTTTAATCTAAAAAGGCCCACCTGTTCCCAACCATTGCAACCTAAGCATCACCCTCCTTCTTTAAGGATGAAACCGAAGAGGGATAGGGGGAGATCTTGGAGGAGCCAGTTTTTTGAACTTTGCTTTCCACACATTTAGTGTGGTGCAGAGAAAAGGGTATGTATGGTTTTTAGTAAGTGAGGAGTAACAAGAGATATGCTCTATAAAAAGGATCTGAAATTTCTGTATCTACCCATAGTTTTCCTTTTTGCCTGTGGATCAGTGATATCAAATGCTTCCGTTGGAAGGCATTGTAATGAATTTGGAGATGTGGGATTCCAAGCCCGCCATTTTGGACACTTCCATATATAATTCTGGAGCCTAGTCGTGCTTTTTTCGCTTCATGAATAGACTTGTTTATTGAGCACTGACAAATTTTAAATTGTTTGGGTGTAATCATGATTGGCATAACTTGAAAGAGGAAACAAACATTTCGGCAGGATAGCCATCTTTACCGCAGCCACGCGTCCTGATCACGATAAACGTACCGTAGGTCTTTCCAAGGTTCAAGATTCTGACATACCTGTAGGAATACTGGTCTGAAGTTTGCTTTCTTTAGAGCTGATAAGATTTTTAGCTCTCTGTGTGGGTATCCCAGTGGCATGCTGTGAATTTTTTCCTAGGGGAATCAATCAAACCGCCTGCAAGGCAGGAATCTCCACTCAAACATCCCTGGCAGGAGGACACCTCCCAAGGATTGGTCGCCCCCAACTCGGACGGGACCTACTATGTCCTGCTCAGTGTCAAGATTGTGGACTCTCCTTCAAGACTCTCCTTCAAGATTGTGGACTCTCCTTCAAGATTCAATGAAGGAGAGTCCACAACCTCCCAAGGAAGTCCATTCCCCGGCCAGCCGATTTGCCAGTTCCTAGCAGTTTGCAAAAAGAGAAGTTTGGCTTTGCTTTGTTTTTTTGAAAAAGACAGCCCCAGGTGGGCGGGTGGATCCCCCCCCCCATTTAAAAAAAAACATTTTTAACACCCTCTCCATTCTTCATCATCTCCCTTTCTATGATTGTGTTGTTGGTTGTTGCTGCTGATGCTTCAGGTTCTGACAGATTGGGGCTGTGGGCTTTTTTTAATTATAACACACAGAGAGACAAACATAGAGGCTGAAGGAAAGGAGGAAGTGAGATATGAAGGTTGCAGGGATCCTGTATTCCACCCCCATCCCATAGGCACGTCAGGCTTTCCGAGTGCTCTTCCTTAAAAAAAAATGAAGAAGGGGCTACAGTTCTGCTTCAAACAGCCACTTCCTGCTCAGATGTGTGCATTGCTCTGCAGAGCTATGCAGTTTTGCAACCTTCACGGAGGTAATCAGAGACAAAGAGAAAGAGAAAGAGAAAGAGAAAGAGAGAGAGAGAGAGAGAGAGAGACAGACAGACATATGCACACACATACACAGAGCCTGGAGACACTGGCCAAGCAGGTAAATGGAAAAGTCCTGCCGAGGACAGTAGGGGAACTAGGCTGCTATTATTATTATTATTATTATTATTATTATTATATTTATTATTATTACCCGGAGGTTACAGGCTAGTCCCACTAGTCCATGAACCACATGCCACTAGGGTATTCCAACTGTTTTAAAAGATTTTAGGTGGTTTCAAATTAGCTGATTCTAAATTTAAATCTTTTAAATGGTATTGTTTTAACATTGTGATGTTTGCTGCCCTAAGCTCCTTTGGGAGGGAAGAGTGGGATAAAAAGGAACAAGGAATTAATTTCAGTGGGAGAACTTCCTCCTGGGATTGTGGGCTTATGGGGGCAAGCCTGCCTTCGTCCCACCACACCCTGCCCCAGATCAGATATCTACACATTTCTTTTATTATATCCCCAACCCTCCTTTCTTCCATCCTGGAACCAAAGGCAGCATCCAGGTGTTTCCCCAGCCAGGCACTGACCAGACTTCAGACCCTCTTGGCTTCAGCAACATGGTGGCCTCACGTAACTTAATCTCACCCCTGCAAAACCACAGATTATGTCCCCATCTCGCTTTGGATACTTGGTTCTTCAGCCACTTTGCACTGGAAGAACAAATATTGGCACCTCCCTGCCAGAGGCTACAAACTCTGAATATTCTCAGGAACTTCAAAATCTCTGGAACTCTTGTGGTAAGAAGGAAAGAACCACCAAAGAAGAAGACCGTGTACCCTTATTTATTTCAGTCAAACGGATATTACAAAAGAAGTAATAATAATTACATCCAGTGTCTTCAAAGCAAGGTGCAGCAAATCCATTGGGTTAGGTAAGAAGAGTCCTGCGGCCCCTGGAGGTTTAAGAGAGTTATTGCATTCTTATTTCTAGGAAAGAGTCTCCTTAAGGAGTACCAGCCTATGAGAAGGGAAGGAAGATGGCGGGAATCATAGGGTGGGAACCGCAGAGAGGCGAAGGATGTTCCTCAAGGGCCACAGGTGGAAAAGCAAGAACGGGCGAGATAAAAATTAGGCAAATTGATGGCAACAGAACCAGTTTACTCGGAAGAGTTCATGTGGCCTGACTCTCAGAGGGTCACCCTTCCTAGAAGGCTGTGGGGACCAGGCAACAAGTCTCATGAACTGCAGCCAAAAAGATGGGGCTTCTTATTTCAGATCAAATTGTGGGCATGGAGCTCCTGACCTGCCTCTTCTCCTTGCTGGCTTCCTCCTTGGCTGTCTGCAGGATCAGCCCCTCTCATCCCCTGAAGGAGAGTTGCAACGCCCCATCTCCTTAGCCTGTCTTACCTCCTCTCTGTTCCCCGTTTTCTCTGTTTTCCCCTTCAACTGCTTCTTCCTCCCCCTCCAGCCTGTTACTCAACTCATGGGACCTGGAGCTCCATGAACCAGGCTGGAGAAGTGGAGCCTTGCAAGGTATCTGGTGAGAAAGAGGGTCTGGAGAAACCTGCGTCAGCAACTACCACTGCCCATGGGAGGGTCTGAATGCCCGCTGGAGCTCCTCATTCTCTGGCTCTGCCTGAGGATGTTTGAAAAGACTCCAGCAGAAGTCACCTCTGGACCTCTCTGAATCTCGTCAGAGGTTCTGGGGATGGAGGGGGTGACCCAGGAGGACTGGTGGTGGACATCCCTCCCAGGAGCTTCATCTGCAGGGGGACTGGAGCACGGCTCTTGGTCAACACAGACAATACCAGTCCATATCCAGATGTCGTAACTGTAGATGATGCCCTCCTTGGCTTCTACGGGATCAATGGCCAATGTCTGTCCATCTTCGGAGGCAGACTTGCAAGGTTCCAATTAGAATCGGATCCAATTCTAACAGCCTCTCTTATCTTCAGCCTCTCTGTTCCTTCTCTCTTTCACCTTCAACTCCTGAGCATCTAACCATCCCTCCTCCCTGCCAACCATCCCTCCCTGCCAGTTTCTTCACTTCCTCACACAGAAGGTGGGTTGGAAAACACTCAGCCAGAGCAGTTAGACTGCTTTTATACATTCCATGACATTACATCTGTTTAGCCAAAGGCTGGGTGGCCCAAGAGGCAGGTCGGCAGTAACAACTTAGCCTATTTCACGCATAATACTCCTAAAGCAGTTCTCAAATGTTGACTTTCCTTCAATTTGGATGGCAAGCGAGGGACACAAGATTGGGGAAGGGATTGTAGAGGGAAACACAGCAACAAAGAACCAAGAGAAACCCTCAAAATCACTGCTCAATCTCCTCATCCCCTTTTAAAGCTTTTAGTTGCGTGTATCTCACACATTTCTGATTAATACACATTTCTGAAAATCAGCTGCAAAAGTCCATCAGAAAAACATAATTATCCGCAAATTCAAGTTACAGCTGGAGTCAGAATGAATGGGTGAGAGCCAGGATTAAGGAACATCAGAAACATCTTTAAAGGGCAGCAGGAGCTGTGAGCCTCTGCAATTCACAGCCAAACTTGGGCAGGCTCCTTCCGGTCTCATCTCACACACTGGGCTGGTATGAAACTGCAGAAATAAAGAACAGGAGTGTTTCAAAGTTAAGCCAACACCATGCTGTGGGGACATCAGCATTACAGAGCTAGTGGGAACCCAAAGGCCGTCTAGTCCAGCCTCACAAGGAAAGCCACCATCCCTCATCATGTCAAATCAGACCCAAGATATGCTAGGACAGTGGTGGCGAACCTATGGCAAGCACACTTCCATGCTGGGGGTGGAGGAGAGGAGGGCTTGCGTGCAGCGTCCAAAGTCTGTGGCACCAGGGCCTGGCGAGTGAGGGGCCCAGCAGGCATTGACTTTTCATGCGCCAGGGCCTCCTGCCAGTCTGTTTTTCCTACTCGGGAGTAAGCTGCCTTGATTTCAGCAGGGCTTAGCTCCCAGGTCAGTAAGCATATGAAGACGCCAACCTAAGAAGGGGCTGCTGGGTTTACATGTTTGCTGAGCTTTCCTGTGAAGCCAACAGAAAAATTCATTCTGTGGAGGCTGCGATCAACAGCAGCCAAAGAAATGGCTAATAATAATAATAATAATAATAATATTGTATTTTATTATTATTATTATTATTATTACCCACCCATCTGGCTGGGTTTATTTATTTATTTATTTTTATGTGTGTGTGTGCGCACAATCATTATTATCTCATATTAAGAACTGAGAGAGGGTGGCTCTTAGTACAGCCCTCCAGTGTACGCTAGAGGCCAAAATTTTGGAACCTTCTGGAAAAGAATGTATTTCCGAGGTTTGTTTGTTTGTTTGTTTGTTTTTAATAAGAATTTATTGGCATTTTCATAACAAAACATAAACCCACACCCACACCTACATATATAAATCAAATACAAACACAAATACAATTCTTCTTGTTTACACACTTAAGAAAATATTCTAGTTCCAAATCTTGACATTTGACTTCCCCCACCCTCTCTCCTTCGGTTTTATATCCATATTCTACTTTAATAACATCATTTCTCTAAAAATTTTATTCACTTAATAAAATTCAAACCTTAAACAACAATCTTAATAACAATTCTTTGGATCTTAACAAATTATTCTTATATTAAATCTAAACTATTCTTCTTCCCTTAAACTGCTGCTAATATCAAAAAATTTCAAAATATCCCTTTTCTTATTAAAAATTAAAATAAAGCTTAATGTCTTAACCCTCCGATTTCAGATTACCATAACAGAGCATTTATATTTTATACTTAATAGAGTTCACCCTATCCCCCCTCTGTCCAATGTCCTTCTCCATCTTTCACCGGAACCGCTCCTCAAATTGTCCTCTTTTCTTGTACGCCCACAGAACCAGACACAGAACCAGACACCGTCCCTAACAGTCCTTGCATCGAGCATCAGGATACACTGTTCATCTTCTCTCGGCTTCTCCCATTCAATGCTGCATTCTTCTATTTGTAAATAATCTTAATTTCTTGACCATCGCTCCCGAGCTCACACCTCGGGGGCTGGATATAACATTCACGCTTCTTTTTCCGGGGATCGCCATGCCAACTCACTCAATTTTTCAATCATCTCCATCAGCTCTTTGCCCAGACTTTCTTCCATAGTATCGAGTATCTGGAAGGTCTCCTCTGTGGGAAATAGATTTTTCTTCAAATCCCCACTCAAAACCTTCAATTTCCGATTAATCAGTTCCAGTTTCAGTATAATAATCCTTTCTTCATCAGTTAGTCCAGAGTCCAAAACAGTTTCAAAAACAAAGCCCAACATGGTGAGGACGGGCATAGGTATCAAATTTCAGTTTCTATTTCAGTGTTGTTCATCATATAGCAGTAATTTTCCACTTCGGTTCAGAGTCTTCGCAGCCATTTTCTCTGAAACCGGGGCGCAAAGACCAAAACTTTCAAATGGAATATTTTCCATCCTCTTCCTCCCCCAAGGGAGATCTATAATGTCTCACTCCTAAAAAAGTCTTAACAATATATCCATCCAATAGCAACAGTATCACAATCTGTTATTTTCTTGCCTCCGAAGGGAGACAGGCAGACTTCCTTTATCTACAGCCTCCAGGGTCGTTAAGTCGTTAAGTCTTTAAACTCAGCAGTTAATCCAATCAAGTACTTACGACCTCCTGCTTCTTTCCCTTTCATCTCTCAGGGAGAACGTCATCGCTCACCACGGCCAGTTCTCGCCGCTTTTCCCCTGCCAAGGGGAACGTCATCGCTCACCACGGCCAGTTCTCGCCGCTTTTCTGCCAAGTTGGGGCATTTCCCCTAATGGCCCGGCTCCGCGTTCCCTTCACCCCCACTCCCCCTTTACAGGGGGAGCGAGGGAAGGGTGCGTAGCCGAGGGAAGGGTGCGTAGCCCTAGCGGGCGGGCCGGGGAGCCGAGGCACGGGACGCTCTTCCCGGCCTCACCGGAGGAGCGTAGCCCGCGCTAGCGGTGGCGGGGCTCCAACCCCCGGGCTGGACTGAGTGGCCTCACAGCCGAGGCAACCCAGCGACCGCCCGCGATGGCGACCTCGCCGGAAGTGGTGTATTTCCGAGGTTTGATGGCTCATAACACCACTTTGTTTTGGAGTAATACCAGTGCTTTTTTTCTGTGGGGACACAGGGGTAAGCATACCCCTAAATGTTTTGTGAATTTAACAGGAGAAGAAATTCACTATTTATTTTTCCTGATTTGAACTGTATTTATTTTTCCCCGGTGGTGATTTTCTTGAATCAAAATGAGAGGAGTACCCCTAAACATTTTTTAAGAAGCAAAGCACTGAGTTATACCATAAAATTATATATCAATGGAAAGATAATTTAATGAAGAATGCAATGCAATAACTTTTATGAATGATTATTCATTGTATCTGAAGAAGTGTGCATGCGCACAAAAGCTTATACCCACTCAAAAATTTTTAGTTGGTCCCTAAGGTGCTACTGGACAACGTTTTAATTTATTTTTTATATTTCAACTGCGTTAGACTGACATGGCTACCTACCTGTATTTATTACAACAGAAGTCATAAAGATGAAACATGAAACACACAGAAAATAATGAGATATATAGGTTATATATAGATATATATGGCACTTTGTGTTAATAAGTGGGTTTTGGGTTGCAGTTTGGGCACTCAAGTCTCTAAAAGGTTCACCATCACTGTGCTAGGAGCACTACCAAAATGGGCCAGCAGAGCAAATGCCTGCAGAGGGTAGCTCAAGAAAGTGAGCCAAGCTGCACACTTTGGGAAAATACCTACTGAAAGGGAAAATCCCTTCCAGAACACAAAATGTGACTCTTTCTCATTCAGATCCAGGGTAGAATGGAGCTCAGATGGACAGACAGAATGAGTCACAACAAGAGCTTTTTTCAGCTCAATGGACACTCCGGATCAGGCATCCCCAACCTTCGGCCCTCCAGATGTTTTGGACTACAATTCCCATCATCCCTGACCGCTGGTCGTTAGCTAGGGATCATGGGAGTTGTAGGCCAAAACATCTGGAGGGCTACAGGTTGGGGATGCCTGCTCCAGATTATGTCACTCTTGGGAACCCCATGGTAGGTAAGAGGAAAGCAGAAGCTTTTCCCCATTTGGAGATGTTCCCCACCAAGTCTTCTGCAAAAGCCCAACTTTCCTCCCACCTGCACCCCCACTTACCCCTGGCGGAGCTGTCAGACCCCTGGTCGCTTGCTGCAAAAGGGAGGAAACACAGGAGTCAGGATCCCGGGAAGGGAGATCCCATCCCACAGCCCTTCTTCTCCCTCCTTCCAACCCCATTCCAAATCAGTCTCAATCTGGGGATGTTCAGGGACAGGCAGCCCAAAGGACAGCATGGGAGGGAGAAGCAGACACTGGAGGGCAAAGAGAGATGGGCACAGACTGGCATGGAGGCAATGTGGGACTAGAGCTGGGGTGGGTGCGATCTGGGCAGGAAGGGGGCAGGAAGGGAGAAGGTGGGGGGGCAGTGGTGCCAAATCCAGAGGGGAGGGTTCCTGACATCCACAGACTTGAGCCAACCAACCAAATCTTTAGCTTCAGGTTCTAGTAAATTAAACAACCAGAGATCCCTCTCTTCCCACACCCTCGGCTCTTCTTCCTGCTGCTTTTTGGAGCCCATCCCTCAGCAGACAGTCTCTCTGCAGCCTTTTCCCGGCCCTGATGGGCCCTTTGTTGCCCACAGACAGGCCGAGCAGACAGGCTTAAGCTTTCCATCACTTAAAACCAACATGTTTGGTTTTGTCTGTTTGTAACCTGTTACTGCTCCATATTGGAGGAAAATATGTCAGACAGAGACAGGGGAGGAGTCACTCACTTGAGGTTTTTTCATAGGCTGATTTCTCACTTTTTTCCCTGTAGAGATAAAAGCAGAAGGTCAGAGCTGGAAGGGACCTCCAGAGGCCACCTAGTCCCATTTCGACAATCTGGCTACCCAGCAAACGCTCCTCCTGTCTCTTCCAAACACCTCCAAGGAAGGTGAGTCCAGAAGGTGAGCTTCTCAAGGAACTCATGTTACAAAGAATTAGAAAAGAATGAGAAAATTAAATTTAAAAATCAACACGGGGAAATGAGGCAGTGGATAAATTCCAAGAGACTGGAAGGAAACATTATCCAGTCCCTTCACTCATTCCTTTTCAGATTATTATTTCACTCCCAGAAGGCCCCTAATCCTCAAACCTGCCTGGCGGGGGGGGGGTACTTACAGCGGATGAAGAAGAAGATGATCACCGAGACCAACACGATGACAACCAAAGGGGCTCCCACAATGAGCCACAGGCTGACTAAAAGGGGACAAGAGACATTTTTATTCAGACTGGCGGCAGCAGCTCCCCAAAGGCCTCAAGCAGGAGATGTGAGTGGAGGTGCTGGGCTATGAGCCCAGGAGGATTCTACATGTGCAAAGCAGGCCCTCTTTCTCTCTCTTTCTCTCTCCTGACAGGCCAAGGTCCTCTCTGTAGTGGCCCCAATACAAGGGAGTTCTTTTTCCACCAGAGTCCAGCATTAGAGGTCTTCAAAATAACCAGTTTATTTAAGGAAGACAGCTGACAGGCACATCTATTTCATCACAGACTCCAAAAGCAGGTCTCCTCCGCCTCACGCACTTCAGCCTTCTGTGTCATGACCCTGAGAGGAAAGGATTCCCTCCCCTCTGAGACTCCCCAGAGCCCAGCATTACAGGCCTTCAGGGAAGGCACAAACCCCTAGGAAAAAGCGTGTTGTGTAGGGTTGCCACACGTCTGGTTTTTCCTGGACACACCTTCTTCTTTCAGATTTAATATATCTATCCAGACAGATTCATAAAATGAGGCAAAATGTCCAGGTTTTTTTGTTTGGGTGGAATCTCTGGAGTTGAAGTTTGTAATGCTGGTGAGTGAGCCTGAGACAAGAGCCCTGGTCCTCTCTGCCCTGCCTGTGTGTCTGGCTCAAGGGCTGCTTCCATAATCCTTGTCACGGCCACGTAGTTGATTCCCTCAGGTTGCTTGTTATCACGCCACAAATAACAGGAAGTGAGCATGGTGACCATTTTCTACACCTCTTTGGCGCCAGTAAATAGTAAAGGAAGTCTTGGGTCATTGTCGTTGCATTGAAAACAACTGGAAGTGTGGGTGGCAGCCATCTTAACACCCCTGTAAAGATACTTGAAGTGTGGCAAGCACTTCTTTAACCCTCTTTGGCACCTGTAGCAATTTTAACTGAAGTGTTAGGGAGAATTGTTTTTCCCTTTTCTCTTTAGCCAAACCATAAGATCATAGTTACAATAAATACAGAAAATATAAAGGATAAAAAATAAATAGATAGATAGATAACTGAATATTATTATTCTGTTGTTGAAAGTTAACAACATTGCTACTAGCAATGTATGACAGCTTCTATAACCTACATATAAAGGTAAAGGGACCCCTGACCATTAGGTCCAGTCGTGTCCGACTCTGGGGTTGCTGTATTTATCTCGCATTACTGGCCAAGGGAGCCAGCATACAGCTTCCGGGTCATGTTGGCTCCCAGTACGTTTCCGAGCACAATTCAAAGTGTGCTGACCTTTAAAGCCCCAAACCAGTGTTTTTCAACCTTTTTTGGGCAAAGGCACACTTGTTTCATGAAAAAAATCACGAGGCACACCACCATTAGAAAATGTTAAAAAATTTAACTCTGTGCCTATATTGACTATATATAAAGTAATTTTTCAATTTTTCCCACGGCACACCAGGCAACATCTCGCGGCACACTAGTGTGCCGCGGAACAGTGGTTGAAAAACACTGCCCTAAACGGCCTCAGTCCTGTATACCTGAAGGAGCGTCTCCACCCCCATCATTCAGCTCGGACACTAAGGTCCAGCTCTGAGGGCGGTTCCCTCACTGCGAGAAGCAAAGCTACAGGGAACCAGGCAGAGGGCCTTCTTGGTAGTGGCGCCCGCCCTGTGGAACTCCCTCCCATCAGGGGTCAAGGAGATAAACAACTACCTGACATTCAGAAAATACCTGAAGGCAGCCCTTTTTAGGGAAGTTTTTAATGTGTGATATTTTTGTATTTGATTTTTGTTGGAAGCCGCCCAGAGTGGCTGGGGAAATCCAGCCAGATGGGCAGGGTACAAATAATAATAATAATAATAATAATAATAATATTATTATTATTATTATTATTATTATTTGGCCAGCATGAAAAAGCCGCTTCTGGAGAACCAGAGCAGCGTACGGAAACGCCATTTACCTTCCCGCCAGAGCGGTCCCTATTTATCTACTTGCACTTTGACGTGCTTTTGAACTGCTAGGTTAGCAGGAGCTGGGGCCAAGCAACGGGAGCTCACCCTGTCACGGGGATTCGAACCACCGACCTTCTGATCAGCAAGCCCTAGGCTCTGTGGTTTAACCCACAGCACCACCCGCGTCCCATAGCCTACATATAGTTGGGGTATTTGAAATGAGTCGTCATAGCGATCAGTAGTTAAAAGAAGTCGGCAAATGTGTCCTCTTTTTTGCAATTCGAAACATGGCAACCCTAACACCAGAGCTTGTGAAATGCAAGGGGGTCCCAGGCAGGGCGGATAACCCAAAATGCCCCCCAAACAACCCTCATCACCTCCCATGGTGCCCACAAGAACATACAGAGATGAAATTAGAAAGAGGGGGTCTCTTTCCACAGATGGGTGCCATAATAAAGTTTTACTCCACACACTGTGTTGACACATTTGATTTGGAAGAAGTAAAATATCTGCCCACATTATGTGACATCACAACTACTTGGGCTTAAAGGCAAAAAAGTGACAGCCAGTTTTTACCTTCAACATACAATTTGAGTTCAAGGCCGGTGAGACACTTGCCGGAAAAAGCTGCATCTCTGTCAAAATCTCCAGATTCCAATTACTGCCTCCAAAGACATACACAGGATCTAACTTGGGGGTTCCTCATCTGAGCTGTGCTGTTGCTGAAGGGAGGAGTTAGGTGAAAATCCCCCTCCCAGAACCCCCCTTCCCCTCCCTGCTCTGTCTGTCTCTCACCTGGCTCCTTCTCCCAGGCCACGTCCAGAGGCTTCTCCAGGCTGTCATGCTCCACGCGGCACCGGAAGCGATCCCTCTCCTCGGGGTCGATCTTGACACTGAGCAGTACATAGTAGGTCCCGTCCGAGTTGGGGGCAACCAATCCTCGGGAGGTGCCCTCCTGCCAGACCTCCCCGTCCTTCACCCAGTTGGCATCAATCTCCTTGGGGTAGAAGCCGTGGACTTGGCAAACGAGGGTCTCCAGGTTGTCATAGCCTGCCTTCCTGGTCACCTTCACTTCCGGAGCCTCTGCAAAAAGAGCCACATTGGGGTTAACAAATAAACATCCACAAAGGAAGCCGGAATCAATCCTGTATTTTTTAAGAGTAGAAATCCAGGAGGCCAGCTACTCCTGGCCTCCCAGAGAGTCAGGACTGTGAATAAATGGGATTCCTCAACCCCCCTTGGCATCTTCCGCAGTCAGTGTCTATGGTGGAACTTTTTTCAGATGTTTTATCCTTTGTTTGCCAAAGCAGACTCTAACACTATTCAAATATGACAACCTATGGTTCCAAGATTTTCCCAGGGAGCTGCCTCTAGGCTGAGGGGCAAATTTCACCAAGTCCCCAATGGCGGGACTTGAAAGGGCCCATCTCCCTTCTCCATGGCAGCCTCTCCTGGAGTGGAAATGGCAGACCAGGAGGCCCACTAAGCTAGGAACCTATGCACATTTAACTTGTGCAAATACAGCTTTACAGAAAATATTGTAAAAACGAAAAACAGGGTGGGAAGGGGGTGGGTGTCTGGGGAAGGAGGACTTTGGCAAACCCAATCACCTTAGAATCCAATGTGTTTTGACTATACATGATTTTGGCTTTAGGCACGATCCTCAGAATGTAACCCTTGTTTAAAAACTTGGGTTAGTATTCAAGAATGCATCCCTCCCCCTTCCTGGCTCCCTGGGTAGCTGTTGTCTGAAGGGGCTGTTCCAGGCTCCCACCCGCTTTGCAGAGCCTGCATTGGTTAACTCTGTCTAGGAGGGGATGTGATTCTGCTGGGGGGAGCAGGAAGGAAGGAAGATCAAGCCGTTTCCCCACAGAAACCCAAAACAAGACCTCCCCACCTCATCCACCCTCCATCCCAAAGAGGAGGATTCCCAGCCTCATTTGCACTTTGTCACCCTTGAAAATGCTTCAATGTGGCTTTTGGGGTGAAATCCTCAACCTCAAGAAATATGCTCAGTGTCTCTGTGGTGAATTATCGCCAGGACCCCATAGATGAATCTGCTCGGATCTCTCTAAGCACGGCTAATATGTATGTGTCATTCCTCAAAAGGGAAGCCGCCCAGAGTGGCTGGGGAAACCCAGCCAGAGAGGCGGGGTACAAATACTAAAATTATTTATTTTATTTTTCATTAATTTTCATTTTAGCAAAGCTAATAAGGAGGCAGGAAAAAAGACAATCAAAACACTTGATCATGTGACTGGTCCCTGTGCCAGATTCCTGAAGGCGGAAGAGTGGACTGTACCATTTCAAGGCACAGGGTTGAGGAAGATGAATGTTTCCCATGAAAAAAGTAGTATTCCTCACAAATAAAAAATATAAAGAGGTAAAAGAGGGAATTCCCATACTCTCTCACTATGCGCAGGTTTTCTGCTTCTAGGTCACGAGTGGCTAACCTACAGTCTTAGTGAGGGGGCTGCATCCATATTTTATGGGCTCCCCACACATTTTCATTTTTAAAAAAGGTTTAATTAATTTAGTTTTAAAGACTTTCCCCATAGGTACATACTCAAGTGTAAAGGCAAAAGGTTTTTCTGTATCCCGCCTCAAATCTGTCCATTTCAATTTTCTTTTTTTACTTAATTTAAAATGCATTTTGCTTTGCTGACCACTTCCCTGCTGTTTCTTTGTGCCCCCTCCCCCCATTTGTCTTTTGCCATCCCTTATTCTAGCCAAAGGGGGGCATGTGGGGCTGTTTTTAAACATTCCCCCCCATCATAGTCTGAAGTGACCCCCGTTCTCCTCCCAGAGTCCCAAACTTATTTCTGCCGCCACCACCAAGAAAAGTGTTTGCTGTTTGGTCCAGAAAAGAAGACTGTTAAGGGAGGGGGGAGCTGGTGGGGAAACTGCCCCCCTGAGCCCCCCTCCCCACCCCACTGCCCCTCCTCACCTGTCCTCAGCAGACTCTCCTTCCCGCAGTCCAGGTGTCTCTGCAGCCACTCAATGCAAATCTCCTCCAAGTAGTGCTTCCTGCCCTGGTTGTAGGCCAAGTCAGGATCCCACTTCCTCTTGGTCACTTGGGCCCCCATGTCGGCTGCCGTCCAGGTGAGGGTGTCCTTGTCAAAGGCGATGAAGTCCCTCCCATCGTAGCCGTATTGATTGTATCCTCCTTTGCGCCCGTCTGAACTCAGCTCACAGCCATACATCCACTGAAGGGTGTGGATCCCTGGAAGGATCAGAAGAGGCCCGGGAGGTCAAGGGGGGTCAGAGCAGCCCCTCCCCCCATCAGCAAAAGAGTCCAAAAAAAGGATTTATTTGCCTCAGACTCAGGGAAGAAACAGCAGTCAGAGTTGAGAAAAATCAACCGGCATTTTATCTTTTTGAAGGCTCATCCGCATAACACATTCACTGAGGCAAACACTACAATCCTGACCTTCTAAATTACCCCTTTAATTCCCCTCCTCTCTCTCTCCCCCCACACTTTCTCCCCCCCCCCAAATCCCTAGTGGATTCTCCCAACTCCCTGGAGGCGGGGGAGGGGTGGGGGGGTTTCCCTTCCTGTCCAAGAGGAGCATCCCTTGTGATTTCACAGTCTGCATAATTTTAAATTCTTTTGAGAGGGGAGGCTGGAGATAAGATGGCGGACTATCAACATCCTCCCTTCTGACCTCCGTATTTTACTGGTCTGTTTTTATGATTTATACTGTTTTTATCTGCTGCTTAGGTTTTAACTTTGTTTTACTTTTATTTTTATTTGTTTAAGTAAGTGTAGATTGAGTTTTAAATTTCAGTCATAGGTTTTTAAGGGGGTTGTTTTAAGTTCTAGTTTTGAGTTTTTCTTGTCCTCCACTTGGGAGAGCGTCTGGGCCCGAACGGTAATTAAGAAGAAAACTTCCAAAGCTGCGACCGCTTTTCATCTTTATCTTCCCTGCATATACTCCCTGCTTTACTGTTTTACTATCTCAGCTAACGAACTGAAGTGAGATTTTTACCAACCTGATTGTAAACAATCAAATAATGGTGACGACCTGAGTGGCTGTAAAACTTCAGGCTTCCCTAGGAGTAACCAAAGACCTCTCTCCAAAAGAGTTACTTCAAGGGAAGTGCAATTAAAATCCTCTCGGCTCCACAAGAAGAGGGATAAGGTGGAGTTGTTTGAGAACCAGCAGGAAACCGAAACTCCCCCCTCTCGTATGGAGTTTCCCTTCAGCCATAATGAAGGGCTGGCAGTGGCAGTGCAGAGAGAGGATAATGCTGAGGAATGTCAAAACCCTGGGTCGATAAAGTTGAAAGTAACCTCTAGTATACCTGGTGCAGACTCCGAATTGCTCCCGGAACAGAGACTTAATCCTCAACCTCCTCCTGAACTATCCCGAGTCCAGAAATTGGAGGAATTAATGTTAAAACAAATTTCAGAACTGTCTTCGGGAAACTCTAAAACACCAAAAGATTTATGGTTCCAATCTACAGAGACAAATGATGAGGATTTACCTGTTATTAAATGGCTTATGCTCCTAACTGAGGACATTGAGCATATTAAATCCTATCTGACTACCTGCACAAAAATCCTTACTATAGTGACAGATATCTGCAAAACCTCCTGTGAGGAACCGGGCAGAGTGATTGTCGGACTAAGTAACAACAATTTTCTCCCTACCACCTGCAAAAACAGATCATTGAGTGTGCTGGCCCCAGGGGTATGTCCGTGAAACGAGGTCCAAGTCCAGTCCTGGGTCAAGGGGTCCAAAGGAAGTCAGTCCGGAGGGGAGCAAGGCAGGGAGCAGGTCAAAGTCCAAGGCACGAGGTTGCAGGTTAGAGCACACGCTTGCAACAAAGTTGCTCACGCAACTTGGGCTCGGTCTGGCTGGCTTTTATCTGGCCCTATGCTTAGGGCGGTCTCGATCCTCCGGAGACTCGCCCCTCCGGGCCTGGAGGCGAGCACTCCTCCTGCAGACACTTAACTCCCTTCGCCTCTCTGCCCTGAGCCTCTGTAGCTCAGGAGAGGCTGGTGGGTTACTGGACCCAGGGGATGCCTCAGCTTCCTCTGAAGAGGCTGGGAGTGGAGCACCTGCAGGCAATGGGTCCTCCCTCCCATCAGGAGCCAGAGCAGACTCTGCTGATGCCTGCACCTGGGGATCCAGCACAGGTGGGGATTCTTCAGGCTCAAGCCCTGGCCCCGGCTCAGCTGGTTCTGGAGGCGGGGAATCCTGTGCAGGCTGGGATCCCTCAGGTTCAGCATCAGAGTCTGACTCCCAGGCCATCACATTGAGGAAGGCCAAGAGTTCCTGCAGGACTACTGCCTTGAAAAGGAGACCTCCTAATGTTAAAAAGAGCAAAAATGTTAAAAAATTTAAGGCAGGGCGCTACAAAAAAATGGATTTTAAAAAACTTTTTAATCTCCTCAAGAGTACCACAACCCCCAGGTCCAGAGGGGAGACTGAGAAACACCTTTCTAGGAAGCTATCCAAACAAGAACCTCCTACAAATTCCTGCACTGATGCTGCGTTGAAATGCCTGGAACCTTTAGCACCTGGGCCAACACTTAACTCTAAGCAAGACCTTATGATCCAAGACCCATGGTCTCACGTTCTATCTGTAGAAAAAACCAAGCCCCCTGAGAGGAGGACTTTGACAGATAACAACTGGAAATTGGTGTTGTACCAAAACAAGCTTGTTCTATCAAACTATCCTAAGCCCCCAGGTCTTCTGTCACAAGAAGAGCGTAAAGCTCACCTACTGAACTTTCTAAAGATCTACATGCCTGGCATCCTCAATAACCCTACTGATTTGGCCCAAGTGGAATATCTATATTTCAATGGACTCCTTGCTAGAGCGGTGGTCACATTTTGCGACGGGGGACTGGCAAAATTGGTGTATAAATGCAGAGAACATCTGATCACAAGTGGTGTAAGAATATCAAGATATTTTAAAAATGAAGCACCTCCAACTCCACTTTTTCTTCAAACTGCAATTTTGCCAAACTCTCTCCAACACAAGGCTGACCAACACGCTCTAATTGACATAATCTCGGCTGATGAAATTGTTAACCATCCCACTGACTTGGCCGCTAAGGTCCCTCAAAAGCTGGATTCTTCTGAACCTATGTATGCGGTGAATCAGGGAATCATCCTTGACAGCTTTTGATAATAATTTACTTCATTCTTATAGTGCTCTTCCACAAGAAGCCCAAAACGAAATACTCTACAAAATTGATACCCTTCGTTTCTGTCTGGCAAAACTGACGAAGGAACAGCTGGAACTACCCAAACAAAACATCCCTGACTGTGCTCCAGACCCTGCCTCATTCTCATACCATCATGAGCTGGATCTGTGGGTTGGGAAGGTGTCTACTCCACCCTGCCATCAGGTGGCTGCTGAGGTGAACCCACTTTTTCATAACCAGGAGGCGATAATCTCTCCACCAGACCCAAGCTCCATACATCCCTCTGAGGCCAATAGGGCCACAACATCTGCTTGGGACAAAATGAGAGAGCTTAATGATCTCGAATTAGGCTCTCCATATAAAGTGCCCCATATGGATGTGTCTCCTTGCAATCACATTTATCCACTCTCTTCAAATGTGAGCAGGCTCAATACATCCATAGACATCATCAAAGCGGCAACAGAACCAGCTGAACCAGCCCAACCACTGAAAGAATCTTCGTCCGCATCAGGAAAAGTGCTGGATAATATACCAGTGCCTATGCAGAGAGCTCCTTCTAGGCAACCAGTACAGTCAACAGACCTCAGGGCAAATCATCAAATGAGGGATGATTCTGAGACATCAGTAGGCCTGAAGATGGGCTCAACAGAAGACCCTTTGGGCCTTATAAATAAAATCACCTGCCCAAGGAAGCGTCAAAGGAAAATTACTGAGTTTGTTAGAACTGGAAATCCCATGAATCTTGACCCCCTCCCCCTCCCTTCTTGACCATCATACTTCCAGACAGATCAATCTACACTTTCATTTCTGTGCTGGAACATTGCTGGGTGGAGGGGGGAAAAATCAGACCCAGAATTCTTAAAGTTTTTAAATCTATTCCAGATTATATTGTTACAAGAAACATGGGAAGATGAACTAATGGAAATGAATGGGTATGAACTTCTTTTACTTCCTGCATGCCCATCACTCAAAGGGGGTCGTGCCAGAGGTGGCTTGGCCATAGCAATTTCACTTAAACTGCACGCTAAACTTACTCTTATAAAATCCTCCCCCCCCTACGCGATCTCACGGTCTGATTTTAAGTAATAAGGTAGAATTAATAGTTACAAACGTGTATTTTCTGCCAGGCGGTCAAACAGCAGATTTATACTCCAGATGGGGAATTTTGGATGACCACCTTACCTTCTGTTATACTAAATACCCTAACGCCCTCTCCGTAATGGGAGGGGATTTTAATGCGCGTATTGCAGCAAACTGGGACTCACTTAGTAACTCTAAATGGTGGATCACACCTGACCACCTAATTTTTGATCTCCCCACCCATGTTTTTAGGGAATCCAAAGATTCTAGGGTGAATGTGGCAGGCACTCTCCTTTATCACTTAATTTTACGATTGAATTTAACAGTTCTAAACGGGAACTGTCCTCCCGATAGCTCCCAGGAGAATTTACTCATTTAAGTTCATCAATGAGCAGCGTCCTTGATTATTTTATTGTATCTAAAGAGGCTTTCCCAAAGTTTTACTTATTTTAAAGTTGAAAATGTTCAACTAAGCGACCATCTTCCCTTAGTTGCAAAAATGTCGATTGATTGGGCACTGGTAGGAAAAAGGCACCCTACCTACATAGGAATAAATGCGGCGATAAGAGTCAAAGGAACCAAATGGTCTGCAACGCAGGCACAAAAATATTCAGAATTTTTTCATCAGACGGTAATACAATCTTATCCTGAGTTTGGTTCAAACCTGCATCAACATCATCAAATTATTAATCTATTTTCCAACTTATTGAATGACCATTTTTTTACGTCAAGGCAACTTGACAAGCCAGGCAACTTCTTGGTGCCATTTATAACGAATACAAAGCCACTGGAGTGGAAGTGCTTCCTAAGGAATATTACCAGGCAAAAATAGCGTATAAACAAACACAAAAAGGGCTAAACAGGAGTGGTAATCGAACCGATGGCAGGAACTAGTGGCTGTCTCTAAGTCTCAGAATTCCCGCCAATCCTGGGCTTTAGTTAATAGTAAATCTAGAAGATACCCATTAACAGTTATCTCTGCTCCAGTATGGGAAGATTATCTGAGGAGTTACTTTACTTTACCAAATACCAACATTAATTTAAAGGATGATCTTTATGACCACCTCCCCCTCTGGCCAGCCATTGACCCAGCTGAAATTTTAGATATCATCTCCAAATTTAAAACCGGTAGAGCTCCTGGCCCCGACTTGATCCCAGTGGAGCCTATAAAAGTCCATGCAGAATGGTGGGCAAAAGTTCTAGCTATCACGTTTGATGCCGTGAACAACAGTGGTAAGATTCCAAAAATATGGAAGGAGGCAATTATTATTCCGATCTTTAAAAAGGGTGCACCAGAAAACCCAGAGAATTACAGGAACATCAGTTTACTGTCCATAATTGGGAAAATTTACGCACGCTACTTGCTAAAAAAGCTTACAAAATGGGTGGAAGATAATAAATTGATTGGCTTTGAACAGGCGGGATTTAGACCCAATCAATCCACCACTGACCACGTGCTAATTTTATATCACTTAGCTCAAAAATACTCTTCCCCAAAAAGAGGACAACTTTGTGCGGCCTTTATTGATTTAAAGGCCGCTTTTGATAGCATCCCCAGAGAACTATTGTGGGGAAAATTAGCCCAATGGGGAATAGACAGAAGGCTTTTATGGCTGATAATCCAATTACATAGCGGATCGGCTGCCAGGGTGAGACTTACCCCTGCTGGCGACCTTTCAAATTCAGTTCCTATCAATAAAGGAGTGCGCCAAGGATGTATACTTGCCCCATCTCTTTTTAATCTTTTTATTAGTGACATGAGGACGCCATTGATAGAATCACAGGAAACTATTCATGCCCCACGTTTAGCCCAATATCGTTGTCCCCTTTTACTTTATGCGGACGATGTGGTGGTCCTATCCTTTTCTAGAGTTGGCCTAAGGAGAGCATTAAATATTTTTGATTCATATTGCAAATCCAATCTTCTTACGATAAATCATGCCAAATCTAAAGTTTTAATTTTCTCCAAAAGCCGGAGATCTTATAACTGGAAAATAAATGGAACACCCATTGAGCAAGTTTTTAAATTCCAGTATTTGGGAGTTTATTTGCAATATAACATGGCCTGGAAGGCACATCTCGCCTATACAGTAAATAGAGTTAAAGCTTTTTCATTTGCGCTTTTGCGCTTCTTCTTTTCAGATGGAGCCTTTCATATCCCATCTGCACTAAAAGTCTTTAACGCTAAGGTGATCGCCACATTGGCTTATGCGATCCCATTATGGGGGCCTTTTGTAAACCTTAACCCTTTGGAGACAATCCAAAACCAGTTCCTGAGACGGTTATTAAAACTACCCCGATGCGTAAGCAATTCGGCGATACGTCTGGAATTGAATATAACATCACTTGAAAGCACCCTATGGAAACGCATGTTTAGTTATTGGTTGTCATTATGGCATAGACTCCCTAACCTTTATCTACTGCAGTGTCTCTGGAGAGATAACTTTCCCAGCCCTTGGGCAAAAATTCTACATTCTAAACTGGTGTCCCTTGGATTATCACCATCTGAACTACTGGGAATGGATTTAGGCCCTGCCAAGAGAGCTGTTAATATAAGGCTAAAGGAGGTTGATCTCCAGCATAACATTCTGACAGGAGGTGGCACTTGTTCACCAACAAACCTGGGGTTAGCACCAATAACGAAATTACCATCTTACTTATCTTCTATTTCTGTGGCGGCGCATAGGTATGCCTTTATCAAGGCCAGATTCAATGCCTTTCCTTCTAATGTCATGGGCAACAGACTCTCAAATGGCCAGATCTCATTGCTATGCGACTGTAATAGTGGTTCCGTAGAAACATTACAGCATATACTTTTTTCCTGCCCAGCTTATTCGGCAGCCCGGTCTAGATTTCTGTCCCCACTTCTGATAGGACAGGCTGACAGAACCCAGGAGGCTAAATTAATTCATTTATTGAATGATGAGGAACCGAGTAGATCTCTTACAGTCGCTAGATTTTTGATAAATGTCGTATCCCAGAAAAAGAGAAATGGGTCAATGCATAGTTTCGATACTTTAACTAATACTAAGTATCATTAAGAGGAAATTAAGTTATTAATCAACTCTTAAATTAAGTTTTAGCTGAATCCCTATGCTGTATATGTATTAACTAAATTGAGGTAAAATGTTGTTCTTGATGGGTTGCTAGATTTGATATTGTTTAAACTTGCAGCGTTGCTGCCTCGTGTTTTTTTTTTTTTTTAATTGTCTTACGTCAAGTTGTTTTAAATTCTATGTTTTGTTCGCTTGTCTGATTTGTTCTTGATATGGGCCAATGGCCGTAATAAATTTTACTACTACTACTAAATTCTTTTCATCTTTTTCTTCTAGGTCTTATCACCTTACTTGTCAGCATTTAAAGTTTCTGACTGAATTTTTTTATTGATTTCACGATATAGCCAATTTTCATAATTTTATTTTTTTAAAAAAAATTTTACTTTATTGCATTTGCATTTTATATATTCAAATACAATCAAATTATTCCTTCTATTAATTTTTTGCTCATTTGAGCTTAGCGACGTCCCTCCATCCCACCCATAGCTTTCAAAATTCCTCATATATCCTCGCATTTATACATTTTCCAAATCTACATTTTCTTTTTAAATTTATCTCAATCTTTAAATAAAAGTAAAAAGGTACTAATTGTAAACATTACAAGACTTTTTACAATCCTGCTAGTGTTGTTAATTGATTACAATGATCCTTTAAATATTGTGTAAATTTACTCCAGTCTTCAATTTTCATAATTTTATTTTTTATTTTAATTTTAAAAAATATTAAACAAATTTAACAAAACAAATTATCAGTCAATATAATCATTCCCCCCTTTTTATTCTCTTCCTTCCCCTCCCTCTCCCACCCTCCAAAGACTTTCCCTCTGCTCCCCTCTCTGATTTGTTTATACATATTATTCTCTGCATGTTATAAATTTGTACATATCATTACTTTATCAGATAAAGCCATTTTCATAATTTTAAATACCCAAAAACTAAAAAATCAATCTGCACTTTCGGGGGAAAAAACCTATAATAACCAATATTAATTTAAATTTTCAGATGAACAACCCTGTTTCATTAATTTTTTCTATCACAGCTATGGATTGTAGGAAAGTTGTACCCAGTAGCCATTTTCCCCCTACGATGTTCAAAAAAACGTAAAATTTTGTTACAAGACATAAAAAACCCATTAATTTCATTCTTTGTCGAGAAAGAGCATGTCTTTGAAATAATTTCACCATCAAAAACTTTTGATTCCATCATGCCCACACGCTGAAAATTTAGGTTTTCTAAACCTAGTTTTTCCACCAAAAAAACTACATTTATAATTTTTTTTAGGCATTTATAAAATCTTTTGAGTGCTGGTGTATTTTTTCCTGAAATCGTCATCATGTTATTGAGCTCTGTGTAAAATTTCAAAGAGATCTGATCATTGGTTATGGAAGAAAAAAAATAAAATGTACACAAGGCCGAGGATCTCAAGAAAGACAGAAACAAAGATTTCACGAAACTTTGAAGTGCTGGATGGGGCAGGGGATGGGGGAGGAGTGGGGCAGAAATCGCCAGAACTGGACAAAGGGGGTGAGAGACCTTTCTGAAGGGTCCTGTTACACATCCCTAAGACTGCTAGACAATCAAGTAAGTACAGATATATAATAAATGCTGGAGATGTGGGATCTTATGCAGGTTTACTCAGAAGCAAGTCCTATGAACTTCAGTGGGGCTCCTTCCCTCCCTGGTAACTGGCAATAAGTTTTCCAACTAAAATCCGATAGAGGTGAAACTCCCGAAATAACACAACCCAAAGTGCTTAGGAAACAGATTATTTCTGATATTAATGGGCCCTGATCCAGTTCTGGCCTCATGCTCCTTTTGGACACAGGACAGTTAAACATGGCAGCGCCAGGCTAATAATTGCCAGAGTAGATTTTCTGGGGACTCCCTTCCTCAGGCTGCAGGAAGACCTTGGGGGCTCTTGCCTCCCCCCCACTTCAGCTGCCCCCCCATGCTTATTCTTTTAACCATATATTTGCCACTCTGACCCCCAAAACCCAGTCCATTCGTGTTCCTTAAAAAGGCTTCTCTTTCCACACTGTGCCAGGGAGTGGGAGGGGCTTGGTGATGGTCAGAAGGGTCAGCCAATCAGCACCTCTGTCTGGGCAGCTGGCTTCTCCTTCAGCAGGACCAGAACTCAAGGCTTGCTTGTCTCAGCCTCAGGATTCCCACCCTTCTCTTCCCCTCCCAGAGGAAAATGAACTAGACACATTTCAACCTCAGAAGGCCTAAGCTGAGCCTAGCATGGAAGGAAGGGCAGGCAAGGGAGATGTCTACTTGGCAGGATGTGCAGGTCCAGAGAGTGTCATTCTGGGGGGTCTCTCCCCCCCCCAAAGTCTCGTTCTCTGTCCCCTCCACCCCACACCTTCCCAGCCCCCAATAAGACCTTGAATGGGATCTTCCCTCTGCCCTCCTCCACTCCTGCAGTTATGAACTGACCAGAAGGGAAGGGGAAGAATCTTCTGCCCTGGGTGGAGACCCCCACCCTCCATTTACTTTCCTCCCAGCAGCCCCCTCCCTGCAATTCTGGCCCCTGGAGGGAAGGATATGGGGGAGGGGAGTGTGACTCTGTGCCTCTCCTGCCTTCCACTCACCTCCGCTCTGGTTGTAGCGATTCCGCAGAGTCTGCAGGTCCACCCTGAAGGTCAGCTCATTGCCCTTAAAGTTCTGAGTGTTCCTGTGCCAGTACTGAGGATCCTCCTTTTCCACCTTCCTTATCCAGGAGACGCGAGGCAGCGCCTCCTTGGTGTCACTGTCGTACTGAACAAATTGCTGGTCATCCACGTACCCCACAATGATGAACTGGGGCAGCCCCTGGCCAGGCTCAGACACGGCTGTGTAGAAATAGCGCATGGAGTGAGAAGTGGAGCCTGAAAAAGAAGAGAGAGGGGGCAGAGAGTTAGGGGTCCTGCATCTGAAGGAAGCAGCCTAATCCTGCTGTAATACAGGCAGCAGCCCTAAATCAGGAGATCCAAAGTTCAGCAGGGTTTGGGGGAGTTTGCAGACCTGCCCTTAAACATAGAGGAGGCAGAGCAGAGGGAGCCTAAGAAGGAGGAAAAAGAGGATATAAATACAAGTGACAACAACAAGAGCCCATGGAGCAGAGGGCGAGAAAAAGCTCTGCCAGGCAGCATGCCTAAATCTCTGCATGTCTCTGCTGAGTGTGTGAGAGAGAGGCCAGCCCCTTTGGCCAAGGGGGCAGGAATTGCCCCCCACTTGCAAGCACCAAGCTGATGAGAGCTCCCACAACAGGGTCTGAAGGCTCAGGATGCAGGCACTGAACTGAAGCTAAGTAGATGGAAGGGAGACCAGACGAACCAAAATCCATATATTGGGAGAACAGAAAGCTGCCTGATCCTGGGTCAGACCACTGGTCCAGGTAGCTCAGAGTTGTCCACACTGACTGGGAGTGGCTCCCCAGGGACTCAGGAAGAGGTCTCTTTCCCACCCCCACCCCATCCCCCAGAGATGTCAGGAATTGAACCAGAGAGCTTTTGTGAGCAAGGCAGGTGCTGCTCCTCTGCTCTACGTCCCTCCCTCTCATGTGCTGCCTTGAATTGCATGGAGGAAGAGAAGTGGAATATTCAATATGAAAAAATATTATCTCACAGACTTAATGTACACAAAGAAGAGCTTGCAGGATCTGACCAATGGCCCATTTGGTCCAGCATCCCATTCATCTGGGGGGCCACTGTGAGCAAGGGATGCTGGACTAGGCTGACCACTAGCCTGAAGCAGAAACAGGCCTAGTTAAGCCACTTCCTTGGAGCTGCCCCACAATCTGACCTTCTGCACTGCACAGGTCTGACCTGGGTCTTGCTTCCTGGACTCTGGGAGGCTTTGGCAAGACCTCATGGGAACTCAGGACTAGTGATGTTAAAATTCTCAAGAATAACTGTAATAGGAGTGCACCCCACCTGTACCCCATCTGCACCCCACTATCACCCCAACGAACAGAGAGGGGACCCACAGAACCCAGGTCCAAGGCAAGGCCACCTGGAGGGAGAGAGAGCCATGTTGAGCCATTTCTTTCCGGAAGCAGGGGGATGTGTCGGGGGGGGGGGAACGGACAGCGACAATCCTGATGTTCAGATGCAAATCTGACCGCTCATTATCTGATCACATCTCCGCACCCCACCCATGGCTATCGCCTGCAGCTGGATTAGCCTCTCCACCCAGCCTCTTGACCATTTGCATAATCTAAACCCATCAGCCAGACCCGCGCCACCTGTTGGGTCTACTACCAAAGCAGCAAGAAATAAACATCCAGACGTCAACTATAAACAAGGACAACCACCTTTATTCATAACAAAAGCATGGACATTTGCAATTCAGGAAATTCCAATCGCCAGCTCCACCCTGCATACAGAGATATACAGGACTGCTATCTAGTCAAAGGATGTTCAGGAAAAGCACTCGACCACCATTGTCAAATCCAATCACTCAGTATTAGATGTACTTACCTTATGCAAAAACCCTTTTTCCTGCTCTTTTTGTATCATTGACTTGTATGGGAACAGAAATGTATATAAGTCTCTTTGTACCATTAATCAAGGTTCTCTGTCCATCTAGTGAACCTCTGTTGCAACAGATCTTGGAATAAATGGGAAGGCTACGCTTTGCTTTTTCAGCTATGGTTCGTCTCTGTCATTTCAGCATAAGTGGGAGGCTCTGCAAATTACAGGGTCTTCCCCAGGGTAAAAATTCCGGAACTCCCCCTTGGGAAACGGGCCCTATTTTCTCCTTATTATAGTTTAATTGGCTTACAACAATTGGCGACCACTCCAGGGACCCAAGTTTTCCGGAGGTCTGAGGGGTCTGGGGACGAGGGAGCTCAGCGCGCACCCAGCCTTTTTGCAGGGAGAGCATTCCCCCGCCCCGGGGACCAGGATCTCCGGCAGTAATTTGGAGTTCCAGCGGGACGCACCAAAGCAAAGCAACGCAACCGGGAAGGAAATTTGTTTTTTTTTTTTCCTTTTGTTTTTCTTTTCGTTAATTTGCAGGTTAAGAAACCCGGGAAGCCATCGAGAGAGCGCTAAGTGAGTATAAGGGACACGGTGTAAGGGGTGGATAAGTGACCGCAGCAACGAAAAATTCTGTTCTATCCCTTTTCTTTCCCTTCGCTCGGACTTTTGGTTAACAGCATAGCTGTAAGGCAGGGTGATAAAGCAGAACCAAAGTCCTGAGGTACAGTGCTCATGTCCTAAACGTGGCAACTGACCCAGTCCACTCTGACTCTCTTGTCAAATTTTGCTACGTTTCCTCTTTAAATCTCTGAAGGCAAAGCTGCCCCTGCGCAGCTCAGATTCGCAAGAAAATGACGGGCTGCTGTCAGAACGCAAGGTTGCCTTTTCCTTTCACAAAATCTATCCTGGGCTTACCGCTTCGGCATTGCACACGCAAGCGTTCGAAGGCAGGTAGTCCTTTTCCTTAGTTTGTAAGAGGCAGGAACGTTGCTGTCGGACCCTCAGCAATTATTATTGACACTAGTAAGGGGGGTCTCGAAGGTACTTGATCGCACCACAGCCTAGTAGCTAGAGGCCAACGGCTGGGCCACCTAGTAGTTAGCGCAAACGAACGGTAGGCAGATCACAGCCGGGGGCTGTGGGATCTAGAAGATCCAGGAGAAACGTGTCCCAGGATAGAGGGTTCTCCTAACCCGACTGCAGGATAAAAGGTCAGACCACACTTTTAGATAATGGGTGCACCCCAATCCAAGGAATTCCTTTCCCAGACTCCTGGTCAGAACAAAGCCCATCTGGCTTGGTCCTGGCTGGAACTCTGAGTCAGTTCTCTCCAATTTGTACTTTAAAATTGACATGACCAACTTATAAAATTGCAATTGGTACAGGATGAAGAAAAATGAAGGGTTGTAACTTTGAAAATGTTTGCTCAAACTTTGAAATTGGTCCTTTAAAGGAAGGCTCATAAAACCACTTCATGTGGGACTTTCCCACTAACTTCGCTTAATGAAACAGGAAGTGAGCCAACTCCTTTATGGAAATATATGTTTACATGTTACATGTCTGTTATGTGTGTTGTCTGTTATACATGTGAGTCTGTTCCTTGTGTCTGTCATTTTGTTTTCCTTGTGTAACTTCAGTGAGTTTAAAAAGGCCAGAGAGAAACCCCCCCCAAATATTATCCAGTCTGAGAGCCTGTATGTTAGAGATCTTCGTTTTCCTTGAAGTAAATAAGAGAAGTAATCAAGGTTTAGAAAATGCAAGCTTGCTTAAATAATCTTATGTAAGTGATGATAGCCCACATACTCAAGTAGACTAATCAATGAGCCTTGACCATTTTCTCCTGTAAATAAAGGGCAGAATAATTTTGTCTGCAAATGGTACAATTGAGAATAGAAACCTGCACCCCAATTTCCTGTAGATAAAGGAGGCATAGCTCCCAATTTATTTTGCCTGGGGTATGATATGTTTATTTGGTACAGTAAACACGATCAGTGCCGAGACTTCATTAGGACGTTAATTTGACCAATCTTTAGTGCTGGTTTTGTGAAAGCGTAAATTGCTGGGTTTCTGTCTAAACCTACTCTTTCAAAATCTCCTCACCCTTCCCTTCCTTTATAAACAAAATAATTTAGCCAAGGGATGCAACTCTTTCAAATGGTACAATAGGTTTCTAAATCATGAACTCTGTACATGCACAGAGGCTACTGACAAAGTTTATCCCTGCAAGGAGATTGCTCCACGGGCCACCTGAATAACAACAAAAGAATTAAGTATTGGGGCTTTAAAATCCTAACATGCCAAATTATTTCCACAGGTAAAAATGAGAGTGCTCTCTTCAGGAGCTTATTTTTCTTTTCTTTTCTTTTTTG
>OFHV01003239.1:0-60690 GCA_900245895.1 Lacerta bilineata
AAGGGTCATCGTTCAACGGCAGAGCATATCTCTACAGGCAGACCTTTGCCTTGTCCAAGCTTGTGAAGAAGGATGGAAATGACCCCCCACTTTACAGCTGGGAAGAATGAGGCTACGATGGCCTGGGAGTCAGACTCAGATGCTGAACCTGAGGGATCCCAGCCTGCACAGGATTCCCCACCTCCAGAACCAGCTGAGCCAGGACTAGGGCTTGAGCCTGAAGGATCCCCACCTGTGCTGGATCCCCAGGTGCAGGCATCAGCGGAGTCTGCTCTGGCTCCTGATGGGAGGGAGGACCCATTGCTGCAGGTGCTACTTCCCAGCGGTATCTTATCAGAGGAAGCTGAGGCGGCCCCTGGGTCCAGTAACCCACCAGCCTCTCCTGAGCTGCAGAGGCTCAGGGCAGAGAGGCGAAGAGAGCTAAGTGCTTACAGGAGGAGTGCTCGCCTCCAGGCCCGGAGGAGAGGCGAGTCTCCAGAGGATCGGGGCCGCCCTAAGCATAGGGCCAGATAAAAGCCAGCCAGCCCCAGCCCAAGTTGCGCGAGCAACTTAGCTGCAAACGTATGCTCGACCTGCAACCTCGTGCCTGCACCTGCCTTGGACCTTGACCTGCTCCCTGCCTCGCTCCCCGCCGGACTGACCTCCTTTGGACCCCTAGAGCCAGGACTGGACTTGGACCTCGCTTCACGACCAAACCCCTGGGGCCAGCACAAAGGGGGTGACAGAGAACATGTTGACCCAAGAACACGCACAGCGAGTCCATGGCAGAAGTGAAGTCAGCCCCTTCCCCAACACCTCAGCCATCTTTGCCCATCTGCTATATTACAACCTCTGGGATTCACCGAAGAAGGAAGTGCGATTCTTGCTAGCCAATGAATCAGAGAAGTGAAGTTGAGTTAGTAATACTAGCCAGACAATTCATTGCAAAAGAAGAATTTGGGAGAACTGAGGTAGGGACTTTCCACCTTTTGCTTTCTTCCCGTCTGTCAATGTGATACAACCATCAATGGTGTATTCATAAGAAAATGGATGTGTCCCCCCACCACCACTCCTATTGTTCCTTTAACAGTAAAAGAGAAATGAAAAGCTGAACCAGACCCATTTCTGGCTAAAGGGGTGTTATTTTTTTAAAAAAAGAAACCGATTCGGTTGAATTTTGGGATCCTCTAAGTCGCCGCTGCCTCAAGACGTGTGACCCTCAGCATGTGTCTGGGGTGGAGGTTGTTCTGACTCCCAGGCCTTCGTCTTGGGACCAGAGTGCTGCAGGCTGGCTGAGTCCTGTCAGGCCCAAAGCAAAGGCTGCTTTCTAAGCTTGGAGACAGAGCTTTCCTGTCAAGAACATGAAACGTTGTTTGGGGAAGGGCTGTGGCTCTGTGGAATATTATCCACTTTCCTTTTGTGTGTGTGTGTGTCTGTTTTGATCTTCATTGGTTTTAAAAATACATCACGGATACCCTTCTCCATCCAAAACAGACACAAAAGAAATACTGAAGTGCTGGAAATAAAGTAAAGTTGTATAATGAAGTATTGAGGCTTCCCTCCACCCCAACATGGGTCCTCTGCAGTTCTGTATTAACTGCATATTGAATAATACCTAGTTTATATTTATCCGTTATTTCCATAAGTTATGTCACAAGGCAGGAGTCATTCAAGGCCTGCCCAAGATTTCAGGTGTTTACAGTGATCTTCTAGGTATTGTCTATATTTATCCTGCTCTCTGTTTCCATGCTGAAAGTAACAGGTTCAATACCCGGTGTCTCCCGGTAGGGCTGAGAGAATCCCTGAAATCCCGGAGAGCTGCTAGTCTCTCCAAGCTGTGCCTACATCATTCGTATGTTTGATTAATCATATATACTTGAAGAACTGATGAAGCTTCCTTTGCGAAACCTGTTGTAATCCGGAAGGCAGGTCTTCTTCCTTCTTCTCAGGTGCCCCTCTGTGAAAGAATTCAAGATGACTACATCCCACTACCGACAGCTTTGTTTTTCTGTCCTAGTGAACTTTTGAAAACTCATGTTGGCACTGAGCTGTTTGAATACATCTCAAGCTGAATGGTTCTTTTGTATTGATTTTGGTCATATATGTTACATGTATATAAGTGTATTTGGTTCCATTGTTTGATTTTACATTACAGTATCTTTGGTATTATTATTATTATTGTCATTATTATTTCAGCCGATGTGCAGTGGTTTTGTTGTTACTTTTGCTGTTTAGCACCACTGTGGTACTTCTCATTGTTTATCGTCCATGTTAGGCCACCAGACATAACACCGAGACAACGCCTTCATTTTGACGATCCGTATGTTTGATTAATCATATATACCGGGATATATGTTTCTGACAGTACGGACCATTCAGCACTGAAACTTGGACCCCCTCAGAATGGCGGTGGACTCTTCCTCGGTGGACGTTTTTGGGCAGAGGTTGGATGGCCACCTATGTCATTGATGTTTTCATTGAGATTCCTGCAATTGGGGGGGTAAGACTAGATGACCCTCAGGACCCCTTCCAAACTGACAGTTTTATGATTCTGTGTTGTCAGACCACATCTCCCCGCACCATATGGCAAGGTGGCTTGAAGCTGATTGGACTCTAATGACATCAGGAACGGTCACGGGTTGCCAACCTCTGGCTTATCGTGTTGGACATTTTGGTTCAAATCTCCACTCAGTCACAGAGTTTCATGGGCGGCCTCTCCTATTTCACAAGGTTGTTGCAAGGTTGCTAATAATAATTTATTATTGATACCCTTCCCATCTGACTGGGTTTTCCCAGCCACTCTGGGCGGCTCCCAACAGAATATTAAAAACACAATAAAACATCAAACATCAAAAAAAACTTCCCTAAACAGGGCTGCCTTCAGATGTCTTCTAAAAGTCAGATAGTTGTTTATTTCCTTGACATCTGACAAGAGGGCGTTCCACAGGGCAGGCGCCACTACTGAGAAGGCCTGGTTCCCTGCAACCTCACTTCTCGCACTGAGGGAACTGCCAGAAGGCCCTCGGAGCTGGACCTCAGTGTCCAGGCAGAAGGATGGGGGTGGAGACGCTCCTTCAGGTATACTGGATTGAGGCTGATTAGGGCTTTAAAGGTCAGCGCCAACACTTTGAATTTTGCTTACAAACTTAGAACAAACTTAGTTGGTCTTTAAGGTGCTAGGAAACTGGAGTCCCAGGACTGCAAGAAGATTTCTTTATCAGCCCTTTTTATTTGAAGTGAGGCTTACTTTGGCCACCTCAAGAAGAGAAGACTCCCTGGAAAAGACTTTGAAAGATGGATGGGCACAAGGAGAAGGGGACGACAGAGGATGTGCTGTTGGTCCGGAAACATGAGTTTGGCCAAACTGCGAGAGGCAGTAAGGATAGGCTGGGAGCCAATGGACATAGGTCAACAACAAGAAGAAGAAAGGTTTGTAAGGATTTTTTTGTTTTGTTTTGTTTTGTTTCAACACTTTGAATTGTGCTCGGACGTACAGTGTTAGGACCGGTGTTAAGAATGCAATAGGAGCCTGCTGGATCAGGCCAGTGGCCAACTGAGACTGGCACCCTGCAAGATACCCTTTGCGAAGCCCCAAAGCAGGACTTAGCAGCCTCTTCAACTGTGATTCCTAGACATTCAGAGGCTTCTTGCCCCGGAAATGGGAAGAGGGAGAAGGTCAGTTGGTCATGAGTCTTTTCTTCTGTTGCTGTTTTTGAAGAAACTAATACCGTTTCAATGAGGTGGGGGCAGCGAGTGCTTATTCAACTTGTTGCCAGTTTCCATTTCGGTGGGCGACCTCCTGTCATGAGAGGGAGAAGCGGAAACCCCTCTGTTCATGGGATTCTTCGACAAGGGAAAGTGGAAGATCCAAGTCTGAGTAGCTTTCTCCAAAGATGAGGAAGTGACCTCAACAAGGGGAAGCCTACTTTTCCGGGAAAGTCTTGCAGCCCAGTGGTAGAGCAGATGCTGAAGTTCCTGGGTTCAGTCTCCAGCATCACCAGTTAAAAAGAGAAGGTAGCACAAGGCAGTGAGCCTCAGGCCTGGGTGGGCCCAATAGGTAAAGGTAAAGGGACCCCTGACCGTTAGGTCCAGTCATGGACGACTCTGGGGTTGTGGTGCTCATCTCGCTTTACTGGCTGAGGGAGCCGGCGTACAGCTTCCGGGTCATGTGGCCAGCATGACTAAGCCGCTTCTGGCGAACCAGAGCAGCGCACGGAAACGCCGTTTACCTTCCTGCCGGAGCGGTACCTATTTATCTACTTGCACTTTGACGTGCTTCCGAAACTGCTAGGTTGGCAGGAGCAGGGACCGAGCAACGGGAGCTCACCCCATCACAGGGATTCGAATGGCCTACCTTCTGATCGGCAAGCCCTAGGCTCTGTGGTTTAGGCCACAGCACCACCCGCGTCCCAATGGTGGGCCCAATGCCGCATCCCAAGGGTGGGCCCAATGCTCTCCCCAGACCAAACCCCTCACTGGCCCTCCACCGCTCCCTCCTTGAATGTTTATGCCTAGCTGCAATGTGTCCTTGAGCTCTGATAACACCTTTTGCTTGCCTAAATGGAGCACCAGGGAAAGTGTGCAAAAGGGAAGCCACCACAAAAAGGCCCCGTTCTCGTGCTGACATACTGATGTCGGACTGTTTCCTGGACTTATTTCTGGATCATGTTTTGCAGCTCGGCTGATTCTGTGTACTTGACTTTGAGTTGAATGCTCCTCTCTTGGTGGGGAGGGGGAAACTTCCTCACCTTGGAAGAGAAAGACCCAGTTTGCTTGGAGACCCTGAAGCCCTGCCACCAATCAGAAGCAACACTGGGCTAGACAGGCCAATGGCAGCTTCCCACGCATTCTCTCCAGCTCGGCCCTATGCAGGGTAGACCCACTGAAACCAATGAGCCCAACTTAGTCGTGCCTGTTAACTTCAATAGGTCTACTCTGAGTAGGGCTAACATTAGATAACAGCACTACCACTCAGTTTCTCGACACCCCACTGTGCACAAAAGCTTCCAACCTTTGCTTGGCGCGAAACTCCTTTGATCGTTTCTCTTTCTCTTTTCAGAACTTTGGCCTCTTCTCTTAAATCCATATCTGAGAGCCAAATTACACAATAGCCTAAAGTGTGTGGTGGCAATTACCGTGTGTCACACACACACACACACACACACACACACACACCTGCTCTTTGCAACAGGAGGGAGAATCCTAATGGCCCCAGTCCCCCGACCCCAGGGAAGAAAACAGGAGCAAAATACTAAGGGGCGGTGATTTAGCAGGACCAAGAAACAAAGAGTCAGAGCTAATGATTTTGGTGTCGATAAAAGCTACCGTATTTTTCTGTGTATAAGACGATGCTTTTTGCTGGGGGGAAAATTAGGCAAAAATTGGGTGTTGTCTTATACATGGATAGTGAATGCAGGGGGGATATGCAATTAATGGCAGCGGCAAGCAGGAGATTGGCAGCAGCGATTGAGCGGGTGATTGGTGGCTGCGGAAAGGCCTGCTGGCGATTGGCTGTGGCTGCGGCAATTGGGCAGGCGATTGGTGGCTGTGGCAAGTGGGCAGGTGGGCTGTTGGTGGCGGTGAGCGGGCAGACAATTGGCAGCTGCGGCGAGGTGTGCGATCGGCAGTGGCTGTGGCAAGCGATCGGCAGTGGCAGGCAGGCAGGTGAGCGAATGGCGGAAGTGACCTCCCGCACCACCCAAAAAAGCTAATCAACTTAATTTCTTAATTTTGGGTTTAAAAAAATAAATAGGGGTTGTCTTATACATAGGGGTCTTATACAAAAAAATATGGTAATTTGCAGATTGTCTTCAAGGCACTTTGAAAAGCCCTGGGTCAGAAAAAAGAGCGTCTGCTGTTGATTTAAGATGACAATGCAAAGTAAACAGCGGAGCTGGGTAGAAAGCGAAACCGACTGTTTTACTGGAAACCATTAAGGGTTTTTCCAGCCTTCTGGACTTTTGTGGCAAGGCAGGAGAGATAGCGCAGCCCGAAAGCCTGGCTAGGGGTTGTGGGACAGCAGAGGTGGGCTTTTGGCGGAGTTGCCAGATGACCTTAATCTGAGCAAATTGGGTTGAGGTTGGTTTCCACGTTTTCCAAACGGTCCCAGCGATTGTCAAGATGCGACAAGGCTGGAGAAGAAGAACGAGAATTCGGGCAGAAAGCCTGCGGCGAGGAACCACGTTTCTTGCAGGCCTGCTCAGGGGCTGGAAAGCTTTACACCCCAGCCAGAGTGGAAGGAGATTGTAGAGAGGCCCTGAAGAGAAAGGGAATTAGCAACAGACATCTATCTATCTATCTATCTATCTATCTATCTATCTATTCAGGGTTCTTGTAAAAGCTGCCTAAATTCTACCAGTGCATTCGAGAGTGAAGAAGGGCCGTTTCCCAGGAAGAGAGAACGGAGTCAGGGAACAGCCTTCCCTTCCTCTGGAGTTTCGGGGGATGTGCAACCTCAGAAGTGAAATATGTACTCCTCCTGAATGTCGAATATGTGGGGATGTTTAGGGAGACAGGAGAGGATATATTATTTTATGATATCCTTCCTAACTTGCGCCAGCAAGTTCTATAACTTAGCAGAGTTGTTAAACAATCCCCCTTTTAAATTACACAGCGGTTAGCTAGTTGCAGGCTCGTCTGAGCCTCACTATTTAGGATTCCTGCTTTCCCTTTTTATATCCCTCCTAAAAGAATAGACACCATAAAGAAGGCTGATCACCGAAGAATTGATGCTTTTGAATTATGGTGCTGGAGGAGACTCTTGAGAGTCCCATGGACTGCAAGAAGATCAAACCTATCCATTCTTAAAGAAATCAGCCCTGAGTGCTCACTAGAAGGACAGATCCTGAAGTTGAGGCTCCAGTACTTTGGCCACCTCATGAGAAGAGAAGACTCCCTAGAAAAGACCCTGATGTTGGGAAAGATGGAGGGCACAAGGAGAAGGGGACGACAGAGGACGAGATGGTTGGACAGTGTTCTTGAAGCTACTAACATGAGTTTGGCCAAACTGCAAGAGGCAGTGAAGGATAGGCGTGCCTGGCGTGCTCTGGTCCATGGGGTCACGAAGAGTCGGACACGACTGAACGACTGAACAACAACAAAAATAGACACGGCTATCTGATTAAAGTTAACATAAAGCTAGTTTACTTACAATCCTCCAGTTCACAATAAGATCCCTGAAAGCAGACTTAATTTACAGAACAACATATAACTATGTGAACTATCCCATAAGGGAAATAGTCTCAAGTGAGTGCAACTCATCAGTTACTTCTCCTAACTCTTAGGAACACGAAATGGAGAACACACAGAGCAGAACATGGAAACCATGTGCTCTTTTGTCCAAGAACAGGCCACACCCACATTACCTGTAAGTCACATGCAAAGGAAGTCTGTTCCAGCACAGGAGGCACTAGGAAGTTTTCTCCTGAGTGATACAAAGCATTCCCCAGCATGTGCATTGTAGGAATGTTGTATTTGACTGCAATACGTTTTTACATACCACAGAATAAGCTCCCAGAACGATGTTCAGAACGATGTTGAAAGTGTAGGAGTAGGAGGAAGGGAATACACTGCATTTATGAAACACAGGGGCAGAGGGTGAGGAGAAAGACTGTTCCTCCATGGTTGGGCCCATGTAGGAGGTCCAGAGGTGGCCCACCATTTTTCCTGCGTTCCAAGGGTCGCGGTTTAGTTATGGGGGCTCAGGAAAAGGTACATGGGACATTCACAGCTCGGTCTTCCAACGGAAGGATGGAGGAGGAGCAACCGAGGGGGTGCCCGCTCCCCCTGCCCCAGCATCTGCCACCTGAGGAAGTCACCTCATGCTGGCCAACGATAGGGCTAGGCCGTGCATTAAAGTGTTGGGTGGGTCCTCTGTTTTAATTCTGCTTCCGGTTAAAATTCCCTGAAGTGCAAGCCCTGGGTGGAAAGGTATGCCAGAGGTCGCCAAGTTGTTCAGATTTTTGAGGTAGCGTCGCGGGCGCCAGCTGCAAAATGGCTGCCGCAGGGTCTGCGGCATGATACAAAATGGCCGCCACATCTAAAAGCGCAGAAGCAGAGACAGGACCACGGGTCGGTGCGTTGGCATGCTCCTTGCATCAGCTCCCCCCCCCCCATCAGTGGGGCAGGGGGAGTCAACTGTGTTAGGCACAGCCACCCTCACACTTTGAACTTCTGCCCTACTCAGAACCAGAAGGAAGGAGGGTGCCCAATCCTGTCACCCACTGAAATGTGGGCATGTTTATAGGGATGCATTCAATGCAGGAGAGGCCAAGACAGGAGCAAACAGGAGCTAAACAGGAAGACCCAAACAGTATTTTTTGTGCATGGTGGATTTTTGAGGGGTTATTTACTGATGGTACTGGTGGATACATTGAATGCATGTGGGCACCAACCCCAATTGCCAACCCCTGTCGGGCCTAGTGATATCCCTAGTAAACCTCCCGGATTCCCTGCAACAGAAGTGGAACTGCAATGCATAAATAAAGAATTGCTTTTTTGAGTGAAACGAAAAATTCTTTGGAAAGACCAGGGGAGGGAATGTGTTAGGAGCGATTCCAGAGAAACTCCGATGCTTTCTGCCTTATTTATGCAGTATGGCTTCTGTTCTCCTCTGGCCAGCGTACAAACAGGATCTGGCACACATCCTACAGCTGCCTTCTTCTTCCCCCGACTTGCCAAAGGCACTGAAAGGCATTTCCTTCTACCAGAAAGGGGAAACTATTTCAGGAACAGATTGCTGCATAAACCTGAATGAGTAAGCAGCCACAGCTCAGGGGCTGGCTGGTGCCCACTGAGATGGGCAGGGCAGAAGGAGATGGCTCTAGAACGAAGGAAAGGCAAAGCTGGGCTGAGACCAAGAAGGAGGAAGCTGACAATCAGTGGGCCAAGGCCCTACTAAGAAGTAGAGTTGCCACGTCAGCAGCATCCCAGACCCCGAGATTTCAGACCCCAAACCTGAGACTCTGGGGAGGCCCCTGGTGATGTTATGGAGAAATCCCCTGGAGACGGAGGTTAATTGGGAGAGGGGAGTGTAAAAGGGCAGAACCCGCTCTGGAGGGTTTATGCCAGGGGTCAGCAAACTTTTTCAGCAGGGGGCCGGTCCACTGTCCCTCAGACCTTGTGGGGGGCCGGACTATATTTTTTTTGGGGGGGGGAATGAACGAATTCCTATGCCCCACAAATAACCCAGAGATGCATTTTAAATAAAAGCACACATTCTACTCATGTAAAAACACCAGGCAGGCCCCACAAATAACCCAGAGATGCATTTTAAATAAAAGACACATTCTACTCATGTAAAAACATGCTGATTCCCGGACCGTCTGCGGGCCGGATTTAGGAAGGCGATTGGGCCGCATCCGGCCCCCGGGCCTTAGTTTGGGGACCCCTGGTCTATGCTATAATTTGCAGCTGGCTCCTGCCAGGCTGAAGCATGGCAGCTTCATGTGCACAGTCTTCTGAATAATTCTTAAAATTAAAGGCTCCTTCGGCCACCTAGAGATTCAAGCCGTCTACCTGTCACCTGGAGGGGGCCATGCAAACCTGGAGGCTTCAGGTCAGACCTAGAGGCGTGACAGCCCTAGTGAGAAGGCAGACAGGTGGGGGCTGGCTGAGGACCAGCTGAAGCAACTCCTACTAGTTATAGGACCAAGTCCTAATAGTTATAGGCCAAGGCTGGGGAATCTGGTGGCCTCCAGATATTGGAAGCCTCCGCCACCACATCAGTCCCTCTCCAGCCAGCATGGCCAATGGCCAGGGATGATGGGAGTTGTAGTCCTGTGGAGCTTTCCATCAAAATTGATAATCCAAGGTTCCCTGAACAGCAGAGGGCTTGTTTGTCTCCGGGGATACCTTCTATGGAAAAGTCACTTTGCTGAAACTGTGAGCTTTCAAACGGCGCATCGGTGCAAGCGATTTAAGGACCTCTCCAGATAACTGGTTTATTTGTTTATTTTTAAGCATAACGTTTATTGGGTGCATGCAAACAATAAAGAAGCAAAGCATGACAAATGTGGGGAGCACATTATGGCAGCTGGAATAAAACAAACAGAAGGTTTGGTATGCTTCTGCAGATGTCATAATAAAACGGGGATGTTTTGGAAGTCAGAGCACATATCAATAAGGTAGCATTGCGACATAGAGGCAGGTGTTGTTGGGGGCCTATGCAGTGTGCTGTTTTTATTTATGAAGCATGCAAATGGGCATCAAAACGGTCATTTCCTAACGCCACTATGAAGTCTCCTGTGAAGCTCAGTCGAATGCTCAGCCAAGAAGAAGAGTTTGGATTTGATATCCCGCTTTATCACTACACCGGAAGGAGTCTCAAAGCGGCTCACATTCTCCTCTCCCTTCCTCCCCCACGACAAACACTCTGTGAGGTGAGTGGGGCTGAGAGACTTCAAAGAAGTGTGACTAGCCCAAGGTCACCCAGCAGCTGCATGTGGAGGAGCGGAGACGCGAACCCGGTTCACCAGATTACGAGTCACCGCTCTTAACCACTACACCACACTGGCTCTCAAAGCCATGCCCCCCACACTAACCCAAACCACCCATCCCTAGAAGAGCTTGATACGGGCTTCCAACTAGAGGTGCCAAGGCAACAATGGTGTCGGGGCATTGTGCAGCGTTGGGGCAGAGCCAGGAGGCAGAGCCAAAAGTGGCGGCAGCAGGGCTTCAGCAGCTCATCCCCCAAAAAAAAATAATAAAACGTTGGGGGGGGGGCAAAAGAGCTGGTCCCCTAGGGAGTTGCTGCCTTTGCTTCCATCATTAGGCAATGTTGCACCTGGCTGCAGCCAGCCAGCAGCAGAGCCCGCTTTTCACTACCCGAAGGAGTCTCAAAGCTAACATTCTCCTTTCCCTTCCTCCCCCACAACAAACACTCTGTGAGGTGAGTGGGGCTGAGAGACTTCAGAGAAGTGTGACTAGCCCAAGGTCACCCAGCAGCTGCATGTGGAGGAGTGGGGATGCGAACCCGGTTCACCAGATTACAAGTCCACCGCTCTTAACCACTACACCACACTGGTTCTCTCCACCACACAAGTAGCTCCTTGCAAACCAAGTGAGGTATTTCAATTGCTTTCAATAGCCAGGAGAGATGATACTGGATCGGGGATTAGAAACTGCAGAAAGGTCTATGAATATAGTCAGCCGATAAGCTGTTATTTTTTCCTTACTGTATTTATCATAGTATTCCTCTACTGCCTTGTCATAAACCCTCACGGTGGCGCAGAATGTTAAAACGCAATTCTGCCTTTAAAAAAAATAGAAATACAGATAGTCATTAAGGTCACCAGGTAATCAAAAATGCCAATTAAAACAGACACAAAGGCTTGTCAGCATAGAAGGGTTTCCAAGAGACGCCTGAAGGTCAAAAGTGACAATGCCTGTCTGTGGCGCAGTCCTCCTCGTGTGCTCAACACAAAACCCTGCAGAGGTGGGATCTACCTCAGCACATTGTTCTGATTTGTTTGTGGGGAAGGTTATACGAGGATAAAATTCTCATTTCCCGAGGGGATGGTTTATACTGTACATCGCCCCATTAACCATTCCTTCATTCCTCACTTTCCTAACCGCAAACACACCCTGTCACTTTGTTTAAGTAGATTTGTTGCAACGAGGAGTCAGGCCACTTTAATTGCACAAACCTAAATTTCGCGATATGTGCTTGCTTGAATCCCTCCCTCCCGCACAATGCAGACAGACCACGTTGTTTCCAAAAGCATACAATGCAGCAGGTGTTTCCTTTGTGGCACAGCGAAGAAGGCGCAGAAATCAAGTGTGCTAGCCGCGCTGTAAGAAAGGGATTGACTCAGCAAGGGCCTGCCCTACCGTTGGGCAGAAGGGGGGCAGCAGCTTCAGGCAGCAAACTATTTGCGGCAGGGAGAGTTGGCGAAACCTTGGAGGACAGAGCTGGGTGGCCGTCCAGTCTGTCCTGCACTTGCTAAGCTAGCCTGCTGGCTTGAGGTGTGGCTGAAGGCATCAGGGTGGAAGTAAACCCCCGTCTGTAACAGAAAGCCCCATCTATAACTTCAAACCAGTATAGCTTTCCCCAAGGTATTCTGGGAACTGTAGTTTCTAAAGGGTGCTGAGGCTTGTTAGGAAACCTCTATTCCTCTCATGGGAATAGGAGTCTCCTAACAGCTCTCAGCACTCTTAACAAACAACAGTTAGAATCATAGAATCATAGAGTTGGAAGAGACCACAAGGGCCATCCAGTCCAACCCCTGCCAAGCAGGAAACACCATCAAAGCATTCCTGACAGATGGCTGTCAAGCCTCTGCTTAAAGACCTCCAAAGAAGGAGACTCCACCACACTCCTTGGCAGCAAATTCCACTGCCGAACAGCTCTCACTGTCAGGAAGTTCTTCCTAATGTTTAGGTGGAATCTTCTTTCTTGTAGTTTGAATCCATTGCTCCGTGTCCGCTTCTCTGGAGCAGCAGAAAACAACCTTTCTCCCTCCTCTATATGACATCCTTTTATATATTTGAACATGGCTATCATATCACTCTTGAGAGTCCCATGGACTGCAACCCTATCCATCTTCTGAGTGCTCACTAGAAGGACAGATCCTGAAGTTGAGGCTCCATACTTTGGCCACCTCATGAGAAGAGAAGACTCCCTAAAAGACCCTGATGTTGGGAAAGATGGAGGGCACTGAGATGGTTGGACAGTGTTCTCGAAGCTACTAACATGAGTTTGGCCAAACTGCGAGAGGCAGTGAAGGATAGGCGTGCCTGGCGTGCTCTGGTCCATGGGGTCACGAAGAGTCGGACACGACTGAACGACTGAACAACAACAACATCATATCACCCCTTAACCTTCTCTTCTCCAGGCTAAACATACCCAGCTCCCTAAGCCGTTCCTCATAAGGCATCGTTTCCAGGCTTTTGACCATTTTGGTTGCCCTCTTCTGGACACGTTCCAGCTTGTCAGTATCCTTCTTAAACTGTGGTGCCCAGAATTCCAGGTGAGGTCTGACCAGAGCGGAATACAGTGGTACTATTACTTCCCTTGATCTAGATGCTATACTCCTATTGAGTTCCCAGAATCCTTTGGGGGAAGCCATCGCTGTTTAAAGTGGTGTGACTCTGCTTTAAATCTAGAGCGCAGATGGGGCCTAGGATTCGACAAGCCATTGTGGCTGGCTTCTGTACACAGAACTGGGGATTGGAGGGGGGGTGACTTCTTGTCCTTTGCTTCAGGCGGCAAAATGTCTTGAGCGGCTGCCAGTCAGTGTCAACAATACTAAGGTAGATTCCTTTGTCAGATCCAGCCTATTATGCAGGCATGACTAAATCAGAGACCCAGCATTCACCTTCTTGGCCATTTTCCCGTTTGTTGCTGGCAGGATGCCTCCCCTTGGAAAGCTCAGAAGCTAGTCTGGAGGTTTATTAATGGAAGAACTGGGTCAGACTCCAGATTTATCTGGATCACTCTCTGGAAGGGGCCATGAGGTAAAATCTATCTGAAAGCATAAAAAGGAAGGAAGGAACTGCCTTCTTAAAACAGCCTGAGCCCTTTCACTCTCATCGCATCTGGCTCGCCGTTAAACAAATGATTTCTTGTTACAGCTGAAATAACCCGTCCCAGATTTCATTTGTCAGAGAAGTTCTTTGAGGTTATTTCCCCCCCCCCACACACACACACACCAATGCCGAGCAACAGTGAGACTGAAGCAATGTGATTTCAAGACCAGGAACCGTGTCATCAAGGGACCGTGGGCCTTGGTACACAGGGCCTGATCCTGCTAACGTCCAGCATTTCTAAGGCTCGCTGTGTTCGCAGCCACACAACACCTTTGAAACACTCTTATACCATTACAGAACTTTACACTGTCATGGATTCCTCCAAGGGACAGCTAGCAGTGGGAATCATTATATTCAGGGTCAGTGCACAGTGACATTCGCACCACCCCCTGAACAGCATGGGTGGTGCCACCTTAAACAACCATAGTTCCCCCCCCCCATTGAATTCTGGGCGCTGCCAATGGACTGGTTGGCACGGACTGGTTGGACGCAGGGAAATGGTGTTAGGAAGCAGGTGGAGAACCAGCAAGGGAAGAAGGCTCAGACCCCGGGAAGTGGTGGTAGGACAACGATGAGTGGTCAGAGGGAGAAGACTAGGAGGAGGAAGTGTCGGAAACTGAAGAGGTAATGGGGTTTAGTGGGCAGGGAGAGTCTGTGGCAGAGAGCAGTCCAGAATCAGAGGCAGAAGCAGGAGAGGAAAGAGGGCAAGAGGCAGAGATGAGTCTGGCGGGTGAAGAGTCACGGGTGTTTCCGCCTCCTGCTGCAACCATCTCCCGTACCTGCTGGTCTCCCAGAACCAGAAGAGGGCTGAAACAGGTGGAGCCAGGGGCGCAAGGGGTGCTGAATTCTGTGGTGGGGCGCCAAATGTATACCTACTGTATACTGGTCCCTCTCGATTGGCGGCAGTGAAAAGCAATGAAGCGAAAGTAGTCGTCCCCGTTGCTCTGTTACTTACCCCCTCCCAAAAAAAGCTCAATAAAAGTCAATTTGGAGGCGTCTAAACTAAATTTGGGGGTGGTGGGTGGATCTTTGCACCCCAGCGGCGCATATGCTAAAGACAGCCCTGGGTGGAGCAGGCTGCACATAGGCACAGTCTCTGATTGCTTGGGGGAAATCCCTAGGGAGGAGGGGAATTAGGCAGCTGTGGGGAGGCAGGGACCTTCGGTCTCAGCAATGGCTTCATGGGGCAAGACCTACTGAAGAAGAGTCTCTGTGCAGAAGAAGAAGATCCTGTGCGGATCCTGTTTTTGCTAATAAGCAGCTACTTCCACTTGCTCAGTGTGTGATTTACTGCTGGCTCACTCCTGTCAGGTGCTGTGGTGTTAACAGTAAAGGTAAAGGGACCCCTGACCATTAGGTCCAGTAGTGGACGACTCTGGGGTTGCGGTGCTCATCTCGCTTTATTGGCCGAGGGAGCCGGCGTACAGCTTCCGGGTCATGTGGCCAGCATGACTAAGCCGCTTCTGGCGAACCAGAGCAGCGCACGGAAACGCCGTTTACCTTTCCGCCGGAGCGGTACCTATTTATCTACTTGCACTTTGACGTGCTTTTGAACTGCTAGGTTGGCAGGAGCAGGGACCTAGCAACAGGAGCTCACCCCGTTGCGGGGATTCGAACTGTTGACCTTCCGATCAGCAAGCCCTAGGCTCTGTGCTTTAGAACACAGCGTCACCCGCATCCCAGCTGTGGTGTTAGGAGAGCCCTATTCCCCCCACACAGCAGCAGTTCCTAGAGTCCCCTGGGAAGAGGGGTAGATTTCTTAAACCACTCTGGGAACTGCAGCTCTGCGAGGGGGAAAGGGGACTCCTGACAACTCCCAGCACCCTTAATGAACTACAGTTCCCAGGGTTCTTTGCGGTGGAACCCAAGCCTCCTGAAAGTGGTATAATGGTGCCATTAGATGTATAGTGGAGATGGGACTTGCATGTCTCCTCTTTTTAGCACACTCAGTGTAAAAAAGTGCATTTCTAGTAAAAGATAGTACCCCCCTAGGTTGCCCTTCTGACATAGATTGCTTCCAGACCTGTTTATTGGGCCTTCGCCAAGATCTGTTTGCACAAAGATCTGGGAGGTGAGCTGGTGTTACATAAAGCCAGGTGCAATCTTTCTGTGTCACTTTCCTTACTGCAAGAAGTCTATTGCTGCTGTTGGTTCGGAGTGGTGGTGGAATGGGTTTGCTGCACAAGATTGCCACATCAATTTGAATTGTGCAGCCTGAATTTCCTGACAATTAATTGAACTCTACCAAAAATAGCAACTGTCCGGGGAGGCCTCATAATCATACTGTCATTTCCTGGCTACCAAATTGCAAAATTTTGTTGTTGTTGGAGAAAGGCAGTTGCTGGCAGTCCCCTGCCCCGTCTGTGGCACTGCCCTTGGCGCTGGGTGAAAGGTGATTGACTTAGGATAGCCTTCGTCCGAAGGGCGCTGAGGACAATGACTTGCATCAGTCCCAGGCAGCACAACCATCAAGGCTATGAGGGTCCTGTTTCTCAGCCCCCTTCCCAAGTGCCACTTGGTAAAACGCTTGAAAACTGGAGGCATTTATATATTCGTGACTGCTGTCCGCATGATGACTGCAGATGGTGGCAGCAGTCACGAAATTAAAAGTTGCCTGCTTCTTGGGAGAAAAGCGATGACAAACCTAGACAGCATCTTAAAAAGCAGAGACATCACCTTGCCGACAAAGGTCCGTATAGTTAAAGCTATGGTTTTCCCAGTAGTGATGTATGGAAGTGAGAGCTGGACCATAAAGAAGGCTGGTCGCCGAAGAATTGATGCTTTTGAATTATGGTGCTGGAGGAGACTCTTGAGAGTCCCATGGACTGCAAGAAGATCAAACCTATCCATTCTGAAGGAAATCAGCCCTGAGTGCTCACTGGAGCTGAGGCTCCAATACTTTGGCCACCTCATGAGAAGAGAAGACTCCCTGGAAAAGACCCTGGTGTTGGGAAAGATGGAGGGCACAAGGAGAAGGGGATGACAGAGGATGAGATGGTTGGACAGTGCTTCTCGAAGCTAACATGAATTTGCTGGTCCGATGGGGTCATGAAGAGTCAGACATGACTAAATGACTAAAGAACAACAGCAACAATTTTTTATTAATATATTTGTATGTTTGTGTCCACCTCGCTCCCACGTTTCCACATCGGAGGAGCCTTGCTAGATCACACAAAGCAGATGCCTCAAAGGGAAGCCTGAGAATAGGATCTGACCACGAAAGCACACTCTCCATTTGTGATTCCCAGCACCTGGTACTCAAACAGAGACACACCGCTGCGGAGAGAATCAGGGTGCCGGTCCCTCGGTTGTCAATACTCTTCTCTTGTTCTGAATCATAGAGTTGGCAGGGATCCTGGTTGTCATCTAGTCCAACCCCCTGAAATGTAGGGATGTTTTTGTCCAATGTGGGGCTCGAACCCACAACCCTGAGATTGAGAGCCTCATACTGTCAGGGACTGAGCCCCCAAGGTCACCCAGCGAGCTTCATGGCCAAGTGAGGATTCGAACTCTGGCCTCCCAGGTCCTGGTCGAACACTCTAACCACTACACAACGCTGCCTCTCCATTAGAATACTCCACTCTGAGAAACCCACAGCTCCCCCAGATGACCTATTTATTCAGAATTTCTCCTTCCACAAAGCTTACACGGAGGTTAGACTATGTCCAGTTTGCATTGAGCAATTGTTCTGCTTTGTTGGCAGAGAAGTTATATGACAAAACAAGCATTCATCTTAATTTGCTGGCAGTACATGTGTACATCTTCCCATTAATCATTTGCCCGTCCCACGCCTTTTGATGCATTTCCTCATTCCTATCCTAATCACGAAAGGTCTGTTTCTTCTTTCAAAAGTGGATTTGTTGTGATCGGAGACAGAACATTTTAATACAGTTTAATTGTGCAAACCAAATTTCCCTGTGTTCCTGTATCCAGGGGCGTCGCTGGGGAGGGGCGGTGGGGGCGGTACGCCCCCAGTGACAGGGTGACAAGCGGCGGGTGGGGGTGACAAGCGGCGGCCCCTCCCGCCACTCCCACGTGCCGCCGCTCCCTCCGTCACCCCGGGAGCAGCAGCGCTGCACGAACGGGGTGCTCGCTCGGCCGAGCGAGCACCCCGTCCGTGCAGCGCTGCTCCTCCCAGGGTGACCGGTGGTGGTGGAGGGGCCCAGCCGCATGTCACCCCCACGCACCGCCGCTCGCTCGTCGCCGTGGAGCAGCAGCGCACAGTGGTGCGGTGCTGCTGCTCCCGGGGCAACGGAACGATCGGCGGCACGTGGGGTGACAAGCGGCGGCCCCTCCCATCCACTCCCACGGCCGCTCCCTCCGTCACCCCGGGAGCAGCAGCACACGGACGGGGTGCTTTCCGCCGCTTTTTTCGGCGGGGGGGCCGACCAGCGAGGGGGGGTGTCAAACTTGTCACCCCCTCCTTGCTGGCCACCACCCCCCACCAAAAAAAAGCCTCGGGAAGGGGAAAATCCCCCCTTTCTGCATCCACGTGCGTCGTGACGTCATGATGACGTCACAACGCACGCGTCATGCCCCTCCCCCAGGGGGGTGCCTCTGCAGCGCAGAGGCTAGCTACGCCACTGCCTGTATCCCTCTGGCAAAAGGCCAACAATCTGGAGAGTACTCCCCCCCCCATCGTCATAAAAATTTTGTAGTGATGTGATGGAGAGTTTGGTTTGTGTGTGTTCTTTAAAAAGCTCTAGAAAGCTAACAATTGCTCCTCTGAGATAAGATGACTGCCTTTGACCTTAGACCCATTTATCAAGGAAATGCATAATCTGTTCTTGGAGAATCATTTCCTGCAGCCAAGATTGAACTTCCAATGTTGGCTAATGTAAACAGAAGTTACCTAAGAAAGCAGGAAGTAAAAAAATAAATAAGTATAAAATAAATGTACAAATGGTCCATCACTTCTTATAAAACACCATGTTATCGATTCATTTTCTATTCTCCAGTTCAGGGGAAATTGCAATTTAGCAATTTCCTTGGGAATAACTGTACCAGAGATTCCTGCTCGCTTTGGGTTAAATCCATTCGTCTGCGAACAGTTCCCGTTAATAGTGATGAAGCTGTCAATTTCCAAAGCCAGGGGTTCAACATGACAGCCCTCACACCAACCGGCTTTAGCCAACTAAGTTGTACTCACAGTAGACCCATTCAACTTCCATCAGAAAGTGAGCAGAAATTGCCACAGTTTAATTCACGCCAACTGATACAGGCAGCAATTCCTATCATTCACTATCGTGCCAGTGAGATGGTCTTACACCATAGATGCAGACTCAACCACTCGGATATGCAGAACCAGCATTCCTACAGATATCACATGATATCTGTTTCATGTTTATAATAAACCAATTTTTGTGTGTTGCAGCATCTGGAACTTGCTGCCTGTTGATAGACAGGTAAACAGCTGCCTTCCCTATCATTTTTTCAGCATCTGCTAAAAACATTTCTGCTTAGGCAAGTCTGCCCAAATATCTAAAATGTTGCTAGGTGTTTTCATCTGTGTGATTTAAGCATATCGTTGATTTTGTTTCTGTACGTTTTGTTTTTAAGGTTGTTGGGTTGTTGTTTTTTTACCAATTATTTTGTTGTTTTATTCTTTTTGTGAAGGAAGCATTTTAATTTGTTTTTAGTTTGCAGATGCTTTTAATTTTCTTTAAAAAGTCTTAAATAGTTGTTTGTTTTTACAGAACGTTTTATTGCTCCATTCTTTTTTCGTAAGCAGTTTTGAGTGTGTGGGGGTGGGGTGTCAAATTTTATGAGAGGAATGAAATACTATTCGGCTTCTTAAAGTCTGCAATGTCAGTGTTTGAAAAAGGAAAAAGGTTCTTGCCAACTTTGCCTGGTCCTCGGACCCTAGTCGGCGCAAAGAGTCCTTGAGAAAGAGTACTTCGCAGAATGCTGCTTTTATTGTTAAAATCTTCTCCAACCACGACCGACAGCTTTTGCACACACCAAACTCAGCCAACTTTCTACCAACCAACCAACCAACCCACACACAATCAATGACCACTCTATATATACAGGCATATGCAGATGAAAGGTTGCATGAGTCTCTTAGACCCACTCGATGGAAAGGATGGAAAGGATGCAGTTCCAGAGAAATTTTCTGAAGAGGAGGATACACAAGTTGGAAAACAAGAAAGGCTCCCTTTGCGTGAGAGGCGGGGAGCCCATAGTTCGGACAGTACAAAGATCCCTTGGGGTGTGAGTCCAAGGGCTCGAGAACAACAGTCATGGAAAATGCAACATGTAGCTGAGAGTGGAAAAGAGATACTTTTTGACGATGTCAGAGCAACTACTTATCAAGAAGAAAGCAACAATCTGGAGGAGATGAAGCTACAACGAAGAACACCAAGATTGAAGTTGAATATGAAGGAAATAACAGAAGAAGAATAAGCCGGAAAGCGTGTATTTTGGGGGGAGGACTTGTGGGGGATGGGAAAGGTAATGGGAAGGGTTGTGATGGACAGGAAGGGGGTGGGGTAAAGGAGGAATATTTAAAGGGGATATTATAAAGGCTGATCCACGGAACTCCGAAACCAGAGGGAAAACGGTTTATGAGACTGGAAGAAACATTTAGGTAATTGATAAGATGTGATTTTTTTTAATATTTGAAATTGGAATCAGAAGAAATATAGGCTACAGTATAACAAAGTTTAGTTAAGAGAGGATAAAAGAGGTTGAGATGTGGAATTTGATGTTTTCTTTGATAAGAATAAGACTTTAAGATATGTTGATTATAATTGTAAGATTAAGATTAGGTGTAAGAAAGTAGATTAGATTAAGATTAGGTGTAAGAAAGTTCAATAAATATTATTTAAAAAATAAAAAATAAAAATCAGTCCCAAGAGAGGCCCACGTTAGGCTAAACTAGTTTGATCACCCATTTTGGCAGGGGTGTGTTTGCGTGTGTGCAAGTGTGTCTTGAACACCAGGTGCTTGGGGCGAACCCTGTTGCCCCAGGAGAACCCATCGTTCCACCCTGGTGCCTAAACAGAGAGACGCTTCCTCCATTTACATACCACACCAGGAAGACTTGTCATAACCCTCTTAGAAATTGATTTTTGTGTAAATGCAAACAGCTGGGGGGTTGCTAATGAGGATGCACATTCAGCAGCAGCTCTGACTAAGCAGCAGGTGGTTTAGATGAACTGAACCATGCAGCTCCGGGAAACCGAAAGTAAACAGCAGGGAGAGGAAGATCTGGGCTGCATTCAGACAGCACTTAATTTCCCTGACATTTCAGGACCCGGCGGTTCCTGCGTTTTGCGTGACCTTTCTGCACGGGACGCAAAAAACCGCTTCCGGAAACTCAGCGGAATGTCGTTGAAATTTGGCGCTCCTTCCCATGTTGTTTGCTTGCGGGAAAAGAAATCCGTTTGCAACGCTGTCGAACCGAAAAACCGCAGGGAGTTTTGTGTTGCAATTTCATGTCGTGGAATTTGGACCGGTATCCTAGCAGACGGTCCTTTCCTGCCATTTGTATTTCGGTGTCGTGTGGCGGTGTATCGATCAAAAAGCCACAGTTCCGTAATGCAACTGGTGAAGCCATATTACCGGTTATCATTTGGGATAGAAGAGCCAGCATTATAATCAGGAAATCTCATGCACGTCTGAATGCACCCTAAATTTAGCCCTTTTGCTCCTTGCAACGTGGCTTCTCGCCATGATGGCTATGGTCTGCCCCGATGATCAGAGGCAGCAATGCTTCTAAATACTGGTTGCTAGGAACCGTGGGAGGGGAGAGAGCTCTTGTGCTCTGATCTTGCTTATGGGTTCCTCACAGGCATCTAGCTGGCCACTGTGAGATCAGGATGCTGGACCAGATGGGTCACTGGCCTGATCCATCAGACCTCTCCTTGTGTTCTTAGGATCCTAGTTTCTTTTCCCACCCGAACGGTGCAGCAATAGCTCAAATTATGATCAAGCATTTTGGAAGAATCCAGCTCTTCCATTTCACACGGGATCTCAGTGGTCTAGAGAAAGCTGTACACAGCACTGTGCAGATGGTTTTGTAATTACAGCATCGGAAAGACAGGCAATGTTTCCCCCCTTATTTACTGGGATGGCTTGTGGTCAGAGTGAGGAAAACACACTTTTTAAAAAACAACAATGAGACAGTTCTCTGCTGCCAGCGAAGCTCTGAGAAAGATCTGAATTCTAACACTGGTGGAACAATAGGTGTGTGTGTGTGTAGAATTGTTCTGGAGCCTCTCTCTCTCTCTCTCTCTCTCTCTCTCACACACACACACACACACACACACACACTGCATCAAGCTTCCCGGTTTTCACAACAATTCAGATAATACGTATTATGTTTGGGCTGAAAGACAGGGTAAGGATGTCAGCACAGGAACAAAGAATGCTCCCTTCTCCTGAGTCAGAGCATTGGTCAGCTAGCTCAGTATTAGTCTACATTGCCTGTTCCCGGATCTTTGGAATTTCAGGCACGGAACATTTCCAGCCTGGAGAAACCAGGGATTGAACCTGGGGCCTTCTCTATGCAAGGCAGATGCTGTACCACTGAGCTACAGGACGTGCTTCAAAACCCAAGTTACACGTAGCAAGATGGGCTGCTTGGTACGGAAGGTTGTATCTAATGCTAGTCCTACTCAAAGAAGGCCCATTGAAATGAAGACATGGCTAACTTATCTCCATTAATTTCAGTGTAGGATTGTGGGAATACGTTCCGACGCCTCCCGCGCGCGCAGCCACCATGCCGATCTCTCCGTGCGGCTGCGCGCAGGAGGAAGAGGAGAGAAAGAAGATCCAGCCAGCATCACGGAGCTGGAGTTAAGATCCCTCCGCTCCAAGAAAAGCGCGCCAGGAAATCCCCTCTATTAACGTCCCTGAGACTGTTTCCTGCCCGGAAGGGCTCATTATGCCGAGTTGTTATTGATTAATATTATGCTGACGTCATTGTACAAATTGTTAATAAATAGCCCCTGCCTCCGTGAGAGGGTGGGAGAGCTCACTCGCTACCATTGAGTGCACTTGTACTAAAGACTGCAGTCTCTTTTATTTTCGGCCACTTTCTGCTGCTTCGGCCGCCTTACTCCAACATAGGATTAGCGCTGGATACAACCCAGAGTCGTCTTCTCTGTAGGGTAAATATGAGATGGAGTCGAGGGCTTGAACTGGGGTTCCAAGAAGCCAGGTTCTGACCTCCTGCATGCCATGCGCCATGTTTCTGCTGCAAGCCTACCAGACTGAACTCTACGGTTGGGGGGGGGGCACCACCTAGGCTGCAGTGCCTACCTGAACATTCCGTCAGCTGATTCCCAAGAGCCAATCCCTGTCCACTAGGCCCTATAAAACCCCAACCAAACCCCTTGCTCTTCAGTTTGAGTAGCTCATCTCTGGTGTGAGGGCACTGCCTAAACTCTTGCAATGCTGATGTGGCACCTCTGGGCGCCATGGTGCTGTTGACATTTCCCACAAAGCCGTTTTTTATATATATATAAAAAATCCTGCCAACACACATCCACCACCTGCTTGGTCACGAGTTATATATAAAAAATCCTGCCAACACACATCCACCACCTGCTTGGTCACGAGTTGGTGAGGGTGGTGGTGTTTCACCTCCTCTCTTAAAAACTACAAAGAGTTGAAGGAGGAAGTTGGAAGTGTGACTCTCTTTCCCACTTCCTCTTCCAGCTCTATGTGCTTTTCGATGCTCAGATTAGCTCTGCAAGGTCCAACTTTTACCCAGATCCCTTGAAAATGCAAAACGTGTGCATGGGCATGCAACCTTTCTCAGTCTCTTGAGGTGATAGAGACGTGACCAGACAACGTGGTACCCACAACACGCATTCAGAAATCCAAACATGCCTGTAGGGCCGAGGAGGATGGCGACCCCTGCTTTAGTGAATTGCTGGCGTGGAGCTTAACCCCCCCCCCAGGCAGATTTAAGGGAGTGAAGCCGCTTCTTCCGCACTGGGTGCTGAGCCAAGAAGGTACCCACAGGGGACACTTTGACAATGATGCAGAACAGAGGGCGGCAGATTGCGGGGGCACCAAATTTTGGCATCACACAGGCCCAAAGTCCGCCACTGCTGACCCCTGCCTTCCTGGTTTTATTTTATTTGATTTCTTTTCTTTACTTCATTTTGTTGTTGTTCAGTCGTTCAGTCGTGTCCGACTCTTCGTGACCCCATGGACCGGAGCACGCCAGGCACCCCTATCCTCCACTGCCTCCCGCAGTTTGGCCAAACTCATGCCAGTCGCTTCGAGAACACTGTCCAACCATCTCATCCTCTGTCATCCCCTTCTCCTTGTGCCCTCCATCTTTCCCAACATCAGGGTCTTTTCCAGGGAGTCTTCTCTTCTCATGAGGTGGCCAAAGTACTGGAGCCTCAACTTCAGGATCTGTCCTTCCAGTGAGCACTCAGGGCTGATTTCTTTAAGGATGGATAAGTTTGATCTTTTTGCAGTCCATGGGACTCTCAAGAGTCTCCTCCAGCACCATAATTCAAAAGCATCAATTCTTCGGCGATCAGTCTTCTTTATGGTCCAGCTCTCACTTCCATACATCACTACTGGGAAAACCATAGCTTTAACTATACGGACCTTTGTCGGCAAGGTGATGTCTCTGCTTTTTAAGATGCTGTCTAGGTTTGTCATTGCTTTCCTCCCAAGAGTCAACAGTAATTTAAACCCTTAACTCCCTGTGCAACTGCTCCATCTGCAGTGATCATGGAGCCCAAGAAAGTAAAATCTCTCACTATTTGCCAGGTTTTATTTGATTTGATTTCTTTTCTTTACTTCATACTTGCCTCCAATCCACTAGGGTGGAGTTTCAGCTCAAAATCCTATGGCCTGGAGCTTGGTGCCGACTGAGGCCTGATGTGGGGGAAGCATCTTTTCATCAACAACCTCTGGGCAGCGTAAGGAGGGAGGGAGGGCATCCTGGGGTGAGGCCAGCAAAGCCAGTCCCTTCTCCCAACCCCTCATCACATACACTTCCCCCCCTTTCACCCCTCAGCTGTCTCTCGCTTCTCAGAAAGGTTTATGGCTACTTATCTCCTTGGCTTGGGGGGAATAACTCCACTCACTCCAGCATTTCTCTGATGAAAATAGGGGTACCCTACTATATCCTCCAAGGATGCGGGGTGACGCTGTGCTGCTCTTCACGCGCTGCAGCCTTAAAAGTTGCCGTGCCCCGTGCGCGCCGGCGCCACCAATCGCGGAGGTGGGGCACTGCCCCGAGTGTCACCCCCCAGGGCGGTACCCGGGGCGGCCCGCCCCCCCTGCCCCCCTGCTCCACCCCTGGGTGCTTTTAAGGTACACGCTGGCATTTTCAATTGCTGCAAGTGGGCTGAAAACCAGATCGTACGGGATGTGAGTGAATTGAGAGAGGATTAAATACTTGCTGACGGGTATCAATGGCTAGGTACGGTCAGCGTGTGTGTGTGCGCGCGCGCATGTACCGCCTGACAGAATGTGCTTCTCTCTCTCTCTTTTAACTAGAGAACGAAAGAAAGAAAGAGAGCAGCATCATTCGCAGGAACTGCAAACTCAATTCTTGTAAATGACCTCAGTCATAACAGGATTACTAAGACCACAGGTTTGAACCAGCAAAGGAAACTCATTTTCTTTGCACAGCAGCTTTTGTGAGGGATGCGAAACTGCCATGGTTTGGCTGAGGACGGAGGTGGCCAACGGGTGGCCCACAAGGACCACCTACATTTCCCCCTTCCTCCTTTCGCCGCCTCCCCGCAAGCAGGGCTCAACCTCAGGTGGTTGCTTGTTTTCTTCCCTAGTGAGGATCCTATGGCAACTGCAGGCAGAAGTTCGACGGGCAAAGCGTTCTCTGTGGCTATGCCTCTGTGCTTGCAAAAGCGTTCCTGGCTGAGTTCCTGCCTCCCACAGAGGACATGGGGCATCTTGCCGGGGGAGCAAAACAGGGATAGTCGTATCACAGATGTTCCCCATGCTCAACACTATCAAGATGTTCCCCATGCTTAACACTAAATATGCACATGGTTTCAAAAGTGCAAAGGTCACAGGGTCAGCCTGGAGATCGGTTATAGAGAGGCTTTTTCAGTGTGGGCGGAGCCAGAGACAAAAGTGGGCGGAGAAATTAATGTAAATTCTACCTTTGTGGAGTAGGCTGGTTTCTGCACATATCCACCCCTTTCTAGCCTCCAAAGCAAAGAATATGTATTCTTATTCTGATTACCACTACTATTATTTCATCTCCCACATAAAATTGTTGTTGTTGTTGTGTTTGTATTTGTATTTGTATTTACAGATGAAACTCGAAAAATTAGAATATCGTGGAAAAGTCCATTTATGTAAGCAATTGTTTTCATTAGCTACTGGAGACACGGAGCAATGGATTCAAACGACAAGAAAGAAGATTCCACCTAAACATTAGGAAGAACTTCCTGACAGTGAGAGCTGTTCGGCAGTGGAATTTGCTACCAAGGAGTGTGCTGGAGTCTCCTTCTTTGGAGGTCTTTAAGCGGAGGCTTGACAGCCATCTGTCGGGAATGCTTTGATGGTGTTTCCTGCTTGGCAGGGGGTTGGACTGGATGGCCCTTGTGGTCTCTTCCAACTCTATGATTCTATGATATTCTACGACTCATGACATGCAAAGCGAGATATGTCAAGTCTCCTTTGTTGTCCGTTCAAAACATTGCCGCTTGGCATTATCCGGCTACAGCAGCAGAAAACCCCAAACCTGAAATTGTTAATTTGGGGTTCTCATCAGCTGTACGCCATAATCATCACAATTATAACAAATAAAGGCTTGACGTATCTCGCTTTGCATGTCATGAGTCTATCTCATATATTAGTTTCACCTTTTAAGTTGAATTACTGAAAGAAATGAACCTTTCCACGATATTCTAATTTTTCGAGTTTCACCTGTATACCACTCCCATCTGGCTGGGTTGCCCTCTTGGGGGCTTCCAACACACATAAAAGCATAATATACTGTAATTCTCCACGTATAAGATGCCTCCAGGTATAAGACGGCCCCTACTTTTTTTGAACCAAAAATAAAGAAACCAACCTTTCCTTCAAAAATATTTCCAGTTCTGTACTGCTGGAAAACTCTTGGATTAAATTAAGGAAGGGGGACAGATTCCATCATCCTGGGAACATGGCAGAATCGTAGTGTGGCCTCCTGCTGCTGTGCTCTGAGGCAGGGGCCTCACTCTCTCTTTCCTGCCTTGTCCCTGGGCGGTGGGCCCCCCACATTTCCCTCAGCTCCTCTTTTCCAGCTGCACCAAGCAAGTGAGCGAGTGGGCAAACAGACACACAGACCAAGCTTCACCTTTACAGGTGAAACTCGAAAAATTAGAATATCGTGGAAAGTTCGTTTCTTTCAGTAATTCAACATAAAAGGTGAAACTAATATATGAGATAGACTCATGACATGCAAAGCGATATATGTCAAGCCATTTATTTGTTATAATTGTGATGATTATGGCGTACAGCTGATGAGAACCCCAAATTAACAATTTCAACTTTGGGGTTTTCATCAGCTGTACGCCATAATCATCACAATTATAACAAAAAGGCTTGACATATCTCAATTTGCATGTCATGAGTCTATCTCATAAATTAAACTCCAGTAGCTAATGAAAACAATTGCTTACATAAATGGACTTTTCCACGATACTCTAATTTTTCGAGTTTCACCTGTAGTCTCTGCCTCCTCAACACCAAGCGTGTTGAGCTTTTGGAAGGAGAGATCGGATCACCAAAAAGTTGCTCAAGACGACCCCCAATTTTGAACCAAAAAAAGGAAAAGCCCAAAACATTGTTTTATATATGGGGGAAATACGGTAACTTCAAGCATTAAAAACTTCCTTATACAGGGCTGCCTTCAGATGTCTTCTAAAAGTTGTGTGGTTCTTTATTTCATTGGCATCTGATGGGAGGACATTCCACAGGGCAGGCGCCACCACCGAGAAGGCCCTCTGTCTGGTTCCCTGTAACCTCACTTCTCGCAGTGAAGGAACCACCAGAAGCCCCTCGGCGCTAGACCTCAGTGTCCAGGCTGAACGATGGGGGTTCAGAGGCTCCTTCAGGTATAAAGCTCCCATTATCTCTGGCCTTTGGGCAAGGGCTGATGGGAGAAGTCTAATGATGGAGGACTGCAGGTGGGAATGGGGTAGAAATTTGATCCAGTTCACATTCAATGGTGACCATTCCCCATTCGCACTTGGCAAAACAATGCGAAACGTAAGCTGTCTTTCGAAATTTCACACTCCAAATTTTGCAATGGAGTTCTTCACCCAATTGATGCACACAGAAATCGGTACACAGGGGTAAAGTGTGCATTGAAATGCATAGGGAAAATAACATAGAAAAATGCAATATATTGGGGACAGTTGTTGCAAAAAAGAAAAAGTGAACATTAGGCCAAATTGCATGTACAAAAATGCAATTTGTATTAGGAGAATTTTGTACCCGAATGCTGATGAATTTTCGTGAGTTGTAATCAAATAGCACCCAGGAACTGAAATATCTAAAAGTTCCTTTCGCCCTTTATATACTCAGTGGATTGCTGAGCTCTGCAAGAGAAGGAAACCCACAGACACCATCTTATCAGGAGGTCAGTTCCATGTGATGTAGGAATCGGGCCTTCGTTGTGCTGGACCTTACGCATTGGAATCCCTTCCCATTGCACCAGGTATGGAAAACCTTTGGCCCTCTGGATGTTGCTGAACTCCCATCATCCCTAGCTGTTGGCTATGTTTGCTGGGGCTGATGGGAGTTGTAGTTCAGCAGCACCTGGAGGACCAAAGATTCCCCACACCAACTTACATACTAGGCAGATACCAGTATTTGTTGCCTTTTTGCAAACCTTTGAAGTCAAGATTTTTATCCCACTCTGCATCTGTATTGAAAATATTTTTTAAATAATTGTTTGTAATTTCATAATTATTGTTTGCATGAAGAATAATAATAATAATAATAATAATAAATTTATTATTTGTACCCCGCCCATCTGTCTGGAAAACACACACACACAATACTTGTTCCATTGTTTTAACTGTTTTATTTTGTTTTATGATTACATATTTTATTGTAGTAGCCGTCCCTGGGACCTCGTGGTGAAAGGAAGGAAGTGGCAGTGTTGCGTAGTGGTTAGAGTGTCACACTAGGACCTGGGAGACCAGGGTTCAAAGCCCCATTCAAACATTAAGCTCCCTAGGCAGCTTGAGCCATTCACTGCCTCTTAGTCTAACCTACCTCTCAGGGTTGTTGTGCCGATTAAATGAGGAGACAAGGAGAACCATGTATGCCATCTTGAGTTCCTTGAAGGAAAAGGTGGGGTAGAAAGGCAATAAATAAACAAGTCTAGTAAAATGAATAAGATATGGAGCACTTGATCTAGCCAAGGGCAGAAACTTACCACCCAACTAGGCCTCCAATTGCTCCAATAGCAACCTTCAAATATCTCATGGAAGAGGAAGCAAGCTTGTTTTCTCCTGCTCCGGTGGGTAGGAAACAAACCAATGGATTCGAGTTCCAAGGAAGGAGATCTTACTAAACACCAGGAAGACCTTTCTGACAGTTAGAGCTGTTAGACAGTGGAACGGATTCCCTTGGAAGTTGATGGGCTCTCCTTCCTTAAGCAGAGATCGGGTGCCCATCTGCCGTTGATTCTTTGGCTGTGATTCCTGCATTGCAGGGGGGTTGGACTGGATGACCTTGGGGGTGCCTTCTAACTCTACAATTCTATGATGCTATGGTTCTACTTGGGAGTCATAAGCAGGGCAGCCAGGGAAGTGAAGGGGCGAATTACATTTGCCCCCGTTCTGTTCTCTTCCGAACTTCCCAAAGTTCTGATTTAGCTTCCCCAGCTCGGTGTGAACCGAAAAGGTTGGGGGGGAAAGGGGGGGAGTTTAATCCATACCAGTGTCAATGCACAGTTTTGCAATTAGGCTAATATACTGAACGTGGTGGAAGAGGGCACTGCGATTAAGTAGACTCCCAGGGAAGGAAGTGGCTTTTTATCACCCAGATCAGAATATTTATGAACCTTTCTTCACCTCTCATGAAGTTATTGTATCTCAGGTAAGGCGAAAAGCAAGGCTTGCTTTGCCAGCCATGATTTATAACAAGGATGGGAGGGGTTTTTCCATGTCACTGGCGGAGCAGGCCTTGCCTCTGCCAGAGGAAACATCCTTACAGTTCAGGAGGAGTCAGTCGTGCACGTGGAACAAAGGAAGCTGAATCAGACCATCGGACTTCAGTGCCTGGCAGTGTCTCTCCAAGGCAGGACACTCTCCAAGCCATACCTGCAGGTGCTGGAGACTGAACCTGCAATCATCTGAGAAGATGCTCCACCACTGAGCTATGGTGCTTCCTCTAAAACTCAAGTAAGGTTCTAGTCCTCATAGTTCTGTGTAAACAGCTAAATTTGACAAGGCCACAGAGAGATGCGTTGCTCCCAAGTCAGGCTATTGCATCCTTCTTAGCTTAGTGTTGACAACACTGACCGGCAGCGCCTCTCCAGGGTTTTGAGCAGGAAATCTTCTCCAGCCCTACCTGGAGTTGCCGTTGGAGATTCGAACCTGGGACCTTCTGCATGCAAGGCAGGTGCTCATGTGGTTGCTCAGGACACCAGCTTTTTTAGGGGCACAGCTGTGATGCAACACGCAGTCGAAAGGGAGTGCGGCCTGGCAATATCACAGAGGATCTCATGCGGTCATGTGCAGACTTGAGATTTAAATTACTTACAGCTCCTGCTGATGGGCAACTCAATCAATTTCATTTTCTCTCTGTTTCCCATTTTTCCACATTTCCACACAGTTCGCGGATTTGTTTTAAAGTCCTCCTGAAAGCATTCATCAAAGTAATTCCTCCTAATATATGCCGTATCGCCCAATATACGGATCTTTTTTACAAAGCAAATTTCTCTAACATAATGCCATTTTTTAATTTATTTAATTTCCACTCATATATACATTTTTATGAATAGTTTAACCTGGTCTAATGCATTTCCATACGTGTGACATGGCCAGAGAACCGAGCTGCAAAATTCAAAGAAGTGTGGATTTGAAGGATGGCCGCGTTATCGGTTTGTGTGTTGTTTTGGAAATTACATTAGGATAAAACGCTTTGCAAAATTATCCAGTCAAAATTGCTTATTAGGGGAAAGTTGCTTGTGAATTTTCACAGCCACCAATTCTTCTAAAGTCATAAACGGATGTGGAAATGAACAGAAATTAAGACGGGAAGAGTGAGAAAACGGAGATGGACTGAAATGAATAGATTGACTGAAATGAATAGATCGGAGCAAAGGGTCGTCTAGCCAGCATCAGTGTTTGATGGGCAGAAAACACATTTGAGGCTGTCAACACCCTTTTCTTTGTTTAGGAATGTATGGTATGGCGTCTGTGTCAGCCAGCAGTTTAAGCATGACAGCCCCTCCAAACGGATCCCAAAATGTACTCCCAGGAAGGAAGGCATCTCATTTGTCTTCCTAACTGCATTCTGACAACCGGTCACGCCCCAGGAATGAACTTACGTGGCTGACAGGTCATTTTCGCTAATGACACTAAAAGGCTCATTTGGGCTCCTTGCCTCTTTTAATGGGAGCATAAAAGACATGCCATGCCTTTGATTTAAGACACGTCGTCGTCCCCCCACGCCGCTTTCTCCTGCGTGTTAATGACATTCTATCGGGCACAAATGAAAAGTTCAAAAGTTCTCTGGATCTCCAGGGGGGGATGTGCCCTTAAGGCTCCAACCTAGCCTATATTTCACCTGAAATTCCCAAACGAGAATTTCATAGAATCACAGAATCATCGAGTTGGGAGGGACCCCGAGGGTCATCCATCCCAACCCCCTGCAATGCAGGAATCTCAGCTGAATCATCCATGACAGATGGCCCTCCAAAGCTCTGCTTAAAAACCTCCAAGGAAAGGGAGCCCACAACCTCCAGAGGGAGACCATTGGCTTCAAAGACCGACAGCGCAGGTGGAATCGCTCCACCAGAATGGGCTTCCCTGCTTAAAAAAATCTAGGTTTTCACCAAACCTCTTAAGAGGGTTCTCAAGCCAAACCTTAACCATGACTTGGTACTGGGCACGGAGTCCTCAGAGGATAAATTGGACTCCCCACAGTTTGAGGATCTTGAGCTGGCAGAGGCAGAGGCAGTGCTGGTTGCTCCAGCACCTGGAGCAGCACACATGCTGTGCACCCAGGGGCAGAGTGAGCATCCCAGGGGCAGGGCTAGCTGCCCGTGGGGGCATGGTGGGCATCCCAGGGGGGCGCAACCTGCTCCGAGCAGCGAGCGTCCAAGGGGGCAACACCCACAGCAAGCATCCCAGAGGGGCCGGGGCAGAAATGTGAACCCCCTCAGGTATGACACCTGGGGCGGGCTGCACCTACCGCACCCCCCTTCCTCTGCCAGTGGGCAGAGTCCTCTGGAACCTGTGCTTAAAATCCCTTTCAGGAGCCCTCTGGCTGACAGGAGACCTGACAAAGAATGCTTGGAGTTGTGGAGCCACCACCACCACACAGACCCTGAGAGGTCTGGGTTGAAGAGCATGCATCGATAAACCCAGTTTATGAGTAAAGGGTCTCCTCAAGAGTAAGGGTAGGGCCTAGGGCCAGCCTTCCTCAACCTTGGCTCTGAAGCTATGGTTGGACTACAACTCCCAACATCCCTAGCTAGCAGCTCAGGGATGATGGGAGTTGTAGTCTGACAATAGCTACAGATCAAAGGTTGAGAGTCCTACGTTGCAGGGGGCGGGACTGGATGACCCTTGGGGTCCCTTCCAACAGGCCTGGAAGACTAGAGTTCATAAGTTCTCCTTCAGGAGCTATCTAGTGGCTGGAAACATCAGACGTAATCCAAAACCCCACTGAGACACAAGTAGATACGGATTAATGGATTAATAGCCAATGAATAGATAAATGAGTAACAACGCTGCTCTTTAGCCCATCTTTGCGAACCCAGAATGTTTGCGCAGGAAGGAACAGGATGTACGCATTAGCGATCTCCGGCTCTGGACTCTTCCAGCTCCAGGGTCTCTGGCTCCCGGGTAACTCATTGAGCCGAATTCCTAGGAAATGTTGCATAATAGAAAGTTGAAGGGCATTCGTTGTCTCCAGATCTCATTATAGTTGACTGGTGCAAGGCAGTGGGGGGGTGGGGTAGATCATAATGTTTATTTTGTTAAAAGGCTGGCCGTGGTCCCAGTGGGGCTTATGGAAGAAAGGGGGGGGGAACCTCCTGGTATTTCATTTTATGCTTTTGCTGTTAGAACACAGGAAGCAGCTTCATATGGAGCCAAAACATTGGTCTATCGAGATGAGTGTTGTCTTTACTGAATGCCAGGTGGATCTCCAGGTTGTGGGTCTTTCCCAGCCCTACCTGGTGGTGCCCGGGATCGAACCTGGGACATTCTGCATGCAAAGCAGATGCTCTACCGCTGAACTACACCCCCTTCTCTGCTGTGTTGGGAGTTTTGTTTCTCCCTTCCTTTCAGAAGATGCAGATTTGACAGATGCGCCTTTAAATGCAAGCTAGATTGAATTTCTCCTCTTGCAGCCCAAAACTCTTCTTCCAAAACAAACAGCGGAGGGGAATTTTAGACACATTGGAAAAGGAAGTTTCAGGTTTGAATGGTACACTGGCTGGGTCAGTGGAGACAGGAATTCTGACTGCAGCAGGCGGGAGCTGCCAGCAAATAAACTGAAACTGGTGGTGGTTTGGAGGTGCATCAAGACAGTGGTAGGTCTGAACTCGCAAAGTTCCCGTCGGATTCGGTAGCTAAACAATTAAATGGCATCTATCAAGGTTGGAAATTGAACTCAAGAGTCCTCCTTTCGCACCAATACAAATGCTCATTTCGCATTCGTGACCTAGGCTTCAGATCCAAGGCTACTGATGGATATGCTGATAATCTGCTTGCTACCTTCCAAGGAATTGATCTTGGGTGTGCATGGGGGGGGGGAGAAACCCTTTATCCCCCTTTGCTGTTCCCTAATTAACTCCTTGACCCTGAACTATTGCTACACAGGGAGCTAGCTGGCTGCATTGCTTCTTGGGCTGGACCAGCTCTAAGTTAAAAGCCAGTGACTGGCAAGCCAACAGACACTCTGGAAGTGGGATGCGGAAAGCAAAATGACCCAAAGGCTACAATGAGCTTGCCAATTCCGGTGCTCTCAGTTGTGTGTGGAACAAAGTGCAGGAAGCCAACTTCTTTGCTTATTTGTTACTTTTCTGTTATGTACTGAGTTGAATAGGATCCAAAATGCAGCAGTCTGATTGGTCCTAGAACAATAGGATTGAGATTGCAGCAGTCTGATTGGTCCTAGAACAATAGGCTTGAGATTGGAGCAGTCTGATTAGTCCCAGAACAATAGGATTGAGATTGCAGCAGTCTGATTGGTCCGTAGGAGCCACCCAATCCAGCTCCAGGTGGAAGTGAATCCGCACTCTGATTGGCATACAGGAGTATCCCGGAATTAGCCAATCACGTGGGGCCCATTGTGTAAATAGTGTATATAAAGCAAACGTTTTGGGGGAACTGCATTCCTCACTACCTATGAGCTGAATAAAGAGCATGAAATTCACACTCGACTCCGAGTATATTTCATTTTCACAACCCGACTGTCCTCCAAAGACATTTGGAGCAGCAAATAGGTATTTCTGCTACCTGCACAACAACCCTGCGAGGTAGATAAGGCTGAGAGGAGGCAACAGGCCCCTGGTCACGCAGAAGTTTGTGTATGGTGGTCCTGGGCTGCCCAGACAAGAAGACCTCACTAATATGGTCCAAAGGAAAGCAGAGCAAGATGTTTGGCACCACCTTGGCTGCAAGAGTTGCTGGGAGGAGGCATACAAGGCGCCTACACCCCACCCCACCCCCAGCCTCTCCATCCTTTATCCAAGCAAGCAAGGGACATCAGCACAGTTCAAGCACACCTTCCGGCCAAGATGAAGCCTGCAAGGAGAATGCAGGTGTGTGTCCTGCAGAGAATCCTGGGGGGCAAGCAGAGAGTTTCAGAGGGCAGCATTTCACACACACACACACACACACACCCCAATCTGAGGCCCCCACTCCTGGATAAGGTGCTGCAAGCTTAATCTCCCTCCCACCACACCCCAGTGCGTCAGAATGGAAGCCACAGGCTTGTTTCAGACCGCTTCATGCTGAATCTGCGTCTGTGGTTTCGGCTGCCCTTATTCTTTAAATGCACAGCTGAGGATGGTGCAGTTTTATGCGTTTTGCAAGCCGTCCTGGGATCCGCCGAAGGTGAAGGGCAGGTTAAAAATGCTCTTGGTAAAATAAATGTGCTTATGTCCACGTTAATGGGCCAAGAAGCACAAGCAGCTGCCTAATACTGAACCAGGCCATTGGTCCATCCAGTCCAGGATTGCTTGCACTGACTTGGCAGCCTTTCTCTGCCTGGAAATGCCCAGGATTCGATCCCAGGAACTTCTGCGTGCAAAGCCCAGCTGTGTAGGTGGGCAGAACAGTACAGCAGAGCTCACTGGTTCTGAAACTAGCAGTCTGTCTCCACCAGGTAGATGAGGGAAGATTCAGCCATTCCTCCTCCTCCTGTCCTGAACCCTACGTAAATTTCCATTTGGTTTGTCCTTATGCTTCAATAAAAAACAAAACAAAAACACGTCAGTGTGCTGCTATTTTCTTCTTTTTTATTTTGCATTCGTTGCATTTTGTTGATTTGTCAGCTTCTCTTAGCCACTCCGAACATCTCCGTAAGGAGAGGAAAACATGGATTTTGGATTTTGTTATAAAATAAAAATAATTAGAGAGAGAGGTTTGCAAGGCTGCACAAGCAGGGACAAGCACAAATGGCATGGATCGTTGAGAGACCTTCTAGGCAGGGGCACTGTAGGCCTGGAATGTTTGCAGGTTCTAGACTGCAGGCTCCTCCCGATGTTTTTTGCTCTGTGCAATCTGCGGCCTTCCAGAAGGTCTTGGACTCCACCTCCCATAAGCCCCTGCCAGCGGTCCAGGATGATGTCGGTAGAGCACGTCTCTCGCCCCTGGTGCAGTGGGAGGATAGCCAGCCCCTTTCCCTTGTCCTCTGCAACTCGAACTGGCAAATGTCTGTTCCCAACGGCCTCTGCCCTGAGCCACACCCTGCCTGTTTCCTTGGAAAGCCGGCGAAGGTCGCAATCCTGACCCCACTTAACCTGAGAGTAAGTCCCACTGAATGCAACACATCTGAGTACATGTGGTCAGGCTTGCGCGGTAAGCTAGTAAAAGCCACGGCATCCAGTGGCAGTGGGTTCCACAGGTGAATGGTGTGAACGTGTCCCTCCTGGGGGAAGGGGCAGTAGCTCAGAGGTTAGAAAGTCACAGGTTCAATCCCTGGCATCTCCATGTAGTGGCTGGGAAAGACTTCCTGATTAAAAGCCTGGAGGGCTGCAGCAAGTCAGTGTAGACAATATTGGGCTAGGTGGACTCCAACAGACTTGTTTTGCAGTGTCCTTATTAATTTTTGCCTTTTACACAGAGCCATGAGGACTAGGATCTTACTTTAATTTTAGGGGAAGGGCCATAGCGCAGTGACAGAGCATCTATTTGCTTTCCAGGCACATAGGACAGGGGGGAGACTCCTGCCTTAAATCCCAGAGAGCTGCTGCCAGTCAGCGCAGCTGGCTCCACACTGGCCTGACTTCCTTTGTTCCTCTGCAACACCAATCATGGGGGCTGCCCTTCTTTCCCTGCATCTTTCCCAGCTGTGCGTTGTGCAGTGACTATTCGCAGTATTCCTAGTGTAGCCACAGCACGGATCTATATAACAGCACGACGATAGTGGCAAGTTTGGTTTCCCACCCCTTCCTTAAGGATTCCTAATATGGCCTTCGCCTGTTACAGGACTGAGTCAACAATTCCCTTTCCCCGCCAATGACCACCAGGTCAGACCCCCAGCAGCGCACATACCAAGTTAGGCAAGTTTGGGTTTGGTTTCATTTCTTCTCCATTCACAGAGTTTAGGGGGGGGGGGCAAACCAAGCTTTTTGGAGCAGATTGTAGCCAGCTTGGGAGTTTCAAAACACCCGCTTCTCGGATGGGTGAAAACTCAGGAGGCTTGGGGAAGCTTTTAATGTTTGATGTTTTATCACTTTTTATTATTATTGATAGTATTCTGTTGGGAAGCCCCCCCCCCACAGTGGCTGGGGAAACCCAGCCAGATAGGCAGGGTATGTATGTATGTATGTATGTATGTATAAATAAATCATCTTACAAACAGCCCTAAGGGGGATCTCTCTTTCTCTCTAAAGTGGGTGTATAGGGAACAAAAACTTATACAGGGAAAATAGGGAACAATTCTGAATCTTATTTTGGAAGCCGCCCAGAGTGGTTGGGGAAACCCAGCCAGATGGGCAGGGTATAAAAAAATTATTAGTATTGGTATTAGAACAACAGCTCCAAATGAACCTAGGAATCTGCCTTGCACTGACCCAACAGATGCCACAATCTTCATGCTAACGTTTACTGCACGCTGCCTTTTTGCCCAGAGGGTCCCCAACCTTTGCCCTCTGGAACTGTATGCTCAGCGCCAAACCGCATGCACCGAGTTGTCCTGCTGCCAAGTTCCTCGCTCTCTTCCCGAGACTGAGCATGCCCAGCCAGCCACAGCAGAGGCCATGCACCCTGCGACAGATGGGACCGTTGGAAGCTGTTTTGCCCCGAGCTGGGTGGTTCATCCATCTAACTCAGCTGGCAGCAGCAGCAGCAGCAGCAGCAGCAGAGATGGTTCTTTCCTACCCCTTGGGCTTCTGGTCTTTTGAACTGGAGAGGAACCAAGGGCCTTCTGCAAGCAAAGCAGGTGTCCTGCCACTGAGCTAAGAGCCCTCCTCCCCTCCAAGCTTCCCACAGGGTCTTTCCAGCACTGTTAGAGCAATTCTACAACTGGAGGTGTCAGGAATTGGACCTGGGAATCTTCTGCATTCTGGGCTCTTATTGTATGTTAGGCGTGGGGGAACCTTTGGCCCGCCGGATGTTGCTGAACTACAACTCCCAGCCAATGGCAAGGCACGATGAGAGCTGTAGTTGAGAAACATCCCATGGGCCAAACGTTTGCCCCACATCTGCTTTAGGTGCTCGTATCTCTGAACTTCGCCTCTTTGAATCAACCTCCTCCACCAAAACGTGGTTGGACGACACCTCGCATCATCCCTGAGCATCATTCCCAGCACTGATGACTGATGGGAGCCGGCACCCAAAATACCCAGCAGACACACCGGGTCAGGAAAAGCCTCTCTAAATATTTTGCACCGCCAGGTCTTCACCGGAGGAGGAGATGATGGTGTCAAGACACTCCTTAAGATCTGCGTCAAAATAACTTCACCTGCAAACCCACATCCTGCCAGCTTGAGACTGTTCTGGAAACTAGCTGCATAAAAAGGACCCTCGGGTTGTTTTGTTCTGCGTTCTGCCATTCGCACATCCCCAAATGGGAATTTATTAGCATTCCGCGTTTTTTTGTTGTTGCTGTTTTTTGCAAAGAGTGGGAAGGAAGACCTGGAAGCGCATTGCACATGTGGAAAACCTGTTGCATCTATCTGTGCCTGGGGCTTCTGGGGACTTTCCAGAGGTCTTCTCCACATGGTGGTTGTAGCACTGAGAAGCTGCCCCCGGGAGCCATTGCGTTTGTCCTTCAGACCGTGGCCAACCTGCTTTCTGCTTGTTGTTTGCCATAGATGATCTGGACAGATGATTTCCAGGTCTCCACCAAACATTACCCCTTCAACACATGGAGAGAGCAGGCAATGTAATGTCAACATGGCCCTGTACTGCAGTGTAGGCCATGAATTTAGAAAGAGCCTCCCTTTAGAGCAGAGCTTCCCAACCTTGGGTCTCCAGCTGTTTTTGGACTATAACTCCCATCATCCCTGACCACTGGTCCTGCTAGCTAGGGATGTGGGAGTTGTAACAGCTGGAGACTTAAGTTTGGGGAACTTAATGGGTTGTTAAGAGAACTACATGGGGCCACCATAGCTTTCAGAGCATCGTCTCCTTTATGAGACCACTCTGACCAGCAAGCCATGTCCTGCAAGGAGTTCCATTCTTTGTGGAAGCGAGATGCTCCTAGTACATTCCGCCTGAAGCTGAGATAGGGCAGCCACCTAGCAGGGATGCTGTAGAAGTGGTTTGGCTTCACCCCCAGAGGCGCACTCCATTGTCTCTCGAGACAGATGGATGCCAGAAAGAAGCAGCTTTCAAGCATAAGCTTCAGGTTGGACCAGATCAGGTATTTTCAGAGCCAGGACCCACTTTTGACCCAAACATGCATTTGGGGACCCATTTCTTAATCTTTTGCCATCTATTTCCATGGTGGCAGTGCTTCTGCTTCACTGTTGCTCCTGTTAAACCACCTACTAATGGATCCCAGCCCACGAATTGAAAACCGGTAGACTAGATTACCTGTGAGGTCCCTTCTCACTCTAGGATTTTTGTTATCCATGAGCAGGGCCTTATCTCCAAGGACCTGGACAAGATCCAGTTGGCTAGGTCTAATTTCAACTTTCAGAAAAGACCTTCGGCAGCTTTCTGACAACCCCATGCAGAGTCAGTGGACCTTATTATAGAATCATAGGTAATGGTTGAGTTAGAAGGGAATCCCCAAGGGTCATCTAGCCCAACCCCCATGCAACACAGGAATCTTTTGCCCAGCCTGGGGCTCGAACACACAACGCGGAGATTAGGCTCACACTCTACCGACTGAGCTACCTCCCAGGCGTTGTTCTTTTTAGAGGTCAATATATTAATGCTGCTTTAATGTGCAACTCTCAAGTAAGTGACTTGATATTATCTCCAGGAAGAGGGGGCATCGCTCTGTGCCCAAAGGAGAGTCACAAATGAAGCCAGAAGCAGATAATGAAGCCCAAGAGAACCTCTGGGCCCCAGATGTTGCTGAACTACAACTCCCAACATTCCTGGCCATTGATCATGCTGGTTAGGGTTGAAGGAAACTAACTCAGCAACAACGGGAGGGCCCAAAGTTCCCCAAATCCTGCCCAAATCTGTGGCCTTGCAAAAACTAAATATCCAGAGCCCACAAAGAGACTAGAGTTCTAGGTTGGTTTTGTTTTTTTTGCAAAAACTTTTAGAATAAGTTTTATTACCCCGTTTAAAAAAATAGATATAAAATAACAGCAAGTTCTGCCCAGCAGAAAACATTATTCTCAAGACTTTCCCGTAGCCTTGCTTTGTGCAAACAGTTTTTCAGTTATGAGTTATGTAAACATTAGAAGAAAGTGTTCCAAGTTCCACCCCTCCTCCTCCACCTCCACATACAGTAGAACTGCTACAAAAATAGATATGTTCACGACGGACACGTTTCCAAAAATCCCGACATCCGCCTGCACTGCTGCAGTCTGCACATCCCAACAGTCACTGCGCCAAAGGAGTCTCCGCGCAACTCCAAGCTTTCCGCCACAGCCGACTCGTCACCCTGAACAGGGCTCTCTGCGAGCCAGCGCATCGCTTCCGCCCGGCCCTCAAGGTCATAGCTGCGCGCTTAATTTTAAAAGCGGCAACAGACAAGAGCGACCTCCGGGGGCTCGACTTCCTCTCCCGTCGCCGCCTTCTCCCAGCCGCACCGGCCGATTTAATGCAAGCCCCTTACAACTTGAAAGGGAACGATTCCAGGTAATCCTTTAAGACCGGGTTGAGGGGGATGCCCCTTAAGTTCTCTCTGCCGCACGTCGCCACGATGTTTTTCCGACAGAGCTCCTGCAAGGACCGCATGCGCTCCTTGCGCAGCGGGGCGGCCAAGACTTTCCGCGGGGAGCTGACATAATGCTCCAGCAGCTGGAAGAGGCAGTCAAACACCTCTTTGCTGCCGTCCAAGCTGAAGCGGCCGGCCTGGAAGACCACGCGGATGCTCGTGGGTCCCGCGGCAGTCTTGACGCTGACGGTGAAGAAGCAGTTCTTCTGCCGGCTGTCCCGGATGAGGAAGGTCCCCACATGCTCGCCTCTGAGCTTCTCATGGGCCGCGTTGACCGACAACGGCCCCCAGTAAAAACCGCACTCATCCAGCAAGGCGCTGGTGCGAATGATGGTGCTGAAGTCCGCCTGCGAGCGAAAGGTGTGGAAGTGGGTGTCCCGGGGCGCTGGCACGGCGTTGGCACAGCCGAGAGCGCGAGGGACTCGGGCTTGCAGGGCGTCCCGGAGCGAGGGCTCAAGTCGACACCTCAGGCCTGTCGCGATCCCATTCTCAGGAGTCACGCTGCTATGTGCTACCATCCTACAGACTTGGCCCACCGGTGTGGTCTTCCATAGCCTCCAGGGCCTGGGAAGCTCTACTGCGATGGGGCTCTCCTGCAATGCGAAAGAAAGAAAGAAGCCACAGGTCAGGAGAGGTCTACCAGGAAGGAACAGCCTCTCGAGAAAAACCACAAAACTTTGGCTGATGTGCGCCTAAGACAACACTCCCGTCTGAGCGAGCTCATTCATGTCTTCCTCCTCTCTCCCCCCACCCCACCCCCGTTTGAAAAGGGGAAAAAAAGAGAATTAGCCTAAGCAACGTTTACACATGCTCACAAGTGGTTTCCTCCTCTCAGCCGCAGAATGCATCAGAGGCCTGCTGATGGGAATCGCCGGTTCAGAAGCCCGCCTTTCCCATCTGTTGATTAAACCCGATAGCGCTGTAACTAACACAGCGCTAGAATTTATCTCCAAGGCTGCTCTCCGTCCAGGAACAAACTCACCCCACACACACACAAAAAGGTGTCACTTCCGAGTACATTATTTCACCCCTCCTGCCCCACCATAGGAAGATGATGCAGTCCACGCTCTCCCCTTTTTTCAGACCCCCCCCCTTTGGTTTTGCTCTGAATGTTTATGAAGAGAAGGAGGAGGAGTTTTCAGAGAATCGTGTATATATAATAAATATATGTGCCGCTTTCTGAATGAATAAATGCAGGGCTGCGGCTGTGGCTTACTGGGGCAGCTGTATGCTGCGGTGGGGAGGGGAGCTGGAATCATATAATTGTTGGAAGGACCCCCCAGGGTCACCTAGTCCAAACCCCTGCAACGCAGGAATCAATGTGGAGTCGTGCAAGAGAAACATCCTTGCGGATCACACCACATCATTTTTGCTCTTGCAGCAGCCTTTGCTGGCCTGGGACTCCCCACCCCCCCTCCAGATGTTTCTGGAGCCCACCTCCCATCCGCACTGCTGATGGGAGTTTGATGGCCCAAAACGTCTGGAAGCCCCCAGGTCAGCAAAGGGTGCTCCGCCTCTGTGTTTCGAAGCATGGGGACTCAGAAAAGAGTGGGATTTCTCCGGTTTGGGATCAAATCCTCCCAGAGCAGGCACAGCTTGCCAATATGATAGATTCCTTTGTGCAAACCAGAAATAACAATAATTCATGTGCGGCTTGCCCGCTTGCCAAATCACTGAGTAATCTGGCTCCCCTCTTGGAGAGGCCTGGAGCAGGCCCTCCATCCTGCTTTGCAGCCCCCCAAAATCTCATGGGACACCGCGCTATAATCTCCCCCATGCACACACAAATCAACCTCTGTGAACTTGTAAAGCATTATTCCACTTGCTCGTAGACGACTCTCTTTTTAAAAAAAGAAGAATCGCTTGCACTCTAAGTGGTCCAGTTTAAATGGCTTCCTATTATTGATATATCTTCAGCATCCACCGGGTGTGGGGAGGCAAGCAATCCCTTCCCCGGGCCAAAATGCTTGGAACTGCCAGAGATGAGTTCCTAGCCCCCAGCATCCACTAACCCGACAGCACACGGGTCGATACATCTCCTTCACCTGCCTCGACCTTCCTGGCAAGCATAGATTTTAGGATTCATCCTCTCCCCCCCCCCCGTCAGTTTATAGATCTTGGTTGGCACGTCACTGAGAATGCACAATGCATTCTCAGAAATCGAGCCTCCCAGGTACGCCTGGAAGGTCTGCAGCCGGTCAGATTCTGAGCCGGTGACACAGACTCTTTAACTGCTTCCCAAGTTGCGGGGAAGCAAGCAACAGCTGGCATCTGTAAGGTCTCCATAAAGTGCAGGATTCGGATCTCGCTGCAAGACCGGTGTCAGCAAATACCACTGCCAGGCAGCGATGAATAATATTAGGAGTCATGAACATTTTACGGGACCTCACGAACGGGAAATGACTGATCTGAAAGAGCGGCTCAGGAGGGAACAAGGCACGGAGGTGGCAGCTGGTTGCCGGGGACCACTCTAGGCTCAAAATAGGATGGAGAGCAGGAAAAGAACGGGGGGGGCGCTTATCTCAACCCTCCCCACCTCACTTTTCGGCACCCAACATGCTATCACAAGCAAAGCGATCTGGACCATGTGGTATGCTGCTACCACCAAGACCACCGAGTCCATGCCCTCCAGTTTTGCAACGTTCTTTGTTCTCCAAAGAGCCTTGTGCAACTCCAAAGCTTGCTTCCCTTAACCTGCTCACAAAGGAACCCTGTGTCACTCAAAAGCTTGCTACTTTGCTCCTGGAAATTGCCTGTGTGGTTATTTTATTATATAGTATTGCAATAAATCTGTAAAAAGGCCTTGCCTTTGAAAAAGGGCACAGGGAATATTTGGGGCAAGGCGAAAACGGACAGATTATACTGCAGTAGGTGGTTCTGACGCAATGGCAGGTACATCACTATAACCCAAATACTAATCCTTTTCTGGACAAGTTTTGAAGACAACATTTAACTGCCATATAGTTCATCTACATACCAAGTAAAGTCTGTTCCTCCAGAATTTTAAGGGCTTTTGGGAGGGAGGGGGGAGGATAAAAGGAGCGAGCTATATCTACCAACACCTCATTAAATCTGCAATAAGTGTTAGACTTCTACAGAAGTTTGGCATAAACTTCCTAAACAAGGAAATCTTGAGGCAAAGGGGCAAAGGGAAGGGGAAAGCAGCTGGGGAAGAGCTTTGTTTTCGTAAAAAAACAAATGAAGGCGCCCTCCCCAAAAGACCTCTCTCGCCGCCGCTCCTTTCCCCACCAACCTCCGTCCGTTTGGGAGGAACGGCGGGCCGCTTTGTTTCAAAGATGTCACGATCAACGCAAACAAACACGAGAGAGACGACCGAAAGAGACGTTCCAAGGTGGCGGCTTTTTAATCTGTGCTCCAGATCTCCGCGGCTGCACATTTGCTAAAGGACGCTGCGATCCGTTTCGGGTTGGGTGTGTGTGTGTGTGTGTGTGTGTGTGTTTTTAAGTGCGCCTGGTTTTTTAATTTTTTTTCCTAAACTGCAATCCTGCGCTTTGGGGATAGGGGCGCGCGTTTCCTTCCAAGCAAAGAAGCTCTGCATTATTTTATTTTATTTTTGTCCCCGCTCCCTAAAAATACCCCGGCAGCCTAACTTTGCCCTCCCCGCACCAGAATGCTCCAGCGGGGGCCGGCTGCCAGAATCCTGCTCTGCCTCCCCCTCCCGCCCCCCAGGAGGCGGGGGAGAGAAGCGGGCATCTCTAACCTGGCGCAACCCGGAGTGTCCGCCTTACCTCGGCGACGCGCCGCTGCTTCTTAACCACAGGGGACCGGCACTCCTGGGAAGGGTGGCCGTGGCCGTCGCCCCCGCCGCTGCAGTCGCTGCTGTCGCCTTCCAGCGCCCGGCCGTGGCACCGCCTCCGCTCGGAGCTGCTGCTGCTGCTTCCCTGCCGGGGCTCGGCAGCCGCATCATCCGCTCGGGCCGCCGCGAAGCCACGTCGATGGACGCTGCGCGGCACCGAGGCTGCTGCTGCTGCTGCTGCAACCGCTGCTGCTGCTGCTGTTCTTGTTGAGGCCGCGGCCCGTCTCTCCTCATCGCCGCAGCTGATGGCTTTTTAACCCGCCTCTCTCCCTCCTGGCCCCTCCCTCCCGCGGTTCTGCGAAAACACGTGCCTGCCTCTCTTCGCCCAACACTTTCGCTTTCCATCCTGGCCACATCAAAGGCGCCTCTGGAGGGGAGGGACCTGGAACTTGCGCACACGCCCTCTTGCACCCCTTCGCTTGCTGCGCGGAGGGGGCGGAGGGGGGGCAGGCTTCAACCCACCTTTACCTGCAAGCTGCAAGTGCGGGATTTACGTATGAGCTAAACAAGCTGTAGCTTAGGGCCCCACTCTATTGGGGACCCCCCCAAAAAAATTAGGAAAAAAACTGGATGTACATTTCCAAAATATAAGATAAAAAACAAATAAAATAAAACCTGCATACAGCAACAGTGGCAAATGGCTTTAGATACCTATTAGGTCCATAAATTGCCATATATATATTCAATACACACAAAAACAGCGGGGATTTGTTGTTGACAAAGGACAGCTGGACATATAAAAGAGGACCCCATTACCTTCAGTAGTTTAGGGCTTAATCAAACCTAAATCCGGCCCTGCCTGCAACCCCAGGGATGCCAACCTGAATTAAATATGGGGGGGGGGGCAGGTAAGCCCTGCCCCACATAATCGATCGCATGACACACTATTTGAATGGCAATGCCCATCGACAGAGTTAGCTCCTATGCCCCAGTTACAGGTGGGTAGCCGTGTTGGTCTGCCATAGTATCTGAAGAAGTGTGCATGCACACGAAAGCTCATACCAAGAACAAGCTCAGTTGGTCTCTAAGGTGCTACTGGAAAGAATTTTTGCTCCTATGCCCCGCCACACTTCCCCGGCGCGCCCAGCACAGAATTAGGGATCCGGCGCGAGGGCTCCTGAGCGCGTGCAGAGTGCGTTCCCTCACCTCCGCGGAGAAGCTGCTGCAAGCGGACTGGCGCCCGGCTCCGGCATGCCACCGGTCCATGGCACCGCGCGAATCCCCGCAGCCCTTTCCCGTCGAGAGTGCGCACTTACTCGGGAGTAATCCCCGCTGCACTCGGTGGGACACGCCTCGGGTGGATGTGTCGTTGCCCTGGTTTTTGTTTGTTGGTTTGGTTGGTTGTTTTTTGAGTAGGGGGCTCCGAGCTGCGACTGCAGCCCTCAAAAGAGGGAGCGGGTTCTCCTGGGCGAAGTGGGACATGCTCCCGAGTAAAACCTACTCCGGGTTTGGGCTCCCCGGGGTTATAAATAGAGGGATGTTTTCAACGCCGCCAGGCGCCGGAGCGCATCTTTCTGGGGTTGTGCGGCATAAGAACAGGTTGAGAGGGGCCCTGAGCACGTGCAGAGTGCGTTCCTTGCATTCAGAGAGCCGCAGCCGCTCCTCTAAGGGAAGCTTGGGGGGGGAAGTGTCAGAGAAATGCACTGAAAAGTGCAGGATAAATGAATGGTGGCCAAGATGTAGCTGTAGCTCAGTTGGTTAGAACGCAGTGCAGATAATGTTGAGGTTGCAGGTTTGATCCCCAGATGGGACAGCTGCATATTTGTGTTGGACTGAGATTATCCTTAGGGTCCCTGCCAACTCTATGATTCTATGAATGCCCAGTGTCTGACCACCACATAAGCAAATCAGGAGGGCGAATGTTCAATAAATAAATTTAATTTAATCTATTTTTTAAAAAAATGTTATGGAAAGAGATTGTTTTTAATTTCTATAAAAGGAGGGTCTCATGCAGAAGCTGGCTTTCTGTTTGAATCTGGAAGTTCTCCGGGTTAGGGAAGGACTTCTCTGCAGTTTTCAAGGAGCAAGAGGAAATGAACTTAGCACATGCCTAGAGGTCCTTGTGGACCGAGAACTCCCAGAAGTGCAAGGTGGATTTCGAAGGGGCAGAGGAACCAGAGACCAAATTGCAAACATGCGCTGGATTGTGGAGAAAGCTAGAGAGTTCCAGAAAAACATTACTTCTGCTTCATTGACTACGCAAAAGCATTTGACTGTGTCGACCACAGCAAACTATGGCAAGTACTTAAAGAAATGGGAGTGCCTGATCACCTCATCCGTCTCCTGAGAAATCTCTATGTGGGACAAGAAGCTACAGTTAGAACTGGATATGGAATAACTGATTGGTTCAAAATTGGGAAAGGAGTACGACAAGGCTGTATATTGTCTCCCTGCTTATTTAACTTATATGCAGAATTCATCATGCGAAAGGCTGGCTGGATGAATCCCAAACCGGAATTAAGATTGCGGAAAAAATATCAACAACCTCAGATATGCTGATGATACAACCTTGATGGCAGAAAGTGAGGAGGAATTAAAGAACCTTTTAATGAGGGTGAAAGAGGAGAGTGCAAAATATGGTCTGAAGCTCAACATCAAAAAACTAAGATCATGGCCACTGGTCCATCACCTCCTGGCAAATAGAAGGGGGAGAAATGGAGGCAGTGGAGATTTCACTTTCTTGGGTTCCATAGTTAAAGCTATGGTTTTTGCCAGTAGTGATGTATGGAAGTGAGAGCTGGACCATAAAGAAGGCTGATCGCCGAAGAATTGATGCTTTTGAATTATGGTGCTGGAGGAGACTCTTGAGAGTCCCATGGACTGCAAAAGATCAAACTTATCCATCCTTAAAGAAATCAGCCCTGAGTGCTCACTGGAAGGACAGATCCTGAAGTTGAGGCTCCAGTACTTTGGCCACCGCATGAGAAGAGAAGACTCCCTGAAAAGACCCTGATGTTGGGAAAGATGGACGGGCACAGGAGAAGGGGACGACAGAGGATGAGATGGTTGGACAGTGTTCTCGGAGCTACTAACATGAGTTTGGCCAAACTGCGAGAGGCAGTGAAGGATAGGCGTGCCTGGCGTGCTCTGGTCCATGGGGTCACGAAGAGTCAGGCAGGACTGAACGACTGAACAACAACAAAGAGGTCCTTTCAAGTGTTCATTTAAAATACATGTGTGCAGTGCCGGATTTACATATAAGCTAAACAAGCTATAGCTTAGGGCCCCACTCTCTTGGGGGTGCAAAATTATGAGTCTTTGTAAATTGTGTTTCTAAAGGAACTTTTGTTATTGCCAAATGCCAATGTGTTTGCATTATTAAGTTTGTTATGAATAAAAAATCATTTTAAGTTGGAGCTTAATAATTATTTCACTCTTAATATACTTCTTAATTGTATTTCACTATTAATATACTTAACTTGTATTTCAGTTCAACAATTACTTTGATAAAATACATATTTTGTTATGTGCAAATGGCTTTAGATACCTATTAGGTCCATAAATTACCATATAGCATATATTCAACACAAAAAACAGCGACAATTTGTTGTTGACAAAGGACAGCTGGACATATAAAGGGCCCCATTACCTTCAGTAGCTTAGGGCCTCATCAAACCTAAATCTGGCCCTGTGTGTGTGTGTGTGTGTGTGTTGGTTTTAGAAAACAAAGCACAATTTGTTCCTAATCATAGATCACCAGACTAGCGATTAATAATATAAATGGCCTGAAGATTACTAACACCTGGCAAAAACCAGCCTCTGATGTGCAAGATAATGAGGGGAGTCTGTTGTCTTCATGGCCTTATAACCCAACCAGAACAGGCCTGAACTGAACCATGCATTCTGCTCTCCCAGTGGCCAACCAGACACCCCAATGGGAAGACCCAAAGTAGGGCAGCAACAGCCCTCTCCTGGTCTGGGATTCAGAAGCAGGCCACCCAGGATCTCAAGATAGCCCTCATGAGGACAAGTAGCAATTTAGCTTTCCGGGTCATGTGGGCAGCATGACTAAACCGCTTCTGGCTCGACAGGGCACTGTGACAAGTGCCAGAGCGCACGGAAATTCCGTTTACCTTCCCGCTGCAGCGGTACCTATTTATCTACTTGCGCAGGCGTGCTTTCGAACTGCTAGGTTGGCAGGAGCTGAGACAGAGCAAAGGACCTCACCCCATCACAGGGATTCGAACTGCCGACCTTCTGATCGGCAAGCCCAAGAGGCTCGGTGGTTTAGACCACATCATGCATTTTTATTATCTAAACCCCATTAATGTTAAATCTTTCAGTGATCAACTGCTTGTATTTCAAATCCTGCCTGAGACTTCGTATGTTGGTGATAATTGGATAGGTTATCCATCTGCATTCTTCCTTAAATACTTCGTCATTATGCCCTCTTAATCTGGCAGTTAATTTTGCCATTTCAGCATATTCCATCCACTTCATAAGCCATTCCTCTTTAGTTGGTAATCCTTTCTATTTCCACTCGACCAGTAGCCATTTATAGACCTTGTGGCCGGCACCCGTCTGTCTCAAGAGACAATGGAGTGCGCCTCCACGGGTGAAGCCAAACAGCTGTGTTAGCAGCACCGAAGTGACCTCCCGGGGGCGCAAGCCTGGGCAAGTGTGTCTGGAGCTCCTAGGATGCCCTGAGGACAAGACACACACACCCCGGCCTCACTGATGGCAAGCAGCATCAAAGGAAAGCAGAGCAATGCATTTGGCCCCAGCTGGGGTGCAGGAGTTGCCAGAAGGAGGCATACAACACGCCATCCACTGTCTTAGGCACACATCGGAAACTTTGGTTGGTGCGATTAACATGGATTTCTACATGTTCCAGTTGAAGAAGTGTGCATGCACACGAAAGCTCATACCAAGAACAAACTCAGTTGGTCTCTAAGGTGCTAATGGAAAGAATTTTCTATTTTGTTTCTACATGTTCCATTTTCCTAGTGCAACAAATCAGCGTTATGAATGGAACTGGGCTTCTTGCTGTTAGGAAAGTGACAAGGAAAAGTGTAATATGAATGGATATGTAACGGGATGATGCTCGTCGGTGTATAGCTTCCCTGCAAACAAATTGGATTCGGTGCTCCCTAGTCTCACTTCCATGTATAAATTTTGTGAAGGATGAATGCCCAAGAAACAGGTTGTGTGACAGAGCCCCTGTTTCCACCAGCAGGGCCCTTTTTCTGTTGTTCTGCAAGGGCTGCAGATGCTTTGGATCAATGAGCAGCTATTAACAAAGACACCCGAGAATGGAACCTCCGCATCCAGAGGCAGTCTACCCCTGAACGCCAGGTGTTGGGGGCAAGCCACAGGGAAGGTGATGTTGCCTCGACATCCAGTTTGCCGGCTTCCTATCTGGCTGGCTGTGTTTGGAAATCAGGCGGATGCATTTGATCCAGAAAAGCAATTATTAACTGCCACTAAAAAAAGGATGGGGGACTTTCTGCTTAGTGTAAAGGGGGGGGGGGAGATGTGCCCCTTGCTGTCTAATTGTGCCACTCAAGCATCACTTTCTGTTCTTCAGAACTAAGGACCTGATAAATCCAAGACAGATCCAAGAAACCAGACAGAGGCGAGTGAAAAGAAAGAGAAACCAGGTCTATTTATGCTCAGAAGTGCAGGTTCTTGGAAAACTTTGAGCCATTCAAAACTATCATATCAACCCCTGCTGACAAATGTCATTATATGTCTGTTTTGAATCTTTTTCTCTTTCTATTCATGCAGGAGCGCCAGCTTCGCCTCGCGAGTGTGGGTGCCCAGTGCGGTGGGTGCCAGGCAGCGCTCATGGCCCTGGTGCCGCAATTTATGGGTGCTCAGCCCCTTCATGGGGGCCCCAGGGAGCCGGCACCTATGTATTCATGCATTATTATTTTTCCTTGGCAGTGGGAACGTGTGTGGGGTGGCAAGTGCGAAGTTGGTTGTCAATATGTTACTGCAGTGAGAGTTGTTTGTGTGAGAGAGGTGGGGAGAGATTTTTGGGTCAACTTAGCCATATGTTAGATTCATGTGTTTTCAGTGGCTTCTTGTTGTTGTCCTGTCGGGCTACGATTGCAATAAAAGGGAGCCTCACTGGGGTAAAGGAATCTTCTTTTATATGTCCCTGTATCAGTTTCAGTCTGTTGGTTAGCTTATTTAGCTAGGCTGTTTCCCATATGGTTTGGTACCAGTGATGTGTCTGACGGGGTGGGAGAATGTATTATTCTTGTTGTTGTTGTTCAGTCGTTCAGTCATGTCCGACTCTTCGTGACCCCATGGACCAGAGCACGCCAGGCACCCCTATCCACTGCCTCGCAGAAACTCAAGTCGCTTCGAGAACGGTGACTGTACGTCAACCATCTCATCACCTGTCGCGCGCACTTCTCCTTGTGCCCTCCATTCCCAACATCAGGGTCTTTTCCAGGGAGTCTTCTCTTCTCATGAGGTGGCCAAAGTACTGGAGCCTCAACTTCAGGATCTGTCCTTCCAGTGAGCACTCAGGGCTGATTTCCTTCAGGACAGGTTTGATGTTCTTGCAGTCCATGGGACTCTCAAGAGTCTCCTCCAGCACCATAATTCAAAAGCATCAATTCTTCGGCGATCAGCCTTCTTGATGGTCCAGCTCTCACTTCCATACATCACTACTGGGAAAACCATAGCTTTAACTATACGGACCTTTGTCGGCAAGGTGATGTCTCTGCTTTTTAAGATGCTGTCTAGGTTTGTCATTGCTTTCCTCCCAAGAAGCAGGGGTCTTCTAATTTCGTGACTGCTGTCACCATCTGCAGTGATCATGGAGCCCAAGAAAGTAAAATCTCTCACTGCCTCCATTTCTTCCCCTTCTATTTGCCAGGAGGAGTATGGGACCAGTGGCCATGATCTTAGGTTTTTTGATGTTGAGCTTCAGACCATATTTTGCGCTCTCCTCTTCACCCTCATTTAAATGGTTCTTTAATTCCTCCTCACTTTCTGCCATCAAGGTTGTGTCATCAGCATATCTGAGGTTGTTGATATTTCTTCCAGCAATCTTAATTCCAATCTTATTATTCTTAGTCCTGCTGAAAAAGCAAGACTTTCTTGGGCAGCAGGTGGCCTGACCGCATGTGCGCTCACCACTTATCAAATGCAGAAAAGCAAGTTCCTGGTCCCTAAGGATGCCCAGATAAGCTTGTACAGTGGTACCTCTGGTTAAGTACTTAATTCGTTCTGGAGGTCCGTTCTTAACCTGAAACTGTTCTTAACCTGAAGCACCACTTTAGCTAATGGGACCTCCCGCTGCTGCTGCGCCACCAGAGCACGATTTCTGTTCTTATCCTGAAGCAAAGTTCTTAACCTGAAGCGTTATTTCTGGGTTAGCGGAGTCTGCAACCTGAAGCGTATGTAATCCTGAAGGTTATGTAACCCGAGGTACCACTGTAAATCTGTGTGTGAGCTTTGTTTGGAGAAGAAAAATCAGGAGCCAGGGGGGGGGGGAGGCCTTAGCAGCACGGTGTTCCTTGGCCGGGTGGCAGAGCCTGAATGCCCCACATAGTTCTCCTGCGTGACAAGTTATGCAACGAAAACCTAATATCTAAATCTGGATGTCAGTCCCTCTAATAGCCAACTCAGAAAGCGAGTGCCGGCCGCTGGTGGTGTGAACATTGAGCCTCTTGGGGGGGGGACCCAAACCGTGGCGTTGGTAATGAAACAAAGGGCAAAAAGGAGAAGGTGAGGGTTCACTGCAGCTTTGTGTTGCAGTTTGCACTTTCTGTTACCGCCGCAGGCCACAGAACTTGACTTCTCTGTGTGCAGAAGGAGGGTTGCCTCCCAGGGCTTATAGAAAAAGAGGGTCTGCCGCAGAAGTGTGGCTCCAGTGAAATAAAGCACCTGGGAATTATTTCCTGGGTGTCCCCTGTATGTAACTGGTGTATATGGTCCAGAATAGGTACTGTCCATTTCTGGAAGCACTAACCACTTGCCAGCTCCTTTGAACAGTTTTATCTGACCGTCAGATGCCTTGCTGGGAAAAGCGAATCGGGGAACAGCGAGCTGCGTCGCAGATCCTGTTAAGAAAGTATGCATTGGTGAGAACATCTCGGTAATCATAAAATGCTCAGAAGTAAAGACAGATACTGTGTCCGTTGTGACCAGGTGTGCCAAGCAGAAACTGAGATTGAAAGCGCTTCTGCTAAGAGAGTTTAGATGAGAGGAAATGCGCTTCAGCAGATGAGAAGCGAGGCCGTTCATTCCCAGCGCTTGCAGTGTTGAATCCGAGAAGAAAGAGAAAATGAGAGAAAGGCATTGAGTGGGGAACCTCGAGCTTAGTACAGTGCCATAAAATCATAAAGTTGTAGAGTTGGAAGGGATCCCAAGGGTCATCCCATAGTCCAACCCACTGCAATGCAGGAATCTCAAGTAAAGCGCCCCTGGCAGATGGCCTTCCAACCATCTGTTTAATTATCTGTTTTAGGGTTTTTCCTGGCATCAGCGTCAAGTTGACTGGTCAGCAGTTACCTGGGCCTCCCCCCCCCCACCCCCGTTTTGAAGATAGCATTTGACCGCCTTCAGTCTGCAGGAACCTCACCTGTTCTCCAAGAATTCTCCAAGACAGAACTGAGATTACACCTTGCAAGCTCTTTTAGCTTGGATGCAGCTCATCAGGCCCTGGAGATCTAAATTCATTTAAAGTAGCCAGGTGTGCATCCCCCGCCCCCGTCCTGTCCCCCATTTCCCCTTACCTTGGCCTGCAGCTCCCTCCTTGCATCATTTATTCTGTTATCACCAGGTTGAGCACTGCTTTTGGGTGAAGACAAAGGCAAAGTAGGTGTTCCCTGTTACAGGTGGGTAGCCATGTTGGTCTGCCATAGTCAAAACAAAATAAAAAATTCTTTCCAGTAGCACCTTAGAGACCAACTGAGTTTGTTCTTGGTACGAGCTTTCGTGTGCATGCACACTTCTTCAGATAGGTGTTCTCTGTCACTCAGTAGCACTTATCCATCTTTTCCGAGCACAGGACCTACCTCTCCCTTGTTCTTCCTCTTGCTTTGAACACAGCTCAATAAACCTGTTGTTATTACTTCTAACCTCTCTTGCAAGCCTGAGCTCATTCTGAGCTTTAGCCCTCCCGACTTTCTCCCTGCGACTGCTGGCTACTCATGTACACTCCTTCTTGGTGATTTCCCCTTTCTTCCATTTCTTCTACCTGCCATTCTTAAATCTCAGCTCACCTGCAAGCTCCTTAAGCAGACATCCCGGTTTCCTTAGATGCCTCCTGCTTTTCTTTCCTGTTGGTATTTTCTGCATTTGGGCCTTCAATATTCCACCTTCAAGAAACTCTCATCCATCTTGGACCCCTTTCTTTTTTGGGTGTTTCTAACCATGAGAGAGCCAGTGTGGTGTAGTGGTTAAGAGCGGTGGACTCGTAATCTGGTGAACCGGGTTCGTGTCTCCGCTCCTCCACATGCCTAGTGGAACACCCTCCCACCAGATGTCAAAGAGAAAACCAACTACCAGACTTTTAGGAGACATCTGAAAGCAGCCCTGTTTAGGGAAGCTCTTAATGTTTAATAGATTATTGTATTTTAACATTCTGTTGGAAGCTGCCCAGAGTGGCTGGGGAAACCCAGCCAGATGGGCGGGGTATAAATAATAAATTATTATTATTATTATTATTATTATTATTATTATTATTATTATTTTATTATCTCCACATGCAGCTGCTGGGTGACCTTGGGCTAGTCACACTTCTTTGAAGTCTCTCAGCCCACTCACCTCACAGAGTGTTTGTTGTGGGGGAGGAAGGGAAAGGAGATTGTTAGCCACTTTGAGACTCCTTAAGGGGAGTGAAAGGTATCAAGTCCAAACTCCTCCTCCTCCTCCTCCTCCTCTCTTCTTCTTCTTCTTCTTCTTCTTCTTCTCTTCTTCTTCCCAGTAGCTCCTCAAGCTTTTTGAAACCAGCCTCCTTAAAGTCCGACTGCACTCAGCTTTCCCTTGCCTCTGCATCATGAAACCCAAGTAGGCCTATTGTGGTACTAAATTCAGAAGTGATGGGTCCTTTCTAAGATTATACAGTGCTGTTATAATTATATAGTTATGCAATAATAGTAATTATAGATGCTTGACTCATGCACATCTTCATGTCTTGCCTTTTGGCTAGATCTTCTCTCTCTCTCTCTCTCTCTCTCTCTCTCTCACACACACACACACACACACACACACAGTTTTATTGTGGTCCATAGACCCAAAATACACAGTACAGCAATTCATTCATTCATTCATTAGTTCATTCAACCATTACTAGCTGACAGAGGAGCATAAGCATATTTCAAAAAGTAAAAACCAGGACATCCAGGAAAGTTGTTTTTTTAGAACAAATCCCAAAATTGTTGAGCTTTCCCCCCAAAAAATGCAAAAAAAAAAAACCACCCATGATTTTACTATTGACCTGCCTAAGATCAAGACAAGGTGCCGCCTTTCGGAAATTTCCCGCCTCCAAGAGGAATTTTGCTACAGCCAGTATCAATCTAATCCTCAAGAAGAACATGGTCAAATGACTTGCAGCATTCCAACATCTTTCGGAGTGATTGTGCCTTCTGTGAAACTTCATGGTCCCATAGCAGAACTTGCATGTCATTCTCTTGAAACTTGAAGCATTTAGTGTTTTTAAAGGTAAAGGTAAAGGGACCCCTGACCATTAGGTCCAGTTGCAGACGACTCTGGGGTTGTGGCGCTCATCTCGCTTTACTGGCCGAGGGAGCCGGCGTACAGCTTCCGGGTCATGTGGCCAGCATGACTAAGCCGCTTCTGGCGAACCAGAGCAGCGCACAGAAACGCCGTTTACCTTCCCGCCAGAGCGGTACCTATTTATCTACTTGCACTTTGACATGTTTTCGAACTGCTAGGTTGGCAGGAGCAGGGACCGAGCAACGGGAGCTCACCCCGTCACAAGGATTCGAAACCACCAACCTTCTGATCGGCAAGCCCTAGGCTCTGTGGTTTAACACCCGCATCCCTTTTGTGTTTTTAAGTGTTCCTAAATGCTTGAGCGTGCAGAACAAACTCCTTCTCCACAGCGACCCTAGGAGCCCATCCTCAGTGACTGACTCGCCTCTGTTCACCCTGATCGTCAGCAGAAAGGGTGGGGAGACTTCTCAGTGGCTAAAAGGCTTTCATGCTCTTGGATGCTGGAAGCAGGGACGCTGATGCAAAAATGATAATGGGGCTTTGAGCCCCCACACCTCTAGACCGCTACGCCACTGTTCTCCAGGCCACAACCCTCTCCCCAGGCCACACCCCTCACCATCCTTGCTTCCCATCCTCTCCAAGTGGATTCTCCTGGCTGGAATGGTTCCTTGAGCTCTGATCATGACTCTTGCTTGCCCGAATAGAGGGCAGGAAGCAGGGTGTTGAGTAGAAACTAGCCTGCTATGCAATTTACATTATTGGTTACCGCACACACACCTTTGTCACTGGCCCCCCACCCTCACCCACCTCTTCTGTGTGGCCCCCGGAAGGGTCTGTGGCCCTCGAGCTGGAAAAGTTGAGCATTGGGCGGTGGATGTTCAGAAATGCGTTGCATCGTTGCGCCGGTGGAAAAGGAAACGCTTTTTTCCGGCAGGAAAACCAGCAAACAGCGAATGGTAGGAAGGCAAGGCAAAACCAGGTGTGTGGATAAACGAGTGGGATTTTTCAAAGCTTATGGCAACAAGATAAAATACTGGGCAAGGCACAGGCAATAGCTGAGCTGGAATGGCTATAAGGGACATGTCTAAATCTCAGGAAAGAAAGGGGAAAACCTCGGGGCATAGGCGCGATCCCGGCATCTGAGTCATGGGATCCGAGCTCTTCCCAGGTGCAATCGAGTTTCACCCTCTTAGGTATTTTTGCAGGGGACTGCCCCACCTCTTATGTGTGCTTTGCGACACTTCATGAGTCAATCAACATATTTGAATCAGCTTGACCGAAATTGATGGCTTGATTTATCTGATCTATCACTTATCTGGCTGGGGAAGGCCCCAAAGGCTCAAAGCCCAAGGCCTGCATGCAGAAGAACTCAGGTCCTGCCCCCAGCCAGCAGGTGAGAGGCTCAAACCTCTCTTAATCAATGTTTGTCTTGTTTTGTAAGCTAAAGGGAGGCATCCAGGCTGCAGATCTCCAGTGGGGGGCTGGCATGGAGGCAAGGGGTGTCCTTTCCTCCCTGATGGATTTACATTTCCAAAATGCGCCCCCCCCCCAGGTGTTTTTTAGTTCCATGACTAATGACAGAAGAATCTCTCAATTTTGGCTCTCTCAGTTTCTCATGTTCCCAATCTTAAATTCACTTCTCCACATGTTGCAGAAATCTACAATATTAAAATCCTTGCAAAAATCCTTCTGCGTTTAGTGTAAATTTCTCCAAATAAACACAATTTATTCTCCAAATAAACACAATTTTATGTGCATTTTTGACGCAATGCATGCATTTTGGCAAGCAATTTCCATGAATAGAATGAATGTTTTATACGATCTGAAGAGAAACCAGAGTATTAATGTTTTGCATGGAGTTGTGTGTGCATTTTTTGACATAATATAACACTTTCCCCAATATATTCATTTTTGCAAACATTGTTGGGGGTGTGTGCAGGAATACGTTTTTGGGACTTCCCGCGCTTTGCCGCTTCACAAAAACCTTCCGGCTAATGCACGGAAGAAAAGAGATCCGGCTCTGCGCCTGGTAGAAAGCGCGCCAGGAAGCTTCTTAATGACGGCCGAAAGCTGTTTCCTGCCCGAAAACACAGATTAATGCAATGTTATGATTGGTTTATGCAAATGCTATGACGTTGTTCAGTTTATCAATAAATGGCCCCTGCTCTCTGTTAGCGATGGACGAGTGCACTCAGAAACACAAGAGAGAGGACGCGAGACAAGCACAGAGAGAAACGAAAGAGAAACTAAGGACCCCAACCATTGACTGCAGTCTCTTTATTTCTCATTTTTATTTTGGCCTCTTTCCTACTTTTGGCCGCACCTTTTGCTGTCCTTTTCGCTGCCTACCCTTTCCTCTTCCAGGAACCTTCAGAAACCTTCGTAAAACCTTCAGAACTCCAGAAAACATCTCACGACCTTCAGTAAAACCTCATAACCAGCGGACCCATCATAACCAGTGGGAGCAGGCTCTCCAGGATTACTGGTTATCCCAGAAGCTGGTTATCCCCACAGGGGTGGAGGGGAGAAGTCTATTGCAAAATTCACGTAATGGCAAATTTTGGAAGAAAGCTGTTTTTCAGTTCTCATACTGTGGAGCTACCTTTGAAGGTGACTCGGAAACTACAACTAATCCAGAACGCGGCAGCTAGACTGGTGGCTGGGAGTGACCTCTGGCACCATATAACACTGGTCCTGAAGGATCTGCATTGGCTCCCAGTGCGTTTCTGAGCACAATTCAAAGTGTTAGTGCCGATCTTTAAAGACCTAAACAGCTTTGGCCCTGTACACCTGAAGAAGCATCTCCACCCGCATCGTTCAGCCCGGACACTGAGGTCCAGCTCCGAGGGCCTTCTGACGGTTCCCTCCCTGTGAGAAGTGAGGTTACAGGGAACCAAGGCAGAGGGCCTTCTCGGTAGTAGTAGTAGTAGTAGTAGTAGTAATATTTTATTATTATTTATACCCCACCCATCTGGATGGGCTTCCCCAGTCACTCTGGGCGGCATCCAACAAAATATTAAAATACAATAGTGGCGCCTGCCCTGTAGAACGCCCTCTTGTCAGATGTCAAGGAGATAAAGAACTATTTGACTTTCAGAAGACATCTGAAGGCAGCCCTCTGTTGGGAAGTGTTGAATGTTATACTGTGGTTTTATAATTTGTTGAAAGCAGCCCAGAGTGGCTAGGGAAAACCAGTCAGATGGGTGGGTACAAATAATAAAATTGCTGCTGCTGTTGGTTATATGCATAAGCAATCACATCTGTAAAGGTAAAGGTACCCCTGACCGTTAAGTCCAGTCGCGGACGACTCTGGGGTTGCGGAGCTCATCTCGCTTTACTGGCCGAGGGAGCCGGTGTATGTCCGCAGACAGCTTCTGGGTCATGTGGCCAGCATGACTAAGCTGCATATGGCGAACCAGAACAGCGCACGGAAACGCTGTTTACCTTCCCGCCAGAGCGGTACCTATTTATCTACTTGCACTTTGACGTGCTTTTGAACTGCTAGGTTGGCAGGAACTGGGACTGAGCAACGGGAGCTCACTCCATTGTGGGGATTCGAACCGCCAACCTTCCGATTGGCAAGCCCTAGGCTCTGTAGTTTAGACCACAGCGCCACCCGCGTCCCAATTACATCTGTAGAGAAGGACAAATTCATGGCATCCTTACTCCAGGCAAGTAAGAGAGGTCTGGGCTTCCTTACACATTTGGTCCTCAAGCCTAAGATTCCCCACTGCTGGTTTAAAAAGAAAGATCTCCAGGGAGGCTTTGAAATTGGCCACCAGCAGCTTGCATCTGTATAGCGAACTGAGCAGGCAGAAGGTGACCTGCTGGCAGCCTTCCACACTACAGCGAGACACACTGCATTTATATAGGTCACTTGCTTTCTCTACACCTGTCTATGCAGGTGTGCCGGCATGTGCAAACATCGTGCATATCTGCACCTCCGTCTGCCCTCCATTTTGGGGATGGGTAACTTGGCCACTTCAGTGGGGCCAGTCTCCTGACCTAGCATAAAGCACATCTGCATGCTGAGCCCTCTGCCCCCCCCACTACCATAGGTCCTTTCCTAATAATGTGCCCTGTGCTCAGCAGAACGTTCAGGTCTGTTTACGGCTCGCACCTTGCAATTCCCAGAAAGCATGTGCTCTCTTTGCACTGGTTACAATCTCGGCAGAGGTTTCGCTTTTGCTTTCCGCCTGAGCTCTCGAGAGGCATGTAGCAGCAGAGATGGCACGAGCCGCGTTTTCCCCATCTGGCACCTGACAGCAGCTGTTCATTCCCTCGGACTGCAGCAAGAGGCAAAAAGGGAAAGCAGCAAGCCCATTGCATCAGCTTTCAGCTCTCCCTCTCCTTTAGCTGCTTCCATCCTGGCTTCTTATTAATAGCTCAGTTTTAAGAAGCGATGCTTGGTTTGGCTGCTTTTCCTCTTCCCTCCCCATCCCTTTTTTCCTTTCATGTTGTGTCTTTTAGATTGTGTTCCTGAAGGCAGAGTCTCGTCTTGTTTTTAACTGATCTTACGTAAGCGTCGGGGGGGGCTAAAGAGCTTACGCTTTTGTGTGTGCTTCAAATAAACAAACACCCCTTGGTCAAAGAGCTGGGTGCTAAGATTCACACCATCTGCCTGAGAATGGCACTTTAGACCCTCCCTGCCACCAGCAGAATTTAAAAGATGCCCTTATAAATGGGAGAACATCTAGGATTTTAGCATATTTTGCTCTTGTCGTTATCTCTTCTTATGGGGTATCATTTGCTGCTCTTGAAAACAAGAGGCACAGGAGTACACCCCTCTCTTTTAGGGGAGTTGATGCCCTCCCTTGCCCTTGAAGTTTCCAAGTAAGATGGTTTGTTTACAATGCAAACAACTGGGCAGCAGTTTACTCATCCGTTCTGAGGAATCTGGACCGCTCTCTTTTCAACAAGTGCTTCCTTTCTAAGAACAACGTGTTGCGTTGACCAAAAGATGCCGATCCACCCTCCCCAAACACCCTCCCACCTTTGCACCCAACATAGCAGCATAATTTATTCGGGCTGTCCTAGAGTTTTGTAAGGACCTATTGGCTAGTGCCAGCAACATCACAGGTGGACAGCAGCACTCCTCTCCATAGGCCTGCTCCCTATTTGATGACCCCTTTTTTGTGTGCAAGGAGAAGCTGTTGGGGGAAGGAACATCCTCAGCTTCTGTCCTTGAGATCAATGGCCACTGAAACAAACCAGAAATCCAGCTGCAGGTGGAAATCTCTTTCCAGACACATGTTTCTTGAGCTTCTGATTTGTTCAAATGCAAATGGGCGCTTTTCTGAAGAACTGTTTCCCAAGAGGCGCCTCTGGTAAAAGAGACTGCAGAAAACCACCTTCCCCCTCTACCAGTACAAAGAATGGGGCATGCCTGGAATGCAAAAGTCCTTTATCAACTGCTGTGCATGATATCAGTTCCAGATAGCTGTCACCATCTTCAATTCTAACGAAAGCACTTTTTGGGTGGAAACAGCTTATCAAAAAAGCCCAGGGAGATGCGTTGAGTGATAGATCCTTTGAGAAGGAAAGTGTGTAGGGTGTTGGTTCTTGTGGTCCTTCCTGGAAGACGGTTTCTCTGGCTGCAGGTCTGGGCACTCCTGCTGGGAAGGAAGGCCCTGTTGAACCCTGCAGGACCCCATTCCAAGCAATCGTGCATCAGCTCTTGCGTCTTCAAAGAGGGCTTGTTCGAGGCAGCCCCGGCAGATAGGCACCTGATTCCCTGTGCAAAAACGGGCAGCTGAGCTCTCAGCCCTTCTTCTAGGTTAAGACAGGAAGGATTTCAACAGGTCGTCTCTTCCTGGCATTGATGCAACTTGCATTCTGAGAAATCTAAGGCCTTAACAGCCCAGCAGGATCAGGCCTAGTCCAGCATCCTGTTTTCGCAGCGACCAAAAAGATGTCCCAATGGGAAACCCACAAGCAAAATCTGAATGCAACAGCACTGTCCCCAGTTGCAATTTCCACCAACTGGTATTTAGAGCATGCTGCCTTTGTCAGGGGAGGAAGATCAC